>CM031241.1:474594123-475194123 GCA_018340775.1 Taxus wallichiana var. yunnanensis
TGGGGTTAAAAGGATGGTTCCTTATTAGTGTTCACTAGACTACTTTCCGGGATTTTTAGGGTTAGGAAGTGACTGAAAATGAAATAATTACGAAGGTGATACACCAATTTTGAATAAAGAACTTGACTTTAGTGGAATACACAAGCTGACTTGTGAAGAATTCTTTGTGTACACGAACCAATTTATACTTTCGCAAAATGTAAGGGCTAAAGCACTTAATTTATACTTAGGTAAAATCACAACAAGATTAGTAAGCTAACACGCACAATGAAATTTAGTAGAAGATAGTAGATGTGCGGCGGGGTAAAGTGATTAATCAAGGAATATTTATTCACAAGATTAATACTAGCATACACAAGATTGCATAGAATAACTTGGAAAGGCAACAATTCATTCAACACTCGGAGGGTAAAAGCGGAAAAATTGCTTTAGTACTCATATCAAAAAGTTCTTCCGGAAAAATGTCCGAAAAATACCTCACCTTTGTGCTTTGCAAGAGCACACAATATATAGCAAAAGTTTACCCCCTTCCTAAAAATAGACTAAAGGTTTACTTACCCATGTGTCCTAATTTTATCCCTTAAATAAAGGAATATAATAATACAAACTAGAGCATGTAATGAAATAGGCATTATCGACTTTAAATACAATACGATCAAACTAAAGTTGACTGTTCTATTTTTAAGAAAGAAAGGTGAATAATTTGCTAAAATTACAAATTTCTTGCTAGGAAAGTCTTCTTTCTTTGCACATGCAAATTCGTCATCTTCTCTATTCTGTCCTATTGTGGAGGCATGCAAAATATCATCTCCTATGTGTAGGTAAAAGGATGCAACCTTTAGCAATATTTGCACAATAAAATTGAAGTGGGGACCACCTCCAATGTATACATGCTCTAATTTTCTCCACTTTTCTGGATGGTCACATGAGTGACACTTCGCAAATTTTGGTTTAAAACACCCCATGTGGGGACCACCTTGGCTTGTTTGAAATTTTGGATGCTGCCACCTTTGTGGACTTAGGCAATTTGCATGTGTTTTGATAAAAGGGGACCACCTTTATCTAGCCCACCATGTATATTACTCGCCACCCTTGGTCATTGGCACATAATAAAATTTTCCCTTTTCGGGACTTTTGGCATATATAATGATTTTACTTTGATTTTGCTTGGTGACTATGGTTTAGACTTTACAAAGTCTTTGGTGATGTGGGCTGGCCCCTCTCCATGATGACTCACCCCTTGCGGATTTTGGTGGTTAGTAACCTAACCCTACTTGGTTTTACCTGGATCTTCGTGAGCACTAATGGCCCCTGATATGTGCCTTGGTTTATTTCCACCGTTGATTATGTAACCCTGATTAGGGTTCCGGCCTGGGTAATTAATGTGGTCGGTGGAATTTAAGTGAACCTTATCACCTGGGAACCTGGGGAGAATGACCACCGTTCATCTTGGCACTTGGCATTTTCTTGATCGTTGATCTTTAATCATGGGTTAGGGTTTTGGAACCCTAGTTCGAATGCAAGTTTATACTCGTGAGCTCGCATTTGGTCACTTCATTTGGTTTTCATTCTGTGGGCGAAGCCCTGGCAAATTTTTTACCGCTCTACATTTTTTTACGAAAGCTTGGAGATTTAGATGTTTTTGAGCCTGCATACTTGTTCTTTGATCTTCGACACCATTGTTGCTTGATTGGGCCTGCATTTTTTTATGGATTCGAAGGTATTTTTGTTGTTTTCAGTTTTGTGTTTGGTTTCCCTCCTATATATGATCTAAAGATCATTTTCATCTATTATTCTGCTCTGTATCACTTGCATGGAATGATGAATCTCTACTTCTTTCTAGTTTTCTATCTGGTTCTCGTGATCTTGATAGTTGTCGAGCTCGACATGAGCCTGCAGAGGGAAATGCCACCATCATTTTTCTTGTTTGCTCATTTCATTCGTGGTCACCTTGGTAAGTTCTATTACCATTTTCTAATAACTGCTTTCAAACTCAAGTTTTATTTTCGTAACTCTGAAACATGGAAAAATCAAGTGAAATATTCAAAAATATTTTGTGGGTTTAGTCTTTTCCTTTTGATGCGGTCCTTTGAGCTCACAGATCGTCATTGGATTCGTTAAAGCTCCTTTCTGTGCATTTTTGATGAACTGTTTGTAAACTTGTCTCGCTACTTGGAAGTGTTGACTGTTTATTTTTCATTCTGATACACGAGCTCTATTTTGTTTCATCTTCCTGTGATAGATGCATATTTGTAATTTATGAACCCTTCATTCTATAGAGGCAAAATGCTTTGTTTTTGAGTAATTTCTCACTGTAGATGCATGCTTGACTTTTTGAACTCATTTTTGAAGATGTAGTGAGAGAAATTCACTTCTTAGCATTGTTTTTGATGATACTTCTTTGCAGACCCTGTAATGGTATTTGGAAATGTTTATTGATCTTTCTTGAGCTATAATTGTAGATGAATACTTAGCACTAGTAGTTCACTTCTCTTGTGATTCATTTCCTTTTCTGTAATGATATAACTCCATCTTCATGTAGATTTGGAATGGATCTTGTACCTTCTACTTTCAGTAGTTGTTAGTTGAAGAGTTTTCTGGAAAGCATAATGTTAGAAGCTTAACTGTTTATGATCTTCCATTGCACCTATAGCTTTGACATTTCCATTCAGAAAGATTTTCTAGAAGCTATAAGGCTGCTCCTTTGATGTAAACATGATAGCATTCCATTATGTATAATGAAATAGATGTTCCTTTTCTAGAAAATGAAGAAAATACTTAATTTCCTTTTAAAGTTATAGTAGAAATTGTATTTTAATTTTGCATTAAAATAGCATTTATGTTTTTCAGAAAAGTCCATTTTGGAAGGGGATACTATGGCAAAATTTTTCCAGAATCCTTCTCTCTCTAGATTCTTATGATTTGACCATTTCTAAAAGGATATGAACATCTCTCTTGCTTGTCTGATCACTTGAATGAAGTTGTCCATGCTGGCTTTACTTGATTCATTGCAACTTCTGTATATTTTATCTGATCATGATATCAACTTAGAAGTGATGAAACATGTACTTTTCTTGATTGTTTTTATTCCTTTTGAAGCTCAGATAGTTTAGAAATCATGTAGTAGCTTAAAATTCATGTATTTCAATTCTGTTTTAAATCAAAAGTCAATTTTACAAGGGGAGACTCTGGCAAAATTTTCCAAAAATCTTGTTTTCTCTCTCCTGTTTAGTTTTTAATCCTAATTTGCAAAATATGTCTTTCTTGACCCATTCTAATGCTTGATGCTTCCTGTAAATCATCTGAAAATGATATTTTATCCTCATTCAGTAATTGCTTCCTTCTTAACCAGTTAGACTGATTTTCATTCTATGTTATAACTTGTTCTGCAAAATCGAAACAAATTAGAAATAAATAGGCTTTTTGGCCTCTCTTGTATCCATGTGGTTTATTTATTCTTTTTCCTTCTTCTACAAGTTGTTTTCCAACTTCCTTCATTTGTTATTTTTTCACATCTGTTTCTTTTCCAACTACTTCAGATTCTGCCCTTTCTAACCCAATCCTTAGCTTCTTTGATTTTCTCTTACCACTCATTTACTTTATGAACTCTACCTCTTCCTTGTTGCCAGCTCATCTGTATTTCTTTGTTTCAAGTACCATTAGATACCTCAAATTCAGAATTTGCATTTGCTTTAGAACATGAGTATTGGAATAACATTGTACCCTAAGCTCAATTTGACAGATGCTTCTCTTGTCTTGCAGGTGTTAAGAAATGGAGATGGAAGCGGAAGATGGAAGAGTTGAGATGGAGATGGAAAGGCTGAGGAGTGGAGACAGAAGACAGAAAATGCAATGATGGGTTCCTTTTTACTCCTCTACTCTTGTTCTTTAGCACATGCGGTATTCTCATTTCCATGTATATGATGAGTCACTTAGTCATATCCCATGGCTTGTGTGGGAAAGCTTATGATCTCTTATGAATAAAGCATTAAATTGAAATAATGAGTTGATTATCTCTTTCTACATTCAATTTTCTTTTGATTTTACAATGATGTAGGAAACTCAATATCTCAATAAAATGAATTAACATAAGGGATAACTTGAAGTGAATACCTGTAACTCCAGTGGATAATCATTGAATTAAATGTGTCTCTTTGTAAGTTGTGTGATTATCTTAGCTTCCATTCTTTGTTTTGACTCCTTTCTACTATCTCCATTTGGACATTATTGTCACTTTGTTTGTTGTCAATATTTTCTTGATGGAAGTAGCAGGAAAGGAATCAATTGTAATATTTTATGGCAGCATGGGTAAATGCAAACTTATAAATCATAACAACCTTAATGAACATAGAGAAATAAAAAGCCCGATAGCCATCAAGATAATAACCTTGAATTTGATTGTCTAAAAGCGCCACTAGGTCTGCTTTCCAAAACTATACATCTTACATATTCTATAATCTAGTGTCTTCATGGGATAACACAATTGTCCTTCGGGGCTTGTGTTCTCTTCTTTGAGAATATTCATGAGATTACGAGACTATGTGAGTTGTTACGTTTGTAACTACACACATAGCAGCATTTTACTTAATCTCTTTTACAAATTAGTGATAACAAAAATAATTTGACGTAAATCCCTTAGCTTAGGTATACTTCACCAAAGCTGTCCATTATAACGAAGTTTCGAGTTGCCCATTTTTGCACAAGTGTAAAAATTGTCAACATTTCTAGCAATCCTACGGGAAAGCTACCTGCTAGCTTGTAGACTAGTGCCTTACTCTTGTCCATTGGGTATGGAGTCCAAATCTGAAACCAAACTCTACCTTTTCCCAAAAGGTCCAACCCTTTCAAAACAACTAAAGCTGGGAAAAGATCTGGACAAACTAGACCATGTGCATGAATGCACTTATTGAAAATAAAGAACGATGCAATGTGCAGAATTACACTTATTGAAAGGGAAATCCTACTCTAACCAATCACTGTAAGATTTTTAATAACAGTGTTTGAGAAACATACCATTCACAGGAATGGGAAGTTCCTCTCCATTCAGATTGGAAAGCTAAAAAGCATTGTGTTCTTTGCAAGTTGATATCATATAAGGACCACTCCAGAGTGTATTAAACGTTGAGTGTTTTCCTGGCTTAGCATGATCAGCATCCCATTTCAACACAATATATCCTTCATTGAAGATATTGAATTTGGATTTCTTTTCAAAAGTATTCTTCATTTGATTAACTCTTCTCCATGTTTGAATGGGCTTGATCTCTTAGTTCTTGTAATTCCATCAAATTATGTATATACGGACCTCGAATGGTTCATTCTCAAGTAATTCCATTTGATGCGTGCAAATCAATGCGAGGTGACTCAACTGAAATTTGCATCCTCACTTCTTTCCCATACACAAGCTTGTATGGTGAATTTCAACTGATCTCTTAGGGGTCACGCTATGAGCCAAAAGTCTTTATTGACACTAAAATTTTCCTCCGTAATTTCTATTTCATTAATGTATGTATTAGGAATAGGATGTTGTTAAGTATAATTAGTAGTAGTGTCGATAGAAGATAACGGCACCGTCGAGTATGGTGCCACCAATAATGTGAGTACGGTACTTGAGATCAAAGTACAATAGGAATGTTGTAAAAAGTAAATATTTGTCATAAGTGGTTCGGTAATGTAAAAATGTCAAAGTTTGGGTAATTAGAGAAGTAGGGTCTACGTGATTAGGAATTAGAAATATTATATTGGTAATAAGGACAAGGAGTGAGGTCATAAATATTTTGTGTATTTTATTTGTAAAAAGTCTAAAAATTTGGAACCCATGTAAAATGATAATGTTTATCTTATCTTAGAAGATAAGCTTACATGTACTGAGATAAGAGTTAAGGTATGGAATATGATTCGTCAAGTGGATTTCTTATCCTATCTTAGAGATAAGATGGATAAGCACTGGAAGTTCTATAAATAGAGAGAGGCTACCCCCTCATTTAGCATAGAAGGAAGTAGTGAGAAATATTGTAGGAAGTGTGCGAAGGAAGACATCAGTTTAAAGGTGTGTTGAAGAAGCCATTAAGAGGTGTAATTATAAAGTTTCTCCCATAGTCTTGGTGAAAGGCAAGTGAAGTCAATAACACTTGAAGTACCTCATGGGTGAGATTGTAACAGTTTCATGTTAATATTATAATTTATTTTGATATTTCAGATTTGTCATCATTCTGTCTTATCATAGTCGATGGTATTCTTGTGTTATGTTGTTGTTTTGTTTCCAGATTACATCCACCAAACTAAAGGTTGTGCATTAGTAAATAATCATAGCACGAGGAGTTCCCGGTGAAGAATTATCATAGTGCCGGATTGGTGATGACATTTTGGTTCCATTCTTTAGACCATTCCTCGTTAGTGGATTTTACGGAGAGATATTCCCACTTAGTCAAAAATCAATTAGAGGGTAACCTTGTTTTTTTGTGCATAGTAGTTACCATGGTAAAGTCATTTTTGCCATGAATAGTAGTTACCATGGTAAAGTCATTTTTGCTTTGGAATAGTATTTACATGATAGTAAAGTCAATTTTACCGTGAATAGTATTTACCACAGTAACTTCACTTTTTACCATGAATAGTGTTTACCACAGTAAAGTTAGTTTTTACCGCGATAAGTCAAGTTTTACCATAGTTTACTGTGGTCATTTCTATTTTACTGTAGAAAGGTGTAAAGTCACTTTCTAGTATAGTGATTCCAATTATTTGTACACATAAGTCTTGTTGATTGTACTTGTGAGTTGGTATTTCATGGTGGTTACTTTTGAAAATGGGAAAGATTCCTATTTTTTCAGCTCAATCTAATGAAGATGCTTCTTCTTTCATTCAAGAGTTTAAACGATCTTGTATTTGTAATGGCCTTATAAGAAGGGAACAATGGACTGAATTTTTTCCTACCTTTTTGGATGGTTCAGCACTTAGGTGGTTTGAAACACTAGGTGATAATGTGAAAAATTCATGGGATTTATTAACTGAAAGTTTTTGGAAGAATTTGGTGAACAACAGAAATATGCAGATCTCATGATCGAGATCACAAAGCTATCCCAAGGAGAGAAGGAGAAGATAAGGGATTATCATGCTCGTGTTCTAGAGCTAAGGAGGAAGCTCGATGCCCAGATCCGGAAGGAAGGACTAGCGGATGGGTTGATGAATGGCGTGGATAATATCCTCTGTAAGCACTTCATTCTTGGGATGAAGCTAGAGATTAGACAACGAGTGAAGTATGACCGCCCAGCTACCATTGAACAAGCAAAGGAGATTGCAAGAAGGCAAGAAGAAAGCATGGAAGAGGAGCCCAAAGAAATTGTTGCTAAAGTAGAGCCTACACCAGCACCTTTGGTCCAGAATCCACAACCACTCTCGGTGAGCACAAATATTTCTCCTAGTACATCTACTGAGTATGAAGATCTGCTCAAAAAGATGGGTCGTTTAACTATTAATCTTCTTGAGGAAAGGAATTTAGTTCTCGGGGAGGAGATAGAGGTCCAAAAGAAATATTTACTGAAGTTGTTTGTTATGGTTGTTATAAAAAGGCTCATTATAAGTATAATTGTCTAGATAGAGCTTCTACATCGGTAAAGGAGATAATGATAAAGGAAAAGAACACATGAATTCTTTTGATGTAGTAGATAAGAGCAGAAATAATGAAGTAGATGTGTTTGAACAAAAAGAAAGAAAGAAAAAGATAATCAAGATGGAAATGATCTAAGAAGATGAAAGAAGAAACTAGTAAGAAACATAGGAGAAGAAAGTTGGGTGTGCGGGATTTTACGATTTCACGGGGTAAGGACCATACTCCATCTTGGAAGATCTATCCAAAAGGCTGCAAATATTACATATGGTCAACTCTTGGCTATGTCTTCGAGAAGAGGCGGGAGTTGCGAGGTGGACTCAATGCTCGAAGAAGGAAGGAGGTTGAGGTCCCTGTTTTGGAGAGCGAGGCGATCCCATGCTCCATAAGCTGAGGTATTATGTAATGGTATTTCATTTCATGATGTCTTAGTTGATGGAGGTCTTTGCGATTAATGTAATGGCCAAGTCTGTAATGAATATGTTGGGTTTAAAAATTGATCACCCTTGACACTTATGTTAAGGTCATTAAATAAAGGAAAAACTAAACCGAGAAGGTGGAGTTTCAAATGTGGAAATATTTGTTATGGGTGTGGTATGTATGGTAGACTTTAGGTGATGAAAAATGGTAGTGCTTGTTGCGTACCCAATATTCTTTGGGAAGACCATGGCTAAGGAGAGTTCATGCAAGAAACTCTTTGGAATGAAGGTTTCATGACACTTGGATGTGGTAGAGAGAGGTGAAGATAAATGTGATCCTCGACATCATAAGGTAGAACTTTTTGGATTCAAGTGATGGCCCGATGATTGGACATCCTCGATTACTCTAATACCGGTGAAGTGGACAGAAGATGAAGAAAGCGAGGTGGATGTTTCAGATCATGGATATCCTTCCCGATCACACCAACTCATGACCCCATAAAATTATCGAAGAAGAAGTTGATGATCGTCTCCAACAAATAAAGATTGGTGATCTTTGTGATGGAGAGTGAGAAGGAATCCTACCTCCGGCTCTTTGAAGGTACATACACCTATTCACTTTTGATTACAAGGAAATCCATCAAGTAAGTTGGGTAGAACATTGTATTGATTGAGCTGGTAGATGGTGCTAAGCCCATAAAGCAAATGCCATATAGAATGAATCCTAATTTTTCCAAGACTGTAAAAGAAGAAATAGATAAGTTACTTGATGCGGGATTCATATTTCTTGTGGAGAATTCGAATGGGTTTCTCCCATTGTGATCTCAATAAAAAAAATGGGAAGCTACGCATTTGTGTTGATTACGAAGCTCAATAAGGAAACAAAGAAGGATCATTACCCTCTTCCATTTTCGGATCGGATCTTGGGCCAAGTAGGCGGCCGAAGTGCTATAGTTTTGCTTTGATGGATATAGCGGCTACAACCAAGTTTGTATAGCAAAGAAAGATCAGCTAAAGACCACATTCACCACTCCTTGGGGAACGTTTGCTTATAGAGTTATGCCTTTTGGGTTGTGTAATGCTCCAACAACATTCCAGCGTTTGATGAATAGGGTGTTTGAACCCTACATTGGGACCTTCATCATAGTATTTATGGATGATTTTTGTATCTATGGGAGCAAGTTGGACCACCTGCACCAAATGGAGACAACATTTCAAAGGTTAGATGAAGCACAAGCCTCACTAAACCCTACAAAGTGTGTCTTTGGATGTTCTAAAGGCATTTTGTTAGGGCATGTTGTATCCAGAGATGGTATTGATGCGATCTGATAAAGTTTCAAAAATCAAAGATTTACCATTTCCTCTTAATAAAAGTAAGTTGAGATCATTTTTAGGCCATGTGGGTTACTATAGAAGGTTCATCAAGAATTTCTCAAAGATTACCATGACCACTAACCCAGTTCTTGAAGAAGGATGTTACTTATGAACCGGGAAATAAGGCGCATGAAGCTTTTGGACAATTGAAGGAAGCCACAGGTGTCTTCACTGTTTTGAAGAATCCAGTTGGAGCAAGCCATTCATTGTGTACACTGATGCCTCGGATGCAACACTAGGAAGTACTTTGAGCCAAAAGGATGAAAATGGGAATGAACATCCAATTTACTTTGGGAGGCGAGACAAATGAGCGATCTTAAGGTAAATTATCTTGTATCTTGGAAAAAGAGGCTCTTTATCATTTTTGCTGTAAAGAAGTTTAGAAATTACTTGCTAGGGCAAAAATTTCTAGTTGTAACAGATCATCAAGCTCTAAAATATATTGTAAATAAGCCTAACCCATCAGGGAGGATAGCAAGATGGATAATTTTGCTACAAGAGTTTGAATTTGATATTATAGATAGGCCAGGAAAGAAGCATGTCAATGCAGATGCACTCTCTCGAGCCTATGATGGTTTAGGATCATCTTGTGATGATGATGATTTCCCCGATGCAGCATTGTTATCCCTTGACACAATCCCTAGTGAATACATAGATATTTGGAATTATCTGAATGAATTCAAGTTTCCTGATGGTGCCAATGCAAAGACTAAGAGAAAGATTACTCAAGCCAGTCGTCCATATTCTATTCTGCATGGAGTATTATTTCGAATAGGACCTGATGGACAGTACAAGAGGGCAGTTGGACGTGATCAAGGAAGGAAGCTGCTAGAAGAATTCCACAATGGTACATGTGGAGGGCACTTCTCTGGACAACTTATAGCAAGAAGGATCTTGGATGCAGGTTATCACTGGCCCACTCTTTTTAAAGATTGTTATAATTATTGTAAGACATGTGATATTTTTCAAACACATGGTAACCGTAAGACTTCATCAGCTCCATTATGTCCTATTCTTCCCCTTGGTCCCTTTGAAAAGTAGGAATAGACATTTTAGGTCCACTTCCAACTACATCACACCAAAATAAGTATATTGTAGTTGCCACAGTTATTTAACCAAGTGGGTTGAAGCTAGGCCATTGAAAACAACTTCCATGGATGAAGTTGCAAGGTTCATATATGAACGCATTGTCATATTTGGTTGCCCATTAGAAATTGTAACAGAGATCAAGGAAGCCACTTCATTAATGAGGTGGTAGAAGCCTAGTCAATAAGTTTTCTATTAAGCACGAGAAAGGCAACAACATACAAGCCAAGCACAAATGGACGAGTGGAGCGAACAAATTTTGTGTTGTGTCAAATTCTAGCAAAAGATGCGGCCTTGCGGTACATAAATGGGATAAAAGGATTCATGCAACATTGTGGGCATATAGGGCAACATCAAAGTCAGCAACATGATACTCCCCATTTCAGTTGGCCTATGGCATTGATCCAGTTCTTCCTATTGAGTTTGATATTCCCACTTTGTGAGAGTTATGAAAAATGAAAGGATGGATGAAAGTGATTCGGTAAAGAAAGGTTGGTACATCTTCATTTGCTAGAGGAAATGAGAGAAATAACAAAGGATACAAGCCATAAGAAGAAAATGAAGCAGAAGGAATACTTTGATCAAAAGATCCGGTGGTCTCCATTTCATGTGAATGACTTGGTTCTAGTATATGATTCGGATACAAAAAAGAAGATAGAGAAAATTTCTTCCAAAATCGATGGGGCCCTATAAAATAGCAGGTGTGCATGAAAATGGTACGTACTGCCTGGAGGAATTGGATGGCACTCCCATTACGAAATGGGTCAACCATGACAAGTTGAAGATTTTCCAAGCACCAGAATAGTCTACTCAGGGACGGAGTATAAGCTAGGAAGGGGGAAGATGTCGACACTAAAATTTTCCTCTCGTAATTTCTATTTCATTAATGTATGTATTAGGAATAGGATGTTGTTAAGTATAATTAGTAGTAGCATCGATAGAAGATAACGCATTATTTATCGATGCAGTGCCGCCAATAATGTGGAGTACGGTAATGATCAAAGTACAATAGGAATGTTGTAAAAGTAAATATTTGTCATAAGTGGTCCGGTAATGTTAAAATGTCAAAGTTTGGGTAATTAGAGAAGTAGGGTCTACATGATTAGGAATTAGAAATATTATATTGGTAATAAGGACAAGGAGTGAGGTCATAAATATTTTTGTATTTTATTTGTAAAAAGTCTAAAAATGTGGAACCCATGTAAAATGATAAGGTTTATATTATCTTAGAAGATAAGCTTACATGTACGGATAAGAGTTAAGGTATGGAATATGATTCGTCAGTGGATTTCTTATCCTATCTTAGAGATAAGATGGATAAGCACGGAAGTTCTATAAATAGAGAGCTACCCCCTCATTTAGCATAGAAGGAAGTAGTGAGAAATATTGTAGGAAGTGTGCAAAGGAAGCCATCAGTTTAAAGGTGTGTTGAAGAAGCCATTAAGAGGTGTAATTGTAAAGTTTCTCCCATAGTCTTGGTGAAAGGCAAGTGAAGTCAATAACACTTGAAGTACCTCATGGGTGAGATTGTAATAGTTTCATGTTAATATTATAATTTATTTTGATATTTCAGATTTGTCATCATTCCGTCTTATCATAGTCGATGGTATTCTTGTGTTATGTTGTTGTTTTCTTTCCAGTTACATCCACCAAACTAAAGGTTGCGCATTAGTAAATAATCATAGCACGAGGAGTTCTTGGTGAAGAATTATCATAGTGCGGATTGGTGATGACAGGTGCCTAATTCAACATTAGATGCCAAGCTCTTTGATTATCCTTGAGTGTTCTTCTAATGATTCTCAACAAATTCTTGTTAGTGCTTTCACTAATCCATTACCTTGTGGGTAATAATTAGATGAAGAGCTCAAGTAGATTCCATGGCTAACGCCCAATCATTACCTTAGCATTGAGAAATGCTAAAGCATTATCTCGATATGATAGTTTTACGGAATACCAAATCTCAGACTATCCCTTCGTAGAGGCCGAGTATTGAAGCTTCATTAGCATCCTTCAAGGCTACTTACTTTAGTCCATCTTATAAAGTAATCTATAGTAGTTAGAATCCATTTATGTCCTTGTGAAGAAGGTGGGTTAATCATTCTGATAAAGTCAAGACCCCACTATATAAAGGGTCAAGTTCGAGCTGAAATAGGTTGCAAAGGTAAGCAAAGCTAAATGTTCTTTTCCAACAAAGAAAGCACATTTCCTGCACTTTCTGATCCATTTGAAACAGTCCTTAAATATGCTAGGCCAATAGTAACCTACTTTCATGATTTTCAAAGTGTAGTTTGTCTTTGAGAAGTGACCTCCTGCAGGTCCTTCATGGAATTCTGATAATATCTTCTGAATTTTGTCATAATCGACACATCGCAGCAAGATTCCATTTATATCTCTTTTAAACAATACACCATCCACGAAAAGATAAGGAATAACTTGTAATCTGAAATATCTTCATTTATTCTTATCCATACCTTCCGGATAGGTGCCGTGTTGTAGATAGTTAACCAAATCAGTCATCCATCTCGATTCCTGAATTTCTTGAGGAAGTTCAGGTTGCTGATTTCTGGTTGCAACATAACATTTGATTGCTGATACGTGGTTTCAACATGTTGTTTTGAATCTTCGGGTTCAGCATGTTGTTTTTCCATATCAGTAATTAAATGCTCACATAAACCTTTACCTTGAATGTCTTTGCAACTCGATATCAAAATCATATTCCATAACCTTTGTTATCCACTGCTCTTTTCTCATTCAACTCTTTGTTCAATAAGAAAGCTTTGAGATTTTGATGAGAAACAAGAACATAAATTCTATTGTTCGAAAGCATGTACTTAAAATTATTTAGTCCTTTGACTATGGAAAGTACTTGTTTTTCAAGGAATGTGTACCTTGTTTTGTAATCATGCAAGCTCTATCCAAAGAAAGCAATTGGTTGTTCAATATTCTCGTCATTTTCCCTGAGTTAGAATAGCCGAGATTGTTTCAGACTCATCAAGTGCATACATTGTAAAATCTTTGTCAAAATTTGGATTTGCAAGAGTAGGAGCTGAGAAATAGCTGTTTTAATAGCCTCAAAACCTTCTCTCCCTTCGCTGGTCCAAGAGAATGTTTTCTCTTTCCTTAGCATGGTTTTCAATGGCTTAACCAACGTTAAGTTAAAATCTAGGAAAATCTTCTAAAAAAGTTGATTTTTCCTAGAAATCTCTCGTAATGTCTTCTTGTGATGAGGTAATGATAGTTGTGATATGGATTCAATTGCTAAACCCTGTTTGGAAACAATATGGCCGAGTAGCTTACCTTCATGTACTAAAAAGATAGACTTTTTGGGATTCAAAGATATTCCAAACTACCTGCAGATCTGAAAAGTCTATCTCAAATGCATTAGATGTTCATCAGAATTTTTGAGAATACAGTGACATCATCTAAATAAACAAGTATGCATTTATTTAGTAGGCTATAAAAAGCCATGTCCATTGCACGTTGAAACGTTGCATTGGCATTTGAAAGACCAAAAGGCATTATTTTATAAGCATAAGTACCCCACTTGGTGGTAAAAGCTGTTTTATATCTATCTTCTCCTTAGACTAAAATCTGATTATATCCACTATAACCATCTAGAAGGGATAGTCTATCTGATCCTGAAATTGTTCTCAAAATCTGATCCATATTCAATAGTGGATAATGATCTTTTAATGATGCTTTGTTAAGATCTCTGAAATCCACACATAATCTGATTTCTCCATTCTTTTTCCTAACTGGAACAAGATTTGCTACCCAACTTGAATGCTTAACCGGGAAAATAATTCTTGATTGAATCAATTTTGATAATTCTTTTCTCATAAGAGGTTCTATTCTAGGATTTATAGGCCTTTGTTTCTACCTAACTGGTTTAGAATTTTGTTGTAATTAAATCGTATGTTTGTGCTAGATTGGGGTCAAACCCTTTCAAGTCTTAGTATTTCCAAGCGAAAACATCTTTAAATTCAATGCAAAGCTTAATAAAAGATTGTTTTTCAGATAAGGAACATACCTTTCCAAGAAATAAGTTCTTTCCTTCATCAACTGAAACCTCTTCATAATTATTAGCATGAGTAGACATCTTAGCTTTGTCCTTTCTTAACTGGTCATTAGTGTTGAAGATGTCTTCCAATGTGACAAGTCCTCGAGGAAATTTGTTTGTCTTTAACTCAACAAGTTAGTCACCATATAGATGCTGTAATTTATCTCGATTTATGGTAGAAAATTCAGCTTCTTCTTTGTAAAAACCTGTGATTTGATCATCTCTCTCAAACACCTACCAATTAGATTCATTATCAGGTATAGAAGGTCTGACAATCAACTTAACATGAGGCTGAAATTTGTTGCTTCCTATTTGTTCCAAAGCACTTGAAACTAGACCAACTACCGCCACTATCAACATGTTTATTTTCAGCTCTAGGAATAGATTGAATATTAATGGCATCAAAATATTCCATTAAGTCTAAAAATCTATGCCTATAAGACTTCATTAATGGATTCTTACATACATTGAATTTTTTTACTTGATTTATTACTAACTCAGAATCGCCAAAGACTTGTAACGTGTTTGATTCCTCTTTTACAGCCCAAAGTAAGCCATGAATTAAAGCTTTGTACTCAGCTACATTACAAGTGCATGAAAATTGAAGACTCGAGCTATAAAATACCTTTCGCTTGTTGGGGAAGTGAGCATCAGACTTGCTCCCTATCCTTTCTTATTCTTAGCTCCATCAAAATGAAGCTTCCAAATCCCTTTTGTTTTATTTTCTGTTTTGGACAAAGCAAGGGAATTGTTGCACTTTCTTCGTGCATGCAATAAACACTTTAAATATTTTCTTCAACTATTTTCTCATCCATCAACATGTTGAAAACACCTTCTAGTGCTGAAATCGAGCTACATCATCAAAATCAGATTGATCTAAAGATGAATAATTCACTACATTTGGTGAATGAGGCTCAATATGAAATCTAGCTAATGGCTCGGAATTTATGGTAACCTTAGTGCCATGAAATGTAGTGAAAAATAAGAAAGACCAATCAGAAGAGAGGTAGCCTCCTATTTTTGCTGTAAAGTCTCTAGATAGGCACAAAGCAAAATATGGAGGTAAATCCACAACAATAACATCTTGTAAAATGGAAACATTTGGGCAAGCATGTAACGTTACCTCCAAATTTCTGATTACTCCAACTATATTGGTTACATTCCCATCAAGTTGTAAAACACTCCTTTCTTTAGGTTCATATTGTAAAACACTAATTTTTAGCAATTGACTTAGGCATGACTATACTACTTGCACCGCTATCCACCATACAGTTATGAACTAAATTTTCTCCAATGATCAAAGATAGGTAAAAGGGTGGTGGCTTCTTTATGTCATGAGCATTTAGAACCTTCTGAACCATCCATCTAACATCCTTTACGTGATCTTGATCAAGTGTTCCAAGGACCATATCTCGTATTTTGGACTTCATTTATTGCTTTTTTTTGAAGAAATCTGTAGTTTAGCTAGTTCATGAGAGAGTAAATCTGTTGTCTGGAATGCTTAAGGCATCCCACATCGAGATGTTAATGTTTTTCTTCTTTATCACATCAACAATATTAAAAGAAGCAACAGTCTTAGAGATAGACTTGATCGTTTTAGCATAAGCTTTAGCAAAAACTGATTCTGCTTCGGCAGCCTTGGATATCTGAGGGATAAACAATCTTCTTGGATCAGGCTGAAGCTGATTTTTTGCTCTTTACCAGCTGCAACACTTGTTATTTTCTAAGGGACAACAAGACTGTTGGCTAGTTTCGAGACTGTAGATGTTGATATATCAGTAATAGTGGGCAGCATAGGTCTGTTTTGTTGTTTTTTATTTTCGGTAGCTTTCTCTTGAGCTCTAGTGGTAACAAGAATGAAATCCTCCTCATTAAAGCTGACCAAATTTTGTTCAGTGTTTTTGAACATGATTTTCTTGCTGCCCACCCTCCATTTGAGGTATGAATAATGCTTCAGATTGAGGTTGTGCACAAATATTCAAGTTCAGGAATACATTTGGGAAGTTTACAGTTTGATGAGGTTGATTACAAGGTTGGCACCACTCCTCTGTAGCCATATTAACTAGAACCAAAGCATTAGATGCACTAGTAACATTAGAATCAAACTACCTTTGCTGATAAGGCTACCTGTAATTTTGATTCTTTGTTGTAAGGTTACCTATTCTACTTTGGTTTTGTTGATAAGGAGCTTGATATGGCCTATTAGGCAATGTAAGCTTATTTTCAATTGATGTCAGTTTATTTCCCATGGTTTGCAAGGCTTTAAACATATCTGGGGATGGGGCTGCAACAGTAGGCTCTATGATTGTGATAGGTTGTGGGATAGGAGCTAAATCTACCAAAAATGGCATTGTAGGCCTTGGTGCTAATTTTCTAGCTTGAATAAGGTTGTTTTCAGCTTTTATAGCAATGTCATAGGCCCCTGGAAGAGTAAAAGCTCCCATGGATTGAATCATAGTTGCAATATCACTATTTAATGCTCTAAGGTAATAAAGGAAAGTGTGATCAGCTTGAGGCTTAACACTTGCTTGGGATTCTTTCCCAAGTTCTAGCAAAACGAATATTGAAACTAGACAAAAATTCATGAGGGCTCTCTTGATAGTAGATAGTTATTCTATCAGGGACAAATGATCTGAATTGTCTTGGAATTGTTCCAGCAATTTCTCTCCTAATCCATCCCAAGTTCTTATGCTTCCAATCTCTAGGTTCCTATACCATTGCAAGGCTTGTCCTTTAAAAGATGCAACTAAAAGTCTTAAAGCTACGTCTTCATGAGTAATATTGTGGACTGCACATATGGCTGCCACATCTTTGATGTGTTCAGTTGGTGTAACTTGATTTTCACTGTAAATGATGGCAGACTTTTCAGAGCAGCATTAGGAATGTCATGATACACTGTAATTACTAATGGGCTGCCATTAGTAAAGGCTGCAAAATTTCTAGGTGGTTGAATAGCCATTGGAAAAACTAGGATATTGATTGAAAAATTTATTCGTGGTGAAGGAATATCAGGAGGGTTTTCAAAACCAGGTCTGTTATAAGGAAAAGTATTACCAACCCTTCTTCTTCTAGCAGATTTCAAAGGTAAAGAAACAAACTCAGGAGGAATACCTCTTACCGATGATCTTGTAGTCACTTTAGGCATGGAACATGCTACAATACTGTCTGAAATCAGCTTTATGGAGTCACCAAAAGATCATAGAATATTTAGAATTAATTTGTTGTAGCTTTGCTCCTGAAAGTAACTTTTATTCACTATAAATCTGCTTTTGATCTACTCTAGAATCTGAAATTTGCATGCAGATCTGATTCGTGGTCCCACCGGGCATGCCAAAAACTATTATCTCTCAAAAGTGCACCCAACAGAGAGATGGCAATAGGTGTTCTAAGTCTGCAAAAGATCTCTCTCTCTCGTAGATACAATGGGGACACCTCAGGTCTATGGGTATACCTATTTTGAGGTGAACCTCTAGGGTTAAAAGGTTGGTTCCTTATTGGTGTTCACTAGACTACTTTCTGGGAGTTTTAGGGTTAGGAAGTGACTGAAAATGAAATAATTACTAAGGTGATACACCAAATTTGAATAAAGAACTTGACTTGAGTGGAATACACAACTGACTTGTGAAGAATTCTTTGTGTGCATGAACCAATTTATACTTTCTACAAATGTAAGGGCAAAAGCACTTAATTTATACTGAGGGAAAATCACAACAAGATCTTAGTAAGCTAACATGCACAATGAAATTTAGTAGAAAATAGTAGATTTGCAGTAGGGTAAAGTGATTAATTAGGGAATATTGATTCACAAGATTAATACTGGCATACACAAGACTGCAGAATAACTTGGAAAGGCAAAGAGTAATTCAACACTCAGAGGGTAAAACTGGTAGAAATTGCTTCAGTACTCATATCAAAAGTTCTTCTAGGAAAAATCTCTAAAAATTCCTCCCCTTTGTGCTTTGCAAGAGCACACAATATATAGCAAAAGTTCACCCCCTTCCTAAAAATAGACTAAAGGCTGTACTCGCCCATGTGTCCTAATTTTATCCCTTAAATAAAGGAATAAAATAATACAAACTAGAGCATGTAATGAAATAGGCATTATCAGCCTTAGATACAATACAGTCAAACTAAAGTTGACTGTTCTATTTTTAAGAAAGAAAGGTGAAAAATTTGCTAAAATTACAAATTGCTTGCTAGGCAAGTCTTCTTTCTTTGCACATGCAAATTCATCATCTTCTCTGTTCTGTCCTGTTGTGGAGGCATGCAAAATATCATCTCCTATGTGTAGGTAAAAGGATGCAACCTTTAGCAATATTTGCACAATAAAATTGAAGTGGGGACACCTCCAATGTATACATGCTCTGATTTCCTCCACTTTTCTGGATGGTCACATGAGTGACACTTCACAAATTTTGGTTTAAAAACACCCCATGTGGGGACCACCTTGGTTTGTTTGAAATTTTGGATGTTGCCACCTTTGTGGACTTAGGAAATTTGCATGTGTTTTGATAAAAGGGGACCACCCTTTGCCTAGCCCACCATGTATATTATTCGCCACCCTTGGTCATTGGCACATAATACAATTTTTCCCTTTTCGGGACTTTTGGCATATATAATGATTTTCTTTGATTTTTCTTGGTGACTATGGTTTAGACTTTACAAAGTCTTTGGTGACATGGGCTGGCCCCTCTCCACGATGACTCACCCCTTGCGGATTTTGGCGGTTAGTAACCAAACCATTGGTTTACCTTGGATCTTCATGAGCACTAATGGCCCCTGATCTGCCTTGGTTTTGTTTCCACCGTTGATTATGTAACCCTGATTAGGGTTCCAGCTGGGAAATTAATGTGGTCGGTGGCATTTAAGTGAACCTTATCACCTAGGAACCTAGGGAGAATGAACACCATTCATCTTGGCACTTGGCATTTGCTCAATCGTTGATCTTTAATCACAGGTTAGGGTTTTGGTACCCTGGTTTGAATGCAAGTTTATACTCGTGAGCTCACATTTGGTCACTTCATTTGGTTTTCATTCTGCGGGTGAAGCCCATGAAATTTTTTTACTGCTCTACATTTTTTGGATAAAGCTTGGAGAGTTAGACGTTTTTGAGCCTGCATACTTGTTCTTTGATTTGACACCATTGTTGCTTGAGAGGGCCTTGTTTTTTTATGGATTCGAAGGTATTTTTTTTTTTTGGTTCTTGTGTTCAGGTTTCCCTCCTTTATATGATCTAAATATTATTTTCATCAATTATTCTATGCTTTGTATCTTCTTCGTGGAATGATGAATCTCTACTTCTTTCGGTTTTTGTCTAGTTCTCGTGATCTTGATAGTTGTCGAGCTCACACGAGCCTGCAGAGGGAAATTCCGCCATCATTTTCTTGTTTGCTCGTTTCATTCATGGTCACCTTGGTAAGTTTTGTTACCCTTTTCTGATAACTACTTTCAACTCGGGTTTTATTTTTGTAACTCTGAAACATGGAAAAATCAAGTGAAATATTTAAAAATATTTTGTGGGTTCAGTCTTTTCCTTCTGATGTGGTCCTTTGAGCTCTGACTCGTCATTCAAAATTCGTTAAAGCTCCTTTCTGTGCATTTTTGATGAACTATTTGTAAACTTGTCTCGGTACTTGGAAGTGTTGACTGTTTTGTTTTTCATTCTGATACATGAGCTCTGTTTCATTTCATCTTCCTGTGATAGATGCATATTTGTAATTTATGAACCCTTCCTTCATTCTGTAGAGGAAAAATGATTTGTTTTTGAGTAGTTTCTTCCCTGTAGATACATGTTTGACTTGTTGAACTCATTTTTGAAGATGTAGTGAGAGAACTTCACTTCTTAGCATTGTTTTTGATGATACTTCTTTGCAGACCTGTAATGGTATTTGGAAATGTTTATTGGATATTGTTGAGCTATAACTGTAGATGAATACTTAGCGTTAGCAGTTCACTTCTCTTGTGATTCATTTCCTTTTCTGTAATGATAGAACTCCATCTTCATGTAGACTTGGAATGGATCTTGTACCTTCTTTGCAGTAGTTGTTAGTTGAAGAGTTTCTGAAAGCATAGTGTTAGAAGCTTAACTATTTATGATCTTCCATTGCACCTGTAGCTTTGACATTTCCATTCAGAAAGATTTTCTAGAAGCTATAAGGCTGCTCCTTTGATGTAAACATGATAGCATTCCATTCTGTATAATGAAATAGATGTTCCTTTTCTAGAAAATGAAGAAAATACTTAATTTCCTTTTCTAAAGTTATAGTAGCAATTGTATTTTAATTTTGCATTAAAATAGCATTTCTATTTTTCTGGAAAAGTCCATTTTGCAAGGGGAAACTCTGGAAATTTTTTCCAATCCTTCTCTCTCCAGATTCTTATGATTTGACCATTTCTAAAAGGATATGAACATCTCTCTTGCTTGTCTGATCACTTGAATGAAGCTGTCCATGTTGGCTTTACTTGATTCATTACGAACTTCTGTATGTTTCATTTGATCATGATATCAACTTAGAAGTGATGAAACATGTACTTTTCTTTTGAAGCTCAGATAGTTTAGAAAGCATGTAGTAGCTTAAAAGTCATGTATTTCAATTCTATTTTAAATCAAAAGTCAATTTTACAAGGGGAGACTCTGGAAATTTTTTCCAAAAATCTTGTTTTCTCTCTCCCTTTTCAGATTTTTAATCCTGATTTGCAAAATATGTCTTTCTTGACCCATTCTAATGCTTGATGCTTCCTGCAAATCATCTAAAATGATATTTTAT
This sequence comes from Taxus wallichiana var. yunnanensis, assembly GCA_018340775.1. Classification (NCBI taxonomy): domain Eukaryota; kingdom Viridiplantae; phylum Streptophyta; class Pinopsida; order Cupressales; family Taxaceae; genus Taxus; species Taxus wallichiana. The sequence goes on from CM031241.1 coordinate 474,615,433, forward strand.
CCTCATTCAGTAATTGCTTCCTTCTTAACCAGTTAGACTGATTTTCATTCTATGTTGCAACCTGTTCCTGCAAAACTCAGAAATAAATTAGAAATAAATAGGCTTTTGGCCTTCTCTTGTATCCATGTGGTTTATTTCTTCTTGTTTCCTTCTTCTGCAAGTTGTTTTCCAACTTCCTTCATGTGTTATTTTTCACATCTGTTTCTTTTCCAACTACTTCAGATTCTCCCTTTCTAACCCAATCCTTAGCTTCTTTGATTTTCTCTTACCACTCATTTACTTTATGAACTCTTCCTTATTGCTAGCTCATCCTCTTCTTTGTTTTCTAGCTCATCTGTATTTATTTGTTTTAAGTACCATTAGATACTTCGAATTCAGAATTTGTATTTGCTTTAGAACATGAGTATTGGAATAACATTGTACCCTGAGCTCAATTTGACAGATGCTTCTCTTGTCTTGCAAGTGTTAAGAAATGGAGATGGAAGTGGAAGATGGAAGAGTTGAGATGGAGATGGAAAGGCTGAGGAGTGGAGACAGAAGACAAAAAAGGCAATGATGGGTTCCTTTTTACTCCTCTACTCTTGTTCTTTAGCACATGCGGTATTCTCATTTCCATGTATATGATGAGTCACTTAGTCATATCCCACAGCTTGTGTGGGAAAGCTTATGATCTCTTATGAATAAAGCATTAAATTGAAATAATGAGTTGATTATCTCTTTCTGCATTCAATTTTCTTTTGATTGTACAATGATGTAGGAAACTCAATATCTCAATAAAATGAATTAACATAAGGGATAACTTGAAGTGAATACCTATAACTCCAGTGGATAATCATTGAATGAAATGTGTCTCTTTGTAAGTTTTGTGATTATCTTAGCTTCCATTCTTCGTTTTGACTCCTTTCTGCTATCTCCATTTGGACATTATTGTCACTGTTTTGTTGTCAATATTTTCTTGATGGAAGTAGCAGGAAAGGAGTCAATTGTAATATTTTATGGCAGCATAGGTAAATGCAAACTTATAAATCATAACAACCTTAATGAACATAGAGCAATAAAACTGATAGGCATCAAGATAATAACCGTGAATCTGATTGTCTAAAAATTGCCACTACTTTTTGTTCCAAAACTATACACCTTACATATTCTGCAATCTGGTGTCTTCATCGGGATAACACAACTGTCCTTTGGGGCTTGTGTTCTCTTGCTGAGGATATTCATGAGATTACAGACTATGTGAGTTGTTACATTTTGTAACAACACACATAGTAGATTTCACTTAATCTCTTTTACAAATCAGTAATAACAAAAATAATCTGACATAGATCCCTTAGCTTAGGTATACTTCACCAAATCTGTCCATTGTAACGAAGTTTTGAGTTGCCCATTTTTACACAAGTGCAAAAATTGTCAACAAGGCCTATTTCCATATGCACTATATACATTATGCAAATTAAATCGGTGTGTGCATAAGGGATGTTAGTTATATGCTATTATAGTTAGTGACGAGATCATATGATGAGACTAGTAGGCCTTAAATTTATGATCATCACATTTTAAGGAGTTTGTAGATTGCTTTCCAGCCAAGTTATGTGGCCTACCTCCCCACTTGAGATAGATTTTCATAAATACTTGGTTTCTCGATCAGATCATATCTCACACACACCATATAGGATAACTACTATTGAGCTTTAAAAGATTAAGGTTCAACTGGAGGGACTTCTTAAGAAGGGCCTGATTTTTCTTAGTTTATCTCCTTAGGGTGCACCGATGATTTTTGTGAAGAAGAAGGATGGATCCTGCGATTGTTTATTGATTACGATTACTAAACAAAGTAACGATAAAAAATCATTGCCCCCTTCTACCCATTGATGATTTGTTTGATCAGATGAATGGGGATACTGTGTTTTCAATGATAGACCTTAAGTTAGGTTATCATTAGATAAGGATTGCAGTGGAATATATTCATAAGACAGCTCTTTCGTATGAGATATGGCCACTAAACGTTCACATTTGTGCCATTCAATTTGAAAAATTCCCCTACGTTGTTCATGACTTTAAAAAATGTTATATTCAAGAAATATTTAGCCCACTTCATGCTCATATTATTTGATGACATATTGATATACTAACACATGCATGAGGAGAACAAGGAGCACCTTCACTAGGTCTTGCAGTGTCTTTAAGAGTAACAACTATATGGGAACCTAGAGAAGTGTGCACTCTTTCCGAGATATAGGTTCAGTATCTGGGGCACATTATTTTTGGGGCAGTATCATAGTCAATCCTTCCAATATTAGAGCTATCATTTATTTTCCTATGCCAACCAATGTGATCAAGGTATGAGGCTTCATGGGATTAACATAATATTATAGGAGGTTTGTTTAGGATTTCTCACATATTGCGCATCCCATCACTTCCCTTCAGCGGAAAGGGAAGAAGTTTGTTTGGTCAAACAGTTGTGAGTAGAACTTCAAGAATCTAAAGGAATTCCTTACTACATCACATATCCTAGCATTTCCAGATCCGTAGATGGACTTCTTTATATGTATAGATGGTTCATCGACGAGGATAGGAGGAGTATTTATTGAGGATGGACGAAATGTTGCATTCGAGTCTTGTAAAATCAAGGATTATGATTTCAATTACCCTACTCATGACCTTGAACTTGTATCGCTGGTTCATTCTTTGGATACATTTTATATTAGTTAGATGAGATACATTTTATATTAGACAATGGCGAGGTTCACACTCAAGAAATACCATTTGAGCATACAAAACCTGGAGACAAGGTAAGAAGATGCATAAAATAAATCTAAGCTAATAGAGGTGATGCACCGAGGAATGAAGAACACCTATTTTTCCAAAGAAACACGCACTCATTCAAATGTGATATAAGATCATGCATGATATAACAAAACTCGTAGTGAAAGACCAGAGGATGCAAAATGAACACAGAGAGGGCTGAGAATCATCCACAGACATGCATTACTTGCTCCAAAGATTGATACAATACACTATAGAATGCCATGAGGCAGAATAGTATTACAGTTCAAATGAGAGGTTCGAATTCCACAAATTCGCCTGAGGAGAAGAAGGGAGAGGCAAAACAAAAATGTTCGACCTTGAAAAGAAGCTCCTCTTTACAATATATAGAAAGAAAGAGAGAGGAAAGAGAGAAAGGAAAGCCAAATCTACCCCAACCACCTCCAAGTTGCATTCAATTCATCACATCATGGCAGAAGCGGCGGATCCTGCAAAACGGCGGCCGCCTAATGTAAGCGCGAATCGTCTCGCCGCATTAAAGTTGTTTGTCAAGCATTACTTCGCTTGCCATATTTCGCGCCAGAGGCGTTTCTTGATTTTCTCTCTCCAAACTGAACCAAAATGTAAGATTGACCCTGGAATCGTGTAGAGAATCTCACAAGCTTTCCGTTGATATAAAGAATGTGCCAATCCGAGCTCTGGATCGAAAGTTATGGCGATCTGAAGATTTAGGGCAAAAACGGCCAAAACGTGTTTTGAAAACTTTTCCCGCGCTTCGCCACCTGGACGACACGTGGCAGGCTCTGATTTGCTGAGCAACTCTCTCTCCTCCACCTCTCGGCGGGCTCGTTTTGAAATTTCCTCAGGCCCTAAATGGGACACGTGGCGCTATTTCATTGGTTCGGGCGCAAAGCTCGAGACTTCGCCTTTGACTTTTTGACTTTTTCTTGAGACACGTGTCATGATCTCGGTTGGTCGACGGGTCTTCCGCTGCTCTTTCACGCCTTCTTCGCCCTCTTTTTGTCCCTATGTCCCAAACTGCTCTGGGACAAAACTTCCGATCCGCCCGAAATGGGCTTCCTTGTCCCTCATTCGGCCGATGACACGTGGCATGCATTGATCCTTTCCTCTTCGATCCGATCCCCCTATGTCCCATTTTTCCAGTCCCTTGTTCCCATTTCACCGAACCGCCGGTTCGCGCCCTTTGCGATGTCCCAAATCAAGCTTCCGACACCCATTTCGCCCTGCTCGCCTTCGCCGCCTTCGCTTTTGTCCCACTTGTCCCACTTTGCTTCGGACTGTTTGTTCCCATTTCACCGAACTGCCGGCCGGTTCGGGTATCTTTGTTCCGTATGTCCCAAAGCAAGCTTAGTGCGAGTTCTTCTTTTTTCGCCGATCCGGCCTTCCGCCCCGCCGTGACTTCTCCCAGTCCCGATGTCCCTGTTGCTATTTGGGCCGCCTGGAGGCTTTTCGGCCGATCCGCGCCTTGACGTCCCAAATGTCCCAATTGCTCCTAGGACTAGGACTTAGCCGATTTTCACAATTTTTCCTGGATCAACCTACTTGCCTTCTGCAACTTTTTTCCGCATTTTCTCAGAGCTTGCTCTTTTCAGCCTGGACAGGAGAGTTAGAAAATAATCTGAGAGAACCTCAGAAACATGATGTTTGCTCTGAATCAATCAATGTGCCTGGGACAGATATTCTGATGCATGTTATCAAAATTACCCTGGGGGGTGAATTTTGGATAACAATTTGGCGACTCAGCGGGGTCATCTGCCTGCTAGATGAAAAGACCAGTGGCCTTTTAACGATCTATTGGGCATGGAGTTATAGCATTGACCTGAAACGAGCCTGATACTGCAACTTCTTCTCCAACAACACTCGAATCAGAGAAAACAACCCGAGAGCAAAGAAAACTCGTGTCAAGCACTTAGGAAAATTGAAACCTAACTACAACAGGACAATGTGCACAAGCACTTGGAGGAATGAAAATCTAATTAATATTTACAAGGTAGTGAACTTCCCTCTAGAGGCAACGCTTGAGATAGATTCCATTGACTGGAATCTGCAGTTCTTCACCATCCAATGAGGCCAATTGGAAAGCATTGCTGCTCTTGCACTTCGTGACCATGTATGGGCCACTCCAAATGGCATCAAATTTGAAATGCCTTCCTGGTTTTGCCCGATCTGCATCCCATTTCAACACTAGATCTCCAACTTGAAAAGATCTATCCTTGGCCTTTCTGTCAAAGGTCTTCTTGATCAAAGCTTGATCCTTTTCCATTGCTTGGGATGCCCGATTTCGATCTCTTGCAGCTCCATCAGCTCTGCATATCTCACCTCCATAGGCTCAAATTCAAGCAACTCCAGCTGCTTCATGAGTTCCAATGTTGGCAACTCAAGTGACATGGGCAAGATTGCCTCTCTTCCATAGACAAGCTTAAATGGAGAATTACCTGTGGATCTTTTGGGAGTGATCCTATCAGCCCATAAGGCTGATTTCAGTTTGGTATGCCAAGCCCTCTGATTCTCATCAAGAGTCCTCCTAATGATCCTCAACAAGTTCTTGCTTGTAGACTCGGCCCGCCATTACCTCGAGGGTAATAGTTTGATGAAGTGCTCAGTAAATCCCGCTTCTTGATCCCATTCACTACCTTAGATCCAATGAATGCCAATGCATTATCGAGATTATCAGAAGCAGTACACCAAATCGTAGTTATCCCTCGTAAAGTCCAAGATGCTAGACTCATTCGCCTCTTTGAGTGCTACACTTCGTCCATCCGGTGAAGTAGTCCGTGGTCACAAAATCCATTTGTGCCCTTGCTCGAATTGGGATTGATGGCTCCAATGAAGTCTAAACCCCATTGCATGAATGGCTGGTCAACCGAGATTGATGTAATGGAAGGGCAGCGAGTCTCTCTTTCCCGTGAAGAATGCACAATTCTTACATCTCTTGATCCATGCATAGCAATCACTAAAGATTTTAGGCCAATAATAACCAGCCTTCATGATTTTCGAGAGTCACACTTGGTGCAAAATGGCCACCACCTGGTCCATCATGAAACTCTTTTAATACCCTTTGATCCGACTTGTGTTAATGCATCTCAAGAAAGACTCCATTCACATCCTTCTTGAACAAAACTCCATCAATGATGGTATATGGAACAGCCTCGCAACCCAAGTATCTTCTCTTCGCTTTGCTCATTTCTCGAGGGCACATGCCCGTCTCAGAGGAAATGTATCATATTCCTCGAGTCCAACAGGAGTGGACACATCATCATTTTCCCGTTTTTTGATCATCTTGTAATAGCAGGACAACGCTTCTTCTTCATCTTCTAGGGTTGTCTCGGTTGTTTGGAAGCGAGCTGCTCACACAAACCTTTGCCTCTTACCAGCTTGGTGATCTTGATCTCAATGTCATACTCCATGACACGGTGATCCATCCTACCTTTTCTCATTCAAATCCTTGTTGAGGAGGAAGTCCTTAACCCCAAAGATGTGAGACCAATAACTAGACCTTGTTGTTTGAGACTAAATGCTTGAATTTCTTCAAGCTTCTGATTACTGCAAGCACATGCTTTTCAATAAAAGAGTACCTCACTTCGCAGTCACCTAGGCTCTGGCTGAAGAAGGCAATCGGTGCTCATCATTATCTTTGTTCTCATGTACTGCAATGGCAGAAATAGTGTCATCACCTCCAAATGCATAGAGGATGAAATCCTTGGAAAAGTCTGGGTTGATGAGAGTGGGTGCCTGGGAGATGGCTTCTTTGATTGCTTCAAAACTCTCCTTGCCTTCTGCCGTCCATTTGAAAGCCATGCTTTTCTTTAACATTTTGGTGATGGGCTTGACAAGGGCTGCAAAATCTGGGACAAACCTCCGAACAAAGTTTATCCTTCCCAGGAAACTCTGAAGGGCTTTCTTGTGGCTTGGCAATGGTAGAGCTCTTATGGCTTCAACCCTCTCTGGATCAATTGCTAATCCTTCCTTGAGACAATATGGCCAAGGAGCTTCCTTCATGTGCAAGAAAGATGCACTTCTTAGGATTCAAAGACACTCCAACTTTCTACACCTCTCAAACACTTGCCCGAGGTGAAAGAAATGGTCTCATTGCATTCTTCGAGAAGACAAGAATATCATCTAGGTATATCAAAGACTATCTTGTTGATCAAGCCTTTGAATGCCATATCCATAGCTCATCTGGAATGTTGCTCCGCTGCTCGATAAATCCAAATGGCATCTTCTTGTAAGCATATGTGCCCCATTTGGTCAGTGAAGGCTGTCTTGAACTGGTCTTCCTCCTTTACCATAATCCGATTGAAGCCCGAGTAACCATCAAGTAGTGAAAACCTTTCTGAACCAGCTACGACCTGCAATATTTGCTCCATGGAAGGGAGTGGATAATGGTCCTTGAGAGAGGCTCTATTCAAATCTCTGAAGTCAACACACAGCCTGATCTCTCCACTCTTCTTTCTGACTGGAACTAAGTTGGCAACCCAACTAGAATGCTTGATTGGGAATATGATTCTTGACTCAATCAGCTTGTCCAATTCTTTCCTCATGAGAGGCTCCATGTGTTGATTGGTCTCTCTGCTTTCTCCCTCGACAGCTTAGTATTTGGATCCAATTCATGGTATGCTGAGCTAAGTTGGGATTGAAACCTTTCAAGTCTTCATAGCTCCAAGCAAACACGTCAGGGAATTCTTGACATAGCTGTATGAACTCACACCTTTCTTGCTCAGTTGTCATCTTTCCAATTTGCAATGGCTTGTTCTCTTCTACCAAGATGGATACCGAATCTTCTCTCTTGACCTGAATGTTTGCTTTCTCCTTTCTAAACTGATCATTGGGGTTAAAAATGGACTCCAAAGTGATAAGTCCTTTGGGCAGCTTGTCAGTTCTCAGCTGTATCACTTGGTCACCATATTGCTGTTCCAACTTTTCTTGATTCTTAGCTGAGAACTCAGCTTCTTCTTGCAAGAAATGGATGATTTGCTGGTCATTCTCAAATACTTGCCAACTGACATCGTTATCCGGCACTGAAGGCCTCACAATCACGTGGATGTTTGGTCAGTACTTGTCTTGTTGAATGTTTTCTACAATGTCAAAGGCTGCCCTCTATCACCGCAAGCCTCACCGCCAGCTTGATTCTCTTTCCTAGGGATGGCTTTGATGCCGAAACCCTCAAAATCTTCCATGAGGTCCCATACCCTATTCTTGTAGCACCTGAGTAGATCATTTTTGGCGGCATGCTGTCCCTTGACCTGATTTACAATCAGCTCACTATCCCCAAAGACTTGCAAGTTCTTTATTTTTCTCTTGATTGCCCAATGCATCCCTTGCACCAAGGCTTCATATTCAGCAGTGTTATTGGAGCATGCAAATTGAAATCTAAAAGCTGAATAATACTTTACTCCTTGAGGTGAAATAAGCACGGCTCCACCTCCTGCGCCTTGTCTACTCCTTGATCCATCAAAAAATAGCTGCCATACCTCATTGTCATCCTTGTGGTTTGGCTTGGTGATGCTAGGAATAGGTTGACTTTCTTCGTGTATACAATAGACTCCTAGCTCAGATTCTTCTATTCCTTGATAAGGATCAAAAGCATGCACCTTGTTTGCCCATTCATCAAGAGTTAGATCCGGGATGTTTCCAACTTTAGTGTCAGTTTCATCCGTGCTTGGGTGATCTTCTTGATCAAATGCTGAGCAATTGGCATTAATCTGACTTGGAGTATAGGGCTCAATGTGGAAGTTTGCAATAGGTTCTGACCTAATTGTAGCCTTAGTTCCATACCTTGTTCTGAATAGCATGTGAGACCAATCAGCGGACAAATATCCCCCAATTTTGGCAAAGAAGTCCCTCGACAAACATAGGGCAAAGAGTGGTGGAAGGTCTATGATCGATACATCTTGTAAGACAACAACATTTGGACATGCATGCAAGGTAAGACTCAAATTTCTAATCACTCCAACTATTGCTATTGCTGTCCCATCCAGCTGCACTACTCCCTTAGATGTTATTTCATACTGGAGCCCTAACTGATCAGCTATCTGTTTAGGCATTACTGAGCTACTTGCCCCGGAATCTATCATGCAATTATGCACTAGCTGATTTCCAATGATTAACGAAACATAAAAAGGGGGAGGCTTCAACATTCTACCTTGTTGTGCTCCATGATTTCCTTCAGGCTGGGCAGCATTTGTGAGTACCTTCTCTTGCATTTGGACCTGCTGATTCGAAGTTGGCCAATCCTTCATGGCAGCTTGCAGCAGATTTCTTTGGCCTGGGATGGATAGGGATTCCCACATAGATATATTGACGTTTGTCTTCTTCATCTGATCAATGATACTGAATGGTGATGAAGGATCTCTCTGCTGTCCTTTGGTTTGCACATTTATTCCTTGTATGTGGGCAGCAACAGCTGGCATTTGAGTTGGCCTAGGGGCTGTTCTTGGCTGCCCTTGTGCATTTGAAACGGGTTTTGCTTGCCAATCATTTGTGGAGCCATGGAAGGTTGTGGATTGGCTAGGGCTAATGGCTGTTCTTCACCCAAATTTCTCCTTTTTGACCTTGTGTTGGCTGCAACACCTTGAGAAACTGCCTGATTCATGCCACAGAAATCCTCTGCTTGCCAATTTACCAATGTGGTGTCATTTGGGGCTGATTGCTGTTGGAATGTTTCTTGTTGTTGGCTGTTTTCTTGACTGCTCTCACCCTCCACACCAGTAGTTGTTACCATTAAAGCTTGAGTCAAAGCACCATTGAAGCACATGGATTGATTATGAGGCTCATTACATGGAAAACACCAATCATACTCCCGGGCAATGTTGTTTTGTGTCGGTACTAATGCCTTAGAGGCGATATGGCATTTGGATTATAGGGTGGAATGGTCTATCGCAGGAGGCCTTGTTTGATTCATATTTGCAGTTGGATTGGGTGGCCTTTGAGGCTGATGGCTGCCTATTTGGTTGAGCTTGAGGCTGATACGAAGGTCTAAAACCATGAGCTTGCATTGCTCTTGAGTGTAACCAGCTCATTACCTAAATTTTGCAAATAGCTTGCTTCATGACTTCTCAAGCTCATTTGGGGCACTTGGAGATGAAGTGGAAGCTTCATTTGAACTCTGATTTCTAGGAGTGGGAGAAGGAGCTAAGACAGGTGTTTGACTAGTACTTGGGCTCTCTAAACTTGGATATAATGGCATTGAGGCCTAGGAGCTAGCTTTCACCACCTTGAATCGCATAATTTTCAGCTCTAATGGCAATACTATAAGCAGCAGGGATAGTTGTGCCTCCCATAGATTGAACCAACATAGAAATATCAGAATTTAAAGCTTTAAGGTAATATAGAAAAGCACCTTCTTCATTGCTGGCCTCGATCGCACATCGGAATTCTATCCCAAGACCTTTGAAATCTGAAGTTGAAGTCGCTTAGCCGCTCATCGAAGCTCTCTTGATAGTTGTCACTGCTCCAAAAGAGACAAGTTGTCTCCCTTCTCTCCAAATTGATCATGAAGTGCAATACACAAATCTGATTCCAGTTTGTGATAGAGCACCTTCAAGGCTCCTAAACCATCGCAATGCTTTCCTCAATGAAGATGCCAAAGAATAATTTGACAACACTTCCATCTCATCAATCTCATGGATTGCACATATGTGTTAGCAATGTCTTTGACATGATCACCAGAGTGGTCTAATTTTCTCCAAGAAATGGAATGTTCTTCAATGCTGCAACCGGGATTGGATTTTGTGCATTGAGAGCAAGTGGGTCACCGCCAAAGAAGTTGACATAGGGGTTTACCGTTGGTCGCGCCATTCTGATTGGTCAAGAACTCTTGAATACCGAATGAAAGGCCGATCAGTGGAGGAGTTGAGAGAGTTCTGCTTTGGTGGAGATGGAGACCTTTGAATCCTCCTTCCTCTTTGCCTTCTTCTCGAGATAATTACAGTATTCAAACAAAGACTTCCTCTTCTCCAACTCTTGACCTTGTGATTCTTCTCATAAGCTTTTAGGCCTGCACCGCTGAAAACCAGCTGATTCTTCCTCTGAGTCGCCAGATATGCGAATAATAGCTCTTTTCAAGCAAAAAATTGCAGCAGATGCATATCAACTTTGCTGCAATAAAAATGAGACCTCTAGTCCCACCGGCGTGCCAAAACCGTTAGTGCAAAATCACAAAGACCCCCGGATGCGATCAAGTTTCTAGGTTGATCACTTGGCATCCAAAGCAGATTGCATAACATTGAATCCTTTCTCCAAGTGTGGGACTTGAAAAATGAGAAAGGATTCTCCAGAGAAGGCCGGTTCCTATTCCTCTGTTCAGATGCACACGAAATATGCAGAGGGTTTTCTCAAAACCTAATCTAATCTGCCAAGGAGACAAGGTAAGAAGATGCATAAAATAAATCTAAGCTAATAGAGGTGATGCACCGAGGAATGAAGAACACCTATTTTTCCAAAGAACACAGCACTATTCAAATGTGATATAAGATCATGCACGTATAACAAAACTTGTAGTGAAAGACCAGAGGATGCAAAATGAACACAGAGAGGGCTGAGAATCATCCACAGACATGCATTACTTGCTCCAAAGATTGATACAATACACTACAGAATGCCATGAGGCAGAATAGTATTACAGTTCAAATGAGAGGTTCGAATTCCACAAATTCACCTGAGGAGAAGAAGGGAGAGGCAAAATAGAAAATGTTCGACCCTGAAAAGAAGCTCCTCTTTACAATATATAGAAAGAAAGAGAGAGGAAAGAGAGAAAGGAAAGCCAAATCTACCCCAACCACCTCCAGGTTGCATTCAATTCATCACATCATGGCAGAAGCGGCGGATCCTGGCAAAACGGCGGGCTGCCTAATGTAAGCGCGAACCGTCCTCGCCGCATTAAAGTTGTTTGTTGAAGCATTACTTCTGCTTGTTATTTCGTGCCAGAGGTGTTTCTTGATTTTCTCTCTCCAAACTGAACCAAAATGTAAGATTGACCCTGGAATCGTGTAGAGAATCTCACAAGCTTTCCATTGATATAAAGAATGTGCCAATCCGAGCTCTGGATCGAAAGTTATGGCGATCTGAAGATTTAGGGCAAAAAACGGGCCAAAACGTGTTTTGAAAACTTTTCCCGCGCTTCGCCATCTGGACGACACGTGGCAGGCTCTGATTCACTGAGCAACTCTCTCTCCTCCACCTCTCGGCGGGCTGTCTTTTGAAATTTCCTTATGGGCCCTAGCTGGGACACGTGGCGCTATTTCATTGGTTCGGGCCAGTGCTCGAGACTTCGCCCTTTGACTTTTTGACTTTTTCTCTTGAGACACGTGTCATGATCTGGTTGGTCGACGGGTCCGCGCCGCTCTTTCGCGCCTCTTGTCGCATTTTTTGTCCTTGATGTCCCAAACCTGCTCTGGGACAAAACTTCCGATCCGCCCGAAATGGGCTTCCTTGTCTCTCATTCGGCCGATGACACGTGGCATGCATTGATCATCGCTTTCTTTCAAATCTGCTTTCGCTGCCCCCATGTTCCCATTTTGTTCCCATTTTTCCTTGTGCTCTTCTTGGCTGATTTCGCCGAACCGCCGGCTTCGGCCTCATGCCCCCACTTGTCCCACTTGTCCCAAATCAAGCTTTGGACCCACTTTGCTTGTTCCCATTTCGCCCGAACCAGGCCGATTCGCGCTTTTTGTCCCATTGTCTTTGTTCTAGATGTCCCAAAGCGCTTAGTGCAAAGTTCTTCTTTTTCCGATGTCCCAATCCGGCCTTCCGTGTCCGCCCAGCGTTTCTTCTGTCCCCAGATGTGTCCCTGTTGCTATTTGGGCCACCTGGAGGCTTTTCGGCCGATCCGCGCCTTAACGTCCCAAATGTCCCAATCGCTCCTAGGACTAGGACTTAGCCGATTTTCACAATTTTTTCCGGATCAACCTACTTGCCTTCTGCAACTTTTTTCCACATTTTCTCGTAGCTTACTCTTTTCAAATTTGACAGAGAGTTAGAAAATATCCGAATCAATGTGCCTCTGGGAATCATATTCTGATGCATGTTATCAAAATTACCTCGGGGTGAATTTTGGATAACAGAGGCATCTCGGTCATGGCTACATTAGTGGATACATATTTGAGGATCAATATCTTTCAACATCTTCCTCATGAAAGGCTCTACCTCTTAGTTAGAGTAGAGGTTGAATAACATAGACCCCTTCAAGGTAAGTCTAGGGGTTTATCTTTGGATTCATATGGGATTTTAAGGAACATAGTTTGGATATATGTGCCTAGAGAGGGTGGTTTACATCAGACATTCTTACGGATGCTCATTGTGCACCGTATTTAGCCCATCAAGGGGTGAAGAATATGTATGCTACATTGAGACAATTTTTAATGGAAAGGTCTTCGAAGAGATATAGCTCGTTATGTGTCTTGGTGTTTGGAGTGATAGATGGTGAAGGCTGAGAATCAGCATCCACCTGGCCTTCTATATCCTCATGCTATATGAGAGTGAAAATGGAACACCATTTCTATTGACTTTAGTGTAGGGCACCTATGCCAAGATATCACGTAGTGCGATCATGGTCACTTTGAATAAATATAAAAAAGTGGCACATATTTCTATGGTTAAGACCATTTATATAGCTAATGCGATTAAAGATGTCTCTGCTTGTATGAGATAGTGATACTTTATGGGATTCCATGGAAGATTATCTCGTGACCACGATCCTTTGTACACTTCACACTTTTGGCCTACCATGCAATTTCCTCTTGGGACAAAGATAATTTTAGTACATCTTATCACCAAGAGATAGATGGTCGAAAAAGTGGGTGAACCGGATTCTTGAGGATATGTTGTGTATGTATGTTATGGATGAACATTCACGATGGGAGACTATCTCTATCTGGTATGTTTTTCATATAATAATAATTTTAGAGTTCCTCGACATGGCACCTTTCAAGATTTCTATCACAGAGAGTACAGGACTCCTCTTAGTTAGGACAGTTAGAGGACATCATTAATATTAGGCCAGCTATGTTACAGGATATGGAGCAACAGGTCACTTTGATTAGGAAAAGGTTACAACAGGCACATGATAGATAGAAGCACTATGCAGACCTGTAGGAGGAGAGACCGCATTTTTAAGGTTAGTACAAAGGTGTTTCTTAGAGTTAAACCTCATAAGATTCCCATCGGTATGGAAAAGGCTCTAAGTAAGATTAGAGGTTTGTGGGTCCATTTGATATATTGGATCGATTGGTCTTGTAGCCTATCACTTAGCTTTTCCACCTATTATGTCTCACATACATGATTTTTTGAATGTTTCTATTTTTCGAGATATATACTAGATCCATCTCATGTCTTGGATTATACCACTTTGTAGGTGGAGGAGCAGGGAAATGTGATTGTGGAGCCCATGCGTATTTTAGAGCACATGATCTTGACCCTTTGAGGCCGTGATATTGATTAGGTTCACATCTATTGGTATTGATATGATGATTCATCATCTGCATGAGAGGACGACACACCATTAAGCACACATTTCCCACATTTGTTCTAGTGAATTCTAAGAGGAATTCAATTCTAAGGGAGGAGGATGTAGTTTGCACTCCTCTTTGACACTTATTTTACTATGATATGAATATTGTTAATTAGGGACATGGACATTATTATTATTATATTTTGGTTAGCATGATGATAGATAGTATATAAATTTTGATTATCGATATGTTGTGACTCATATTTTTGATTATGTGGACTCCTAACAGACATGGATAGATATTTTGGTACTTGATGATGATCTAGTGTTATTTTGATATATGCTATCATTTTGGACACTTGACATTAATGATTATATTAAGATATTTAGACTAACCATGTGATCTCTTTGATATTGTAAATTTCTAATAATGTGATGATATTATGGATCAATGATATGTATTTAAGTGTGTCTAATAATAATGAGTTACAGTAGATGTATGAAATTGCATGGTTGTCATAAAATCTGAATTTGGATTATAGATAATTGTAAATTTTTTATTAGACTAGAATTGAAATTTTAAGAAGTTATAAACAGTTGATTGAATTTACTAACCTTGGTGATGATTGTCCTACATTATATGATGATATTAATTGATAGATATGTATGTGTTTTATTGCTTGATATAATTTATCTCACCTTGAGGATGAAGGGGTATTGTTTAGTTTTTTACAGGAAATTATATCACAATAAATAAGAAGGGGCTATGAGACAAACTATGGAGGAATATTAGATGTTTCCAACAAGGCCACCTTGGAAACTTTTTGTTAGTGCATATTTTTGTTTCATTTTTGAGTTGATAGGAGGTTC
This sequence comes from Taxus wallichiana var. yunnanensis, assembly GCA_018340775.1. Lineage (NCBI taxonomy): Eukaryota > Viridiplantae > Streptophyta > Pinopsida > Cupressales > Taxaceae > Taxus > Taxus wallichiana. Next base: position 474,630,536 of record CM031241.1, read on the forward strand.
CCATGGGGGTGACCTTATATGTGGTCATGGGTTTCATATCACCAAATAAGAGCACCCCCATTTGTTTAGCATGTGAGTGTGCTAAGGCAAGAAGTGGGACTAGGTAACATGCGTACCATCTCAAATTTGTGGGACTTTATACATGAGATAGACCTCCAGAGAATGTTTGTTCCTCTTCCTAATCTAGTGCAAGATAACTCTAATGAAAGTAAACTACTAAATATCTCTATGCTATAATTTCTAAGGGACTAGTGAGAGAGAAGTAGCATGAAAATGAAAGAAAATACTATAACAAAGGTGATGTACCAAGAAAAGGGAATGTGAAAGACTCTCAAATGTGTAGAAATGAAAAGAAATGTTGATTAGATAGGGTGAAAAACATTCTCCACAGTCTAACAACAACACTTACAAAATCATGTCCATTAAAACACAACAATATTGTGCCTTGCAAGAGTTTAAGGTAGAAAAATACACCTGAAAATGAAATAAAGAGGTAAATAGAAATTAATAAACATACACAAGGGAAGAAGACATCCACACATTTTCATCTACTTTGCTTGATTAAAATGTACGGTTCATTTACAAAGCAAGAGAAGATCTTAGATCAACATATAAGAAGTCCAATATGAAGGTATGTAACACAATGGTATTCCAAAATAAAAATGATAAAGTTTTGTTACAATAATCATCCCCCAAATTTTCAATCACTAGGATCAACTAGCGTTGAATTTTGCAAACCTTACATGAGCATCATTAATTTTTCAAAGCATGTACCCAAAAACGACCTCAGGTCTATTTTTTAAAATTTCACATCATTAAATAAATTTAATGTGGAAAATAAATGAATTATTCATGTATTAATCTTCTATACATTTCTGATGATATAATTTTTTCCTTATTTCGGTACCTAGAGCAAAAGTTATGAGCCTCTGAAGTTTGCACATTAAAAACTGCGAATGTGCAAAAACATTCCCCAGGTCCGAAATTTGCACTATTTGGAAAAGGTTCCAGGGTCCAAAATTTGAGCATTTTGGAAGGGATTTCAGGGCTTTAAAACTTTTATGAAAGGTTTCGGGGCTTGAGAATTTGACAAAAATTTCCCTAGCCTTGAAATTTGAGCATTTTGGCAAAAACATTCCTCAAGCCCGAAATTTTCTACAGGTAACTTGCGAAGGCCATAACTTGAGCTCTCAAATGAATTTTGCAGAGATATTTTATATGATTTCACATCCAAAAAACCTTTGGAATCGAATGGTGATGGTCCCGAGTATAATTTTGACAAAATATCCTCCAAATGACCCCGAAATAAACTATAAGCATTCCAAATCAAGGAAATTACCAACGAATTCTAGATTCACTATTGAAGATCGGTTAACCCGCCAAAGACTGTCTCTCCCAAATAGTTCATTTTTTCTAGGGGTAAAAATCGATAAAAATTGAAACTCATTGGGGCATCTACCTACTAGATGAGTTTATTGGTTTGCTTACAGTGTCCATTGGGCATGGAGTCTCCTTGATGAAAATGAAATTGATCTGAAAGTTTAAAGAACAACCCATGAGACCACTTGAAGCAATCTGAACCGTAAATTAAATTTTCTCTGTAATCTGATCTCATGGGATGAAAGAGGAATGCATCTAATAGTGTTCCAAATCTTATTACACCATGAATGCTTCCTCCAATTGATTGTGCAAGAGCAACAAAACACCACAAAAATTATATACAAAATAGAAAATCATAAATGTTTCAAGCGGAAACATGCAGAGTGTGCATAAGCACTTATTCTAGTGAAAACAAACCTACTCCTACCCTACACTAACCGGAGAAATGGAAAGCTCAAAAAATCCCACAACAGAAGGGAGAAATAGCTTCTCTTCTTTATAAAAATTGGCCATGAAATTAATTTGGAAACAACCATAGCCATGTACTTGAGTGAAAAAAATTTTTAGAATAAATTTTTCACCCTACTAATCAAAGTATCAAAATAAATAAAAATACCTCCTCAAGTTTGTTTACTATTTGGATCTTGGAGGCTTCAATGCTAACATTTGGTGCTTTGTATCTCTTCCTCATGGCCCAGAAATGAGCATGACTTATTGTGATTTCTCCTTTAGCTCTAATGAAGCCAAGTACCTAATGGGGCACTTTGTCTAGTCCATGTTATTTTACCGATGCTCTAAGTTTCTACTATTATCTCTCGAAAGTGCACCCTGTAGAGAGATGGCTACAGGTTTTCTAAGATTGCAAAATTTGATCTCTCTCTTTCGTAGATACAATGGAAACACCTCAAGTTTGTGGGTATACCTATTTTGAGGTGAGTCTCCATATCAAGGCTGGTTCCTTGTTGATGTATCCTAAATTGATTATGGGGTTTAGGGGTAAAATATGAATATAAAATAATTATAAATAAGGTGATACACCAAATTTGTATGAGGGATTTGACTGAGTATATGCACAATTGATATGTGAAGGATTTTGGGTGCATGAACCAATAGTTCTTCTGCAGAATATTAAGGGAAAAACACTTGGAGGTATTGAGGGAGATTATCACAACAATACTGCTAAGCTAAACATGCACATTAATATCATGCAGAAACTACTGAATTTTGCAATAGGGTAAGATGATTAATCAAGGAATTTACATTCACAAGACTAATAGAAACATACAAAAGACTGCAAATAATTTGTAAGGCAGAAAGTACTTCACACTCAGAAGGAAAAATTGGCAAAAATTGCTTCAGTACTCCTATATCCAAAAAGTCCTCCAGAATTTCTCCCTCTAGAAGTTATCCTCTGTGCTTTGCAAAGGCACACAATATATAGCAAAAATAAAATTCACCCTCTTCCTAAAAATAGCCTAAGGCTTGTACTCACCCATGCATCTTATTTTTATCCTTTATTTAATAATAGATAAAGGAATAAAAATAGAGCATGCAATTAAAAATAGGCATTATTAGCCTTAATTACAATACAGTCAAATTGAAGTTGACTGTTCTATTTTTAAGAAAGAAAGGTGAATAATTTGCTAAAAATAAGATTTCTTGCTAGGAAAGTCTCTCTCCATGAACATGCAACTCTGTCTTCTTCTCTATTTTTTGAAGGCATGCAAAAATACTCTTGTGTATTGAGCAAAAATAAATTACATTAATTGCAATACTTTGCAAAATAATTCATCCAAATATCTATCCTGATTAGGACCACCTTTGTCTCTGATGTTGACACTTGTTATGTCTTCTAGTGATCACATGGATAGCACAATGTAAATTATCTCTAACCTTCCCACTAGTGGGGACCACCTTTGAACTTGACCATTAGTCTTCATTGGTTTGGCCACTCTTGATTATCCGACCTTAGACTATAGTACTAACATAGTCTAATGAATTCCCCCTTTGAATACACATATGGCACATTATAATACTCGGCCACTTTGATTATTATTTCCTTGTCGACTTTTGGATTATTTGGGATATGGACTATAACTTAGACCTTGGAAATAATTGCAATGATTTTATTTGATTGGTTATGTGGGCTGGCCCCTTCTACATGATGAGTCAACCCTTGGCTATTTTTCGGTGGAATTTTAAGTCAAGTTGAGTTTGCTTTGATGTTTGTTGATCATTCTGGGCCATCGATCTGTGTCCTTTTTCATTTTGGCCATTGATCTTGAACTGCGGTTTTGACTTTCTCATCGTGGAGGCTCGGGCTTGCTTGGAAAAATTTTGAAACTTTAACCTTTTTGCAAAAGGTTTTAAACTTTAAAATACCCCGGCCTCCGCTTGTCTACTTCTATTGTAATGGTGACACGTGTACTTCTCGGGCCTATGGTCCTATGGGAGAAAGCTTGGAAATTTTATCTTTTCGTAAAAGGTTTCAAAAATTAAAAGAGGGCTCAACCCCTGCTTGTTGCTTTTTTAGGTGATGAAAAATGTCCTCTGTGGACTTTCGGGCTTGTGGAGGAAATTTTGACACTTTATAAAATTTGAAAATTATAAGTTGGTCAATCGACCACCATTTCACTTGGACTACTTTTGCATCGATCTTGATGATCAATTTGTGAGCGTTGATCTCTTGTACTTGTCAATTTTTGATCGTCAATCTTCAAAGCATGATTTAGAGTTTCTGACTTGCATTGAATTCTGTTGATCAGTTTTCAATCATTGATCTTGGTATCGAGGGATCTCAGGCCATTGATCTTTAACTCAAATCGAGTTAATTAACTCATTGAAATTGTTAATGAAGGAAAAGGGGGTCAAAACCATGTCATTTGGCATTTTTACTTTACAAGCTTTGCTTGCTTGGTGAAGCCCCGACTAATTTTTCCTAGGCCACGATTAATCTTTACTTCGAGCTTTCTCATGGATATTTTTCTTTCTATTCAAGCTCATTTTGAGGGGCTTCAATCTGCATAGATAGTTCTCTGTGTTCGAGTGAATCTATATCTTTGTTTCTCGGCTCTGTATACTTTTGAAAAATCTGATTTCTTTATTGGCCACCATTATTGAAATCCTGAAACTCAACTGTGCACTAAAATATTATTTCAACTTCTATCGCTATTGTGTCATTTCAAAGGTATGTCTGTAAATTTCCACCCTTTTATAGCTCGAACAAGGGTTATACTCTGTGGACTAGTCGTTATTTCTTTAGATCTGCATGTTTTCTGATGTGGGTATATCATTACTTGCTCCGATTTCAATACCCATTTGCATGTTTTGTTTTACATTGTGGGTTCTAAAGATGATAGTTGTAGCATGATTTGTAATGTCCTCTTAAACCTTAATACTTGTAACTTCCAAGTTTTTGGAAAACCTTGATCTTCCTTCTCTTTGATGAATCATTTATTGATGGATGACCTGGAAAGGTCAACCTCTTTATTCACTATTCTTGGTGTAGCTTCTTTACAACTACACCTTGTGTTTATTGCTAAGCACTAGTATGATTCAACTATACTTGATCTTCACATGTAGCTGCATTTGTATTTTTGACTCTAAAGTTGATTCCGTGAATCGAAAACTAACTAGATTTATCAATGAATCAAGTATATTCTCTCGATATTTTGTACCTTATAAGTGGATTTCGAAATTGTAAACAATTCTTTATTTGTTGTAACACAATTTTCAGGCATAAGCCTTGATTCAGAGGCTTGTTGAAATACAGTAACTTATTTATTTTACTTAGATACTTTATTTCCTTGATAGTAGTATTTCGGGCATGTTGGAAAATCTTAAATGTTGACTCTTCATGGCGAAGCCCTACAAATTTTTCCAGAATTCTCTTTTCATTCTGTTTCAGCTACAATTTTATCTCATTTCAGTTGACTTCAGCCTCTAAAATTCTAATTCTTTTGCTTCACCTTTGTTACACTTTTAAATGCATGAATTTATGAAGTTGGAAGTATAAAGAGTTAAACTAAACCCTGAGCTCAGTATTGATGATTGTTTGCTTCTCCCTTCTCAGGTACCATGATGCAGTTGCAGTGGACAGTTGGAACAACAGTTCAGAAAGAGAAGAACACTCCCTCAAGGAAATGACAGGTTTCTTTTACCTCTTTACATTTCAGCTTCATAAATATATGCATTGTTTTTCCTTTCAGTTATTTCTCATGGCTTGTGTGAGAAAAATATGTACTATTATTCCTCATGAATAAATAAAAATATTTTCGTGTTATGAGATGTATGTCCTTCCTTTCTGTACTTTCTTTCATTTGTATGGATAATGAATGAACCTATACAACTCAAAACACTTAAATAATTCACTTAATCATAGAAATAAATAAACAATCAAGTGTACCTTATTGTCGCTCACTAAAAATGCAAATTGCTTGTAAAAAGTGCAAACTGTCCCTCAAAACTGCCACCTATCTACAGCTTCAGAACATCATGTCTGATACATGCTTCCCTTCCTACCTTCCTTAGGGCCTTACAATGGTTGTTTACAGTATTGTTGCATAGTTCTGATGAGGGTTTCAAATGGAATGGCTACATCTATGAGGCATGACGTTCTTAAACTATACTCAAGTTGTAGTTTTGATTCCAAATGACTTCCAAGACTATCCAGAACCAAACAATTAAAAACTATATCTTAATCCGAGGTGGCTGTCCCAAACATAACCAAATTCGTAACTGACCAATCTGAGAAATTTTAAAAGTTTTGAGTTGACAATTTCACACTAGGTGTAGAAATTGTCAACATCTACTTCTACAAGGAATTATTCTTACAAGCCTTCTGGAAAAGATGAATGTCTACAACTTTATTTTGTTCTTCTTGGACATTAAAAGACAAGCGATGCATAACCTTAGTTGATGGTATGAAAGATATGATAACTTTAAGCTCTTGTACTTCCTTCTTGGAAAAATGGAACCTATCTTCATCATGTCACTCATAATTTTTATTACAACATCTAATGAGGTGACATGTACATCGATGCAATCAGATCCAACATGTTTCTCGTTTGGGAGTTCCTCCTTTGTTACTTGAAGACTGGACTATTCTTGGATATATTCTTTCTCTAGGATGAAATTTGATAGATCAAAATCTTCAGTTTGTTGCTCTATAGGACTTTTGTGGGAATTCGAGTTTTCTTAAAATCTCTCCTCCTCACAAGCTCACTAATCAAATCAGATTTTTCAAATGAAAGAAATAAATTTTTAATGATGTCTCTTCATCAAGTACCTCCAAATATGATTTTTTCCTCCCCAGATGCTCCTCTTTAATTGAGTCTAGAGTTGGTTTGTTCCCATCCTCCGCAGCTGATTTTTTTAATTAGTGCATGAACAAAAACTTGAAAAGATAGTGTCATTATGAACACCGGATTATGATAAAATTGATTATTGACCATCACACTCTTCTTCTTTCTTTGCTACTACTGCAACTCAATAAGATTTAATCACCTATTCTTCTCCAACCTTGACCTCCTCTATAGGTTTGACCAGCAAGGGGATCTTCTCTATTCCTAATTTCACAAACCAACTCTTCAAAACTTTAGTCAATTCTTCTCTGGTGGTCTCCTCCATTTTTGTGCCTCTTGAATCATCTTTTGGGTTTCTTCCTAACATAAACTTTGGAATGCAAGAGGAGGGGTGGGTTGGTTCTCGATAGGTGTTTTTGTTGGTGGTGGAGATAGTGGGAGGTTTTTACAAACCTGTTCTAATAGAGGGGACATTTTTTGGAAGGGAAGAGGATAGAGGAACTGAGATGGGATGGAAGGCTAGGAGGTGAAGCATGGGAATATATGATTGGGGTAGAAGTTGTTAGGTTTAAATAATGGGTAGAAGTTGTTAGGTTTAAATATTGGGGTGAAGTTGTTGGACAAGTTTGATTGACAATATTAGATTTGAAAAATTCCCTCATCTTAATCCATTTCGTAACTAGAGTTAGTTTTTTAATTATAAATTGAATTCATTGTTGGGGATTTAACTTACTTAGAAAAGAGATTATCCATGGGTATGGAACATTAAAACCAATCTCACTGCTCTTTTCATCTCCTTAGATCTGATTAATATCATGTTATCTTCAAATTCTCGAAGCTTGCTTTGAAATAATTATCTCCGGTCATAGGATAACCTATAGGATCCACATACTATTGTTTTAGAACTATTGCATACTCCGGGTCTTGGAAATCTATATATTTCAATAGATAACCAAAATGGTCTATATCCTATTCATATGGGCATGCATGCTAGATCTGATTTTCATCATAGTACTAATAGGGATCTGGAAGTGGTTGATAAAAACATGAGGATGAATTTTGTAAGTATGGAGGTATTTTTGACTGATATTGTTATTGTTGCGAAAGGTGAGTTCCATTGTGGGAATGAATCCATGACTACACAACTTCATAGAATGAAATAAAATGAAAGAGGTAGAAAGGAAAATTGATGGAAATGGATGGAAGAAATGTCTCGCACTTTCACGAGATGGTTTTTTTCGGATCACTTGAATCATCGTATGTGCTTAATGTGCCTCAAAAGGCTGAGATTTCAACAAGAACACATCAAACTTTTGAAATAAAGATGTAAATCTCCTATATCTTGTCTCGTTGGGTGTTCCAAAATGTTATCAAGTAGTGGAGGTAACAAGGTGTCTTGGATAATGATACCGAAGTGGAACACATTTGAAATATGAAACCTAACTTCTATGATGTCCCACGGGAGTGCTAGAACTATTATCAAGCAAAGTGAAATTTGCATGGTGGCTAATGATTTTGACTTAATTTGATATCCCACTTGGCGTGCCATAAATGTTATTACAAAATCACAACACCCCCTGTTTGCTTATCATGTTAGTGTGTTAAGGAAAGATGTGTGACTGGGTAACATGGGTATCATCTCCAAGTTATGTGACTTGCTACTTGAGATTAACCTCGAGAGAAGGTTGGTTCCGCTTCCTAATCTAGTGTGACCTAACTCTAATGAAAGAAAACTACCATCTCTATCCTATAATTTCCAAGGAACAAGGAGAAAGAAGAAACATGAAAATAAAATAAAATAATCTAATAGAGGTGATGCACCAAGAAAATGGAATGGTAAAGATACTCAAATGTGTATAAATGAGAAGAAATGTTTATTAGAGAGGGTGAAAACAATTCTCCATAGTCTAACAACAACACTTACATCATCATTTCCATAAAAACACAACAATATTCCACCTTTCAAGAATGTGAGGTAGACACAATACACCTGCAAATGAAATAAAGAGGCAAATAGAAAATAATAAACACAGACAAGCAAAGAAAGCATCCACAAATTTGCATCTACTGCTTCATTAACATGCACACAGCTTCATTTACAAAACAAAATAAGGGCTTTAATTGACATGCAAGAAATCCAATATCAAGGCCTATATCACAATGGTATTCCAAAAAAATAAATAAAAGATTTTTGTTACAATAATTATCTCCCCAACTTATTCAACCACTTAGGATCAACCGGCGTTGAATTTTTCATACCCAACATGAGCATCATTAATTTGTTCAAAGCATGTACCCGTAAACCACGGGTATGTTTTTGAAATTTCACATCATTAAATAAATTTAATGTGGAAAATAAATGAATTATTCATGTAGTAATCTTAGATAATTTTCCGAAGATATAAATTTTTCTTATTTCAAGTACCCAGAGCAAAAGTTACTAGCCTCCGAAGTTAGCATATTAAAACTTTGAATGTGCAAAAATGTTTCTAGGTATGAAATTTGCACTTTGTGAAAAAGGATCTAGGGTCCAAAATTCGAGCATTTTGTAAGGAATTTTGGGGATTTAAATCTTGATGAAAATTTCGGGGCTTGAGCATTTGAAAAATAGTTCCCGAGCCTAAAATTTAAGCATTTTGGCAAAAACATCCCCCAATCCCGAAATTTTCTACAAGGTAACTTCATGAAGGCCATAACTTGATCTCCCGATGAATTTTGGGGAAATGTTATATGATTTCACTTGTAAACAACCTTTTGAATCCAATTTTTATGGTACCAAAGTAAAATTTTGAATTCATCTCCTCCAATTGACCCTGATATCAACTACAAGTGCTCTAAAACATGGAAACTACCAGTGAATTCTATATTCACTGTTGAAGCTTGGTTAACTTTTGCCCAAGTCTGTCTCTCCCAACTTGTTCATTTTAAATAGGGGTAAATATTGATAACAGGATTGTGTGTGTTTCTTTTTCCCTCTTCTATTTATTTTTTTGTTTTGTTTGTGATTTCTTTAATTGATAAGTATTCCCACTTTTTTATTGATTAATTCATGTACTCTTGTTTGGTAGTTAATCATGTTTATTATGCTAAGCTAGGATGTGACTTTGTTTGCATTAAATGGGTTGGATAGTCCTTGATATATTCTTGATTTTTAATGGATATTTGTTATCAATTTTGAGTTATTTACTCATCCCCACTTTTCAAATCTCAAATTTTGGGTTTGGAGGCTTGTGGGAAAATTTAAACCTTTCCCATACCTCTTAAACCTTCCTACCAATCATACATATGAAGAAAGGGGCCAAATTTATCCCTCATGATGTATTTTTGAATGAAAAGGGGAAATTAATGTCACCTTTTTATTTAGCACCTTAATTGTGTCCTTGGAAGCATGGAGTAGAGGTTTGAGTGGAAGTTGATTATGTCATAACGGCACCCTACCCATTTTCGAGTCTTGGTATTTATGTTTGACATGGTGAGGAGGATTGGAGGAGTAGTGATGTGGCATCCTACATGGATACACCTCACCATCCTCTCCACATTTTATATTTATTTGAGTTATTTTGGAGTTTTGGGGGTTACTTGGTTTTGGTACACACTTGCATATTTTGGTGATTTTGCTTGGGTTACTTGTTTTGGAACATGGGATCTTATTTTTGGAATTGTATTATACTTATAATAATATTGATGCTTATTTCTTAAGGATTAAAGGTCCTTGTAATGGGAAAGTAGGTTCTATACCTTTTATTTTATGTTCCTTAGTTAACTATTGTATTGAAATGTGAATGAACGTATGTGAATATGCATAGGATTGGGTATATTTTTACATTAAAGAAGGTGTGGGGAGAAGAAAAATGGGACCATTGGGGATATAAAAGGGAGTTGTGAGACATTTTGGAGGGAGTGTGAGTAGGGTGTTCCACTTATAGGGATATAAAAGGAAAATATTGCTAAATTTTGTGCTTTTGAATTTGAAGAGATAAGGATATTTTGAGTGTTTGTGATGTGCACTTGGAGGTTTTTGGTGGACCCCTATTTCACTTGGGAGGTAAAAGGAGGTGGTTTCCATATTTCTCTTCTCCTTTGGCTCTAGATTTGAGCTTATGTGCTTGTAATGGTTGTAGACTTTATCTTGGTTGTCTATGTGTTGCCATCATTGTATGTGTTGCTAGTTTTGTTGGTGTGAATGTATGTATTGTTGAAGCCTATGTGAAGAGTTTCCATGGTTTTAAAATTCCCTCTTTATACATTGTTGTGGATTTCAGCCAAAGAGATGTTTGGCTTCACCTTCTCATTGGAATAAGGTTGGGAGGTGAGTGTTTCCTATGCTCCCTTCCTTGTTGTTGTGATTTGGAGATGAAGAAAAGAAGGAGCTCAAAGTTGATGCCTTGGATAGAGTTACATTATGTAGAAGACAAAGAGGAGAGAAGTTTTTTGTAAATTTTATCATGTTGTCTCCACCTTTGAGTGGAGGGTTTTTCATACTTGTATTTTAGAGTCAATCCTTGTAAATAATTTATTCAAAATTGGTTATGAGTTTCTAAGACATGTAATGTGCATGATTTGAAGTTGTATTTCCTTGCACTATATTGAGTTAAATCTACAACTTAGAGAAAGTTTTCATGATATTAAAATGTGAAATGGCTCACAACACTAAAATTTTCCTCCGTAATTTCTATTTCATTAATGTATGATGTTGTTAAGTATAATTAGTAGTAGCGTCGATAGAAGATAACGGCACCGCAAAGACACGTGCCGCCAATAATGTGGAGTACAAGAATGTGATCAAAGTACAATAGGAATGTTGTAAAAAGTAAATATTTGTCGTAAGTGGTCCGGTAATGTTAAAATGTCAAATTTTGGGTAATTAGAGAAGTAGGGTCTACGTGATTAGGAATTAGAAATATTATATTGGTAATAAGGACAAGGAGTGAGGTCATAAATATTTTGTGTATTTTATTTGTAAAAAGTCTAAAAATGTGGAACCCATGTAAATGATAAGGTTTATCTTATCTTAGAAGATAAGCTTACATGTACGTATAAGAGTTAAGGTATGGAATATGATTCATCGTAGGATTTCTTATCCTATCTTAGAGATAAGATGGATAAGCCTGGAAGTTCTATAAATAGAGAGGCTAACCCCTCATTTAGCATAGAAAGAAGTAGTGAGAAATATTGTAGGAAGTGTGCAAAGGAAGCCATCGCTTAAAGGTGTGTTGAAGAAGCCATCAAGAGGCGTAATTGTAAAGTTCCCGCCGTAGTCTTGTTGAAGTACCTCATGGGTGAGATTGTAACAATTTCATGTTAATATTATTATTTCCTTTGATATTTCTGATTTGTCATCATTCCGTCTTATCATAGTCGATGGTATTCTTGTGTTATGTTGTTGTTTTGTTTCCAGATTACATCCACCAAACTAAAGGTCGTGGCATTAGTAAATAATCATAGCACGAGGAGTTCCCGGTGAAGAATTATCATAGTGCGGATTGGTGATGACATTTTGGTTCTGCTTGCTAGACCATTCCTCGTTGGTGGATTTTCTGGAGAGATATTCCCACTTAGTCAAAAATCAATTAGAGGGTAACCTTGTTTTTACTGTGCATAGTAGTTACCATGGTAAAGTCATTTTTGCCATGAATAGTAGTTACCATGGTAAAGTCATTTTGCTTTGAATAGTATTTACCGCATGAAAGTCATTTTTGCCATGAATAGTAGTTACGATGGTAAAGTCATTTTTACCTGGAATAGTATTTACCGCAAAGAAAGTCACTTTTTACCGTGAATAGTGTTTACCACAAGAAATTCAGTTTTACCAAAAGAAGTCAAGTTTTACCATAGTTTACCGTGGTCATTTCTATTTTACTGTAGAAAGGTGTAAAGTCACTTTCTAGTATAGTGATTCCAATTATTTGTGCACATAAGTCTTGTTGATTGTACTTGTGAGTTGGTATTTCACGGTGGTTACTTTTGAAAATGGGAAAGATTCCTATTTTTTCAGCTCAATCTAATGAAGATGCTTCTTCTTTCATTCAAGAGTTTAAGCGATCTTGTATTTGTAATGGCCTTATAAGAAGGGAACAATGGACTGAATTTTTTCCTACCTTTTTGGATGGTTCAACACTTAGGTGGTTTGAAACACTAGGTGATAATGTGAAAAATTCATGGGATTTATTAACCGAAAGTTTTCTTGAAGAATTTGGTGAACAATGAATATGCAGATCTCATGATCGAGATCACAAAGCTATCCCAAGGAGAGAAGGAGAAGATAAGGGATTATCATGCTCGTGTTCTAGAGCTAAGGAGGAAGCTCGATGCCCAGATCCGGAAGGAAGGACTAGCGGATGGGTTGATGAATGGCGTGGATAATCTCCTCTGTAAGCACTTCATTCTTGGGATGAAGCCAGAGATCAGACAACGAGTGAAGTATGACCGCCCAGCTACCATTGAACAAGCAAAGGAGATTGCAAGAAGGCAAGAAGAAAGCATGGAAGAGGAGCCCAAAGAAATTGTTGCTAAAGTAGAGCCTACACCAACACCTTTGGTCCAGAATCCACAACCACTCCCGGTGAGCACAAATATTTCTCCTAGTACATCTACTGAGTATGAAGATCTGCTCAAAAAGATGGGTCAGTTAACTATTAATCTTCTTCAAGGAAAGGAATTTAGTTCTCAGGGAGGAGATAGAGGTCCAAAAAGAAATATTTCTGAAGTTGTTTGTTATGGTTGTTATAAAAAGGGTCATTATAAGTATAATTGTCCAGATAGAGCTTCTACATCTGGTAAAGGAGATAATGATAAAGGAAAAGCACCTGTGAATTATTTTGATGTAGTAGATAAGAGCAGAAATAATGAAGTAGATGTGTTTGTAACAAAAAGAAAGAAAGAAAAAGATAATCAAGATGGAAATGATCCTAAGAAGATGAAAGAAGAAACTAGTAAGAAACATAGGAGAAGAAAGTTGGGTGTGCAGGATTTTCTGATTTCACAGGGGCAAGGACCATACTCCATCTTGGAAGATCTGTCCAAAAGGCCTACAAATATTACATATGGTCAACTCTTGGCTATGTCTTCTGAGAAGAGGCGGGAGTTGCGAGGTGGACTCAATGCTCGAAGAAGGAAGGAGGTTGAGGTCCCTATTTTGGAGGTAGAGGTAGATCCCTATGCTCCACAAGCTGAGGTATTATGTAATGGTATTTCAATTCATGATGTCTTAGTTGATGGAGGTGCTGCAGTTAATGTAATGACCGAGTCTGTAATGAATATGTTGGGTTTAAAAATTGATCGCCCTTCAACACTTATGTTAAGGTCATTAAATAAAGGAAAAACTAAACCAGAAGGTGTAGTTTCAAATGTGGCAATATTTGTTATGGGTGTGGTATGTGTGGTAGACTTTCAGGTGATGAAAAATGGTACTGCGTGCACTCCAATGCTACTGGGAAGACCATGGCTAAGGAGAGTTCATGCAAGAAACTACTGGAATGAAGGTTTCATGACACTTGGATGTGGTAGAGAGAGGGTGAAGATAAATGTGATCCCTCGACATCATAAGGAAGAACCTGTGGATTCAAGTGATGAAACTGATGATTGGACATCCTCTGATTACTCTAGTACCAGTGAAGTGGACACTGAAGATGAAGAAAGTGAGGTTGATGTTTCAGTCATGGATATCCTTCCAGTCACACCAACTCATGACCCCATAAAATTATCTGAAGAAGAAGTTGATGATCGTCTCCAACAAATAAAGATTGGTGATGCTGTGATGGAGAGTGAGAAGGAATCCTACCTCCAACTCTTTTGAAGGTACATACACCTATTCACTTTTGATTACAAGGAACTCCATCAAGTAAGTTGGGTAGAACATTCTATTGAGTTGGTAGATGGTGCTAAGCCCATAAAGCAAATGCCATATAGAATGAATCCTAATTTTTCCAAGACTGTAAAAGAAGAAATAGATAAGTTGCTTGATGTAGGATTCATATTTGCTATGGAGAATTCAGAATGGGTTTCTCCCATTGTGATCTCAATAAAAAATAATGGGAAGCTACGCATTTGTGTTGATTACAGGAAGCTCAATAAGGCAACAAAGAAGGATCATTACCCTCTTCCATTTTCGATCGATCTTGACGAAGTAGGCGGGCCAGAGTGCTATAGTTTCTTTGATGGATATAGCGGCTACAACCAAGTTCATATAGCAGAAAGATCAGCCAAGACCATGTTTACCACTCCTTGGGGAACATTTTTATAGAGTTATGCCTTTTGGGTTGTGTAATGCTCCAAAGAACATTCCGTGTTTGATGAATAGGGTGTTCAAACCCTACATCGGGACCTTCATCGAGTATTTCTCGGATGATTTTTGCATCTATGGGAGCAAGTTGGACCACCTGCACTAAATGGAGACAACATTTCAAAGGTTAGATGAAGCACAAGCCTCACTAAACCCTATAAAGTGTGTCTTTGGATGTTCTAAAGGTGTTTTTATAGGGCATGTTGATCCAGAGATGGTATTGGTATTGATCCCGATAAAGTTTCAAAATCAAAGATTTACCATTTCCTCTTAATAGAAGTAAGTTGAGATCATTTTTAGGCCATGTGGGTTACTATAGAAGGTTCATCAAGAATTTCTCAAAGATTGCATGACCACTAACCCAGCTTCTTGAAGAAGGATGTTACTTATGAACCAGGGAAATAAGGCGCATGAAGATTTTGGACAATCAAGGAAGCCCCGTGTCTTCACCTGTTTTGAAGAATCCAGATTGGAGCAAGCCATTCATTGTATACATGATGCCTCGGATACAAGCACTAGGAAGTACTTTGAGCCAAAAGGATGAAAATGGGAATGAACATCCAATTTACTTTGGGAGCGCATAACAAATGAGCAAAGTATTGAGCCTTGCGGCAGTACATAAATGGGATAAAAGGATTCATGCAAAGATTGTGGGCATATAGGGCAACATCAAAGTCAGCAACAGGATACTCCCCATTTCAGTTGGCCTATGGCATTGATCCAGCTTCTTCCTATTGAGTTTGATATTCCCACTATGAGAGTTATGAAAATGAAAGGATGGATGAAAGTGATTCAAGAAAAGAAACATCTTCATTTCTTTGGAGGAAATGAGAGAAGTAGCAAAGGATACAAGCCATAAGAAGAAAATGAAGCAGAAGGAATACTTTGATCAAAAGATCTCGGTGGTCTCCATTTCATGTGAATGACTTGGTTCTAGTATATGATTCCGTATACAAAAAAGAAGACAGAAAATTTCTTCCAAAATGGATGGGCCCTACAAAATAAAGCAATTGTGCATGAAAATGGTACGTGCACTGACCGGAGGAATTGGATGGCACTCCCATTACGAAATGGGTCAACCACGACAAGTTGAAGATTTTCCAAGCACCAGAATAGTCTACTCCGAGGACGGAGTAGAAGCTAGGAAGGGGGAAGATGTCGACACTAAAATTTTCCTCCGTAATTTCTATTTCATTAATGTATGATGTTGTTAAGTATAATTAGTAGTAGCGTCTGATAGAAGATAACGGCGCCGCAGTACGGTGCCGCCAATAATGTGGAGTACGGTAACAGTCAAAGTACAATAGGAATGTTGTAAAAAGTAAATATTTGTCGTAAGTGGTCCGGTAATGTTAAAATGTCAAAGTTTGGGTAATTAGAGAAGTAGGGTCTACGTGATTAGGAATTAGAAATATTATATTGGTAATAAGGACAAGGAGTGAGGTCATAAATATTTTGTGTATTTTATTTGTAAAAAGTCTAAAAATGTGGAACCCATGTAAAATGATAAGGTTTATCTTATCTTAGAAGATAAGCTTACATGTACAGATAAGAGTTAAGGTATGGAATATGATTCGTCAGAGTGGATTTCTTATCCTATCTTAGAGATAAGATGGATAAGCCTGGAAGTTCTATAAATAGAGAGGCTAACCCCCTCATTTAGCATAGAAAGAAGTAGTGAGAAATATTGTAGGAAGTGTGCGAAGGAAGCCATCAGTTAAAGGTGTGTTGAAGAAGCCATCAAGAGGCGTAATTGTAAAGTTTCTCCCATAGTCTTGTTGAAGTACCTCATGGGTGAGATTGTAACAATTTCATGTTAATATTATTATTTCCTTTGATATTTCTGATTTGTCATCATTCCGTCTTATCATAGTCGATGGTATTCTTGTGTTATGTTGTTGTTCTGTTTCCAGATTACATCCACCAAACTAAAGGCTGTGCATTAGTAAATAATCATAGCACGAGGAGTTCCCAAAGAAGAATTATCATAGTGCGGATTGGTGATGATAGCTCGTTTACAATAAATATGCATATTGCTTAAATGAATCATTTAAATGTTGTATTTAATTTTTGTTGTATCTCATTAAAACATGTAACTTAAAGTAAAGTGCAAATTCATTTACAAGTTGAAATGGTCCTTATTTGAACTAAAAATAAAATGAATATGATTTTTCTCTTCCTTTAAAATGTTCTTGTCTCGTTTCATATATAAGAGGAATGTATACATATATTGGTTGATAATTATATTTATCTATTCCTTAAATTGTTAGAGTTACACTATTGTTGATATAAATATAACATTATTACAACATATATATATATATACACACAAAAAAATTGTAATTATTCATATGTGGCAAACAATACCCATAACCAGAGTAAGGTAGATCTTCCATTAAGCACATAATAAGAAATAATTTATGTTTTTTTCAAACCTTTAAAGGGCATGATGCACAACCGAAACCTCCATAGAAGCTTTGCTAAGATTTTCTGGCTGTCATCCTCTCCTCTCTTTAAACTTGCAAGTGCAAATGAGGAAGGATAGGGAAAAAGTGACTAAACGAAACCCATAAGGATTATTAGGGATTTTTAGGGAAACATTTGATCTAATGTCTCTAAATGATCTAATCCAAGGGTGGAGATTAGATCCTCCCCCTTTTAAGTTGTTGGCATTTTGTGGGAATGGGTATGTTTTAAAATGAGCTATATTTAATTAAATAACTGGGACCACCTAGGCTATTTCAACTTGAATAGTGAGTTAGACTTAGTTGTGACCCCATTTAATTTTGGATTAATAAATTAATGGTAAAGATGGGTGTTATACACGTAGGGGTTTAAATTTTAACTAAGTAAATAATTAAATAAATTAAATGAGAGACTTAGGAAAGTATTTAAATAGTAATGGAATTTTGGAAACTAAGTAAGTGTTTGAATACCTAGAAATACAACACATGCATGTTTTCAAAAAAAAAAAATCACTTAAATTTCTAAGTATTGCATATGGTTTTGTTGTGGTTTCAGTGCTTGAAAATGTGGGTGTTACGGTGTGAGTCAAGATGACCTCATGTTTCTCCTTTTTACAATTAAACAAGTGGTACACTATATTTTTAGTGAGTTTACTTATAATAGTTCTTGGTGTAAGTCTCAATCCACGTAAAACCCTTGACCTAGATTTTCCCACATACTTCGACATTGTGAGTTAGTAAGGATAAATTCTCATTATTATAAACCTTGTACATGCATATGTGTAAATAAAAATCAATCCTTCATTTTTGCAATATATAGTATGCGGTAGTAAATATTTATTTTCTAGCTTACGATATGTATATAGATAAGTTCCTATAGTTTTATTTTTTTGAGCAAAAATTTATAGAGTTAAGTTCTTCTACATTAAAATTTAAATATTTGTGTTATGAATGGCCTACGTAAAAAATATATTCAAAATTGAAAAGAGTAACGAAAACATCCAAAAGTGAAATAGGACAAGATCTTATAACTAAATCTAGGATTGTAGTATGGTCCTAAAAAAAAAATCATTAGAGCCTTGGACCATAGTAGAAATAACTAAAATCATAAATTGAAAAGTCTAGAGATATTTCTAACATAAGATAGCAATATAATAAACAATCAAACACATTATATATAAAAAAACTAAGCAATACACATGAGAATCAACAATGTATCGTGCATAACTAATAATTAGTTTTCTCATTCAAAACCCACATACATATATATATATATATATATATATATATATATATATATATATTTTCTAAAATCATGATGTACCAATGATTTTTTTAATTTATTTACACCTTATTATTTTACTATTTGATTCATCTTCATATGTCAAGCTTATCATTGAGTCAAGATATTTTTTTCTTTACTTATATAAGGGAGGATGATGTTACGTACATAACCCACATATTTTCACCTCTTTTTAGTGAAAGGGATGAGATGACACAAGATTATCTTAGGGTGATAGTAAGTGAAAATATATATTGGAATGATTTAGGAGAGTAAAATAGGATGTTGAGAGAAACAAGTATTGAATTGTGATAATGTGCATAAAAATTGTATTGATAATGTTTTTATAATTATCATTGATCAAAGTAGAAAGTAGATAGGAGAATTTAATTTGTAGAGAGTGCGATTAGATATTGTGTATCCTTACAAGGGTAAAATAGTATTGAATTATTGGAATTTAGTTAACAATCGAAGGAATTGAGAGTAAAGGTTTATAATTTGAATCATTTAAATAATAATCAAGAATGATGAGATTACAAAAGTAATAGGAAGAAAATAGGATTATGTAATCCAAGTAGTGGTTAAATATAGTTGAGTCACATGTTAGTACATAAATGAGGGAAATAACAATATTAATACCATAAGAGACAAAAAAATATGATGAATGAAGACAAATGTATGGGTCATATAGGATTGTGACAACAATTAGCTAGTAAATATTAGTCGTAATTGGTGAAATAGGCTGAAGAGGAAATTTACTAAAAATTAGTAATTTAGAAAAGTAACAAAGTAACTTTATATGAGTTGTGATCTGTAATGAGATTTTTTTGAATATGATTTAATTTCATATACGAGGGATTATTTACAATAAATATTTTACCAAGTGGTGGATGTCATAAAGTTTCAAATAGATAATGAATTGATAGGTTCATGAAAATCATGATTTTAGAGAGAAAATAGAGATAGATTATAACTCTCTTTTCCAAATTTCAAGTTTGATGAATTTAAACTTGACGCTTTTGTTTCATATAAAATGGATGAAACATAAAATTTAGTATGGTATTTGACTATGTTCCATTTGGTGTTGACCCAAGCCATATGGTTTATATCCAAAGTACAAAAAAATGAAGAATAATCATGTTTTTGATTCATTTGGAATGTTATAATATTAATCAATGATTTATGATTATTGATTAATAAAGAATAAGTTTTTTTAATTGATTGGTGATTGCCGTGAGATTTTTATTCATGATATTTTTATGGTAGATGACATATGTATAACCTTATCACATTTGGCTTGAATGATGAGGGTTGGGATACCTTAGATAAATTTTCATCATGCGCCTTTGCTAGATTGAGCAATTTTACCCTAAACATGTATTTAATTATAGCATATTGTGAGTGATGGAACTTATATACGTGTGCATTTTGGATCCCTATAGGGGAGATGACCAATATATTGGAGGATGTCTATTGAATATTGAAATTACTTATAGTAGGGTTTGTATAAAACTAACATTGTACTCTCTACTAACATTTCATCATAATAAATTTTTACCCTTTTATCGTATCCTCTCAACACTTCAATTAATTATCATATTATTTCCTACTTAATACTAACCACATTGAATCACATTTTATGGAATTTTTATTGCTAGCCACATACCCTCACTTACTAACCTAGCATCTCCTATAAATCACCTCACTAATCCTTCATTATCTCATTAATCACATCTAGAAGTACTAATCCAATTATAGAAATCTCAAGAACCTTTTCTAGAATTGTTTTAATGGACCAAGTAACACATGTTCTTGGATGTTTTTAAATAACTTAGTTATTGACATAGCTATGTTTATATATACTATTAAACTATTTTTCATAATTTTACCATGATTAATTATTTTCAACTACTTAGGATGATAGTTTAAATTAGACAATTAATTGAACTAGTCGAGAATAATATGAAACATGTCACTTTATGAATTAAGAATGATGTACATTTAATATGTGACTAAAAACCAATAGATTAATATTAAATCATGAAATTAATATAATCATATTTAAATTCTATTTAAAATTCAATTTTTACTACAGATATAGAATTATTCTATTCATTAATAGATCCATACAAAATTAATTTAGTTAAACAAAATGAAGAAAGTTTTTATTACAACACCTTAATCCTTTTTATAGTAGAACCACATAAATAAAAATACCATGTTTAGGTCTACCATAATCATTATAGCCAACTATCAAATGAGAAATAATGCTCACTTTAATAACACAAATTAATAACATGTGGTTGACCACGAGGTTGAATTTGATTAGGATGATGGGGATTCGATTGTTGACCAGCTCCGGCATTTTGGAAGTGGTGATTAACATAGAGAATCCAGAGTGTTTGGAACCAAATGATGTGGTGCATCCTGTTAGCACAAAAAATAAGGACCCTTTTGATTCCGACAAGCTTAAAATTCTATATTTTTGGGAAGGTTTGCATTAGCGTGATTATATATCTAATAATTTTGGAATCAAGAATCATAATGTTGGAGACATGAATGAGGAAGAGGGTTGGCACAAAGTGCAGAAAAAGAAATATATAAATCCTTCTTTCTCTCGGTGTATGATGTGTATGTCTAATTCACTTTGAAAGTGGTTCACTTCAAATGTAAATTTTATTTTCATTCCACTGTTCCTTTTTCGCTTCATTTTTACTATTGTTGGGCTATGGGCTGACTAAACCCTTGTTTTAAACCTTTTTTATCTCTTTTTGGTTTTTTGTATATCTCAAATATGGCCTCCTTATATCTCTGGTAGGGTCCTAGGAAAACAATTGTTATCCTTAATAAAAAAAAATGTAATATGTAGTAATTCATGTAATAAAAATTAGTGCAAATGAGGGAGAATATCATTAGGGTACTTTACCTTTAATTAGAGACCACAAGGGATCTCTCTTCACAATTCTTAAATGCATAGTGTCTTTAGCCTTCAACAAAAAGTTGTAGAAATAAATATCAATCTTAGAACAAGTTAGTAAATAAGGAACCATGTGTATCTAATAAAACCTACCACCTTTGTTACATGTATTCAACCAAATAAAATATGAACTCCACTATCATGTTGGTTTCCAAAAACATAATATAGATTTAGGTGACCTAGAAATGACAACTATGATATTAAATCATACTACTTTAGCTAAAGAATTCTATACGAGATGCATAGTAAACTATCTTAATATTTGCATAAATAAATAAGATACTCATTGATTCATGCAAAACCATGCATGCACACTAGTACAATGGCCTAAGAGATGAGGATGTCCTTAATAAGAGAAATAATGTTACTTCACAATCTCATCTTCACCTCTAAGGTCACAAAATCATTGATGTATTTGTGCGTGCATACTAGTTTGTCTGCATGAATATTGCAGAAAAAATTATCTTAATTGTTATCACTATAATAGATTATGAACTGAAATTAAGGAACTGAAATTAAACATGCATGATTTCATTATTTGTAGGAAAATAACATATAACCCATGTTAATTAAAGAAATTAATATATCCATTACATATTGAGTCACTAATTGAATAAATATTTATATGATGATAAATATAACAAAAACTCAAGTTTCTCCGTTTCAATATTCTCTTGTCGACTTAGTCTCATGGATATTGTGAAAATGCGTGTTTGCTAAGTAATTCTTACATCAAAGTCAAGGGTTATAAATGTAAAACAAAAAGTCTTTCCGTTTCCGAAAGATTCCGTTGATTTGTAATGGGTACTCGGAAATCACAAATGATTCCACATTTATAAATTGCCTGTTCCAATTTTCTCTTTGAGTTTAGCAGAAGTGTCTACAATGTTTTGCGTAACAAATGACAACAGTATGGATTCACTCTCTCTAATAAACTGACTTCTATTTTTATTATTAATAGATGAAGTGTCATGTTTCACTTTGGCGTCACCTCATGAAGAAAGTTAACTTTATCTGTGATCAACTATTTGAGTTGTTCTATATTCCCATATTCTATAGCTTCATACAATTTTGGCTTAATTATTATCGGTTTCATGAATATAACATAGATGGAATGGAGGAGGCTATCGACTAGGCTAAAAAGATAATAACAGTGATCCATACACAGCGAATGAAAACAAGATAAATGTATCTTATCTATCCCAAACTAGAGAGGCTAGTTCGTAAAATATGAACTTTTCTTAAAAAAAAAAGACTATGGAATCTAAATTACATATTAGATCTAAATAGTAGAAGAAAACAAATAATATAGTTTATTATATACACCGATATGTGGAAGGTGGTTCAAAGATGTCGAACTAGTTTTAAACCCCACTATATTCACACAAAGTTTGGTGGGATTGAATTTGATGGCTATTTAGACAATTTATGGCTATTTAAATTTGATGGTTCAAAGATCTCTAAGTAGTTCTAAATCAGTCACATGTAACTTGCATCCTTAAAATTTGACCTTTCTAATATATACATTTATACAGAAATTATACATATATAGATATACTATTTCTCACACACACAAAATAGTTTAACAAATATAAAATAGAAGTTCCCTTGTTGATGAACTCACATGTGGATGGGAGGTTAATCTAAGAAAATAAGGATGTGAGTATCATTCATTGTGAGTTGTGGGAAATTATTGTGGTTGTGAATTAGCGATGAGCTAGAAGATATAGACAATGAAATAAGATATGGAATTTAAAAAAGTGTGACCAAGGCCTCAACAATTCTAGGAAATATAATAGTCGTGTGTCTCATTGAGATATAGTGTGTGCGATTGTGAATGTATCTATTTACAAAAATATTGCAAGGGACACAATTAAATAAGAGAATGACATATTATGATGTTTGGTGGTTGATATACATGTGGAAGGAGATTTGTATATAGTGCCCCTACAAGCCATGCATTTTTATCTATGTAGACACAAAATTATGAACTTCTTACTATTACATCGGGCCTCTAGTATGTTCTTTTATACATGATTTCTAAGTATGAATATTAAACACTTGTGACACATTTTCCCAGATCCTATTAATTTTGATTGATTTTTTATTATGATAATGTCTTATATTTCTTGGATATAGATATTTTTAATTCACAAATATACATGTCCCTATTATTGGTCATGTTTTTGTTTCTTATCTTTTGGACAATAAAACCCATCAACGACACTACCCCACGGGCACAAGTGTTTCTTATGGTATATTTTTTCAATTTTATTTGGTTTTCTATATTACCATTTGGAACTTAACTTGGGTCTTTTATAATTTTTGAGTCAGCCTTTGGTGTCTCTAAGTGTCCAAATTCAAACAAGGAAGCTATATATATAGAATAGTCACTCACTTATTGTTAAGGCCGAGTCTATTGGGCTATCACCTTCTATTTATAATATATAATAAAAACATTCAAGGACTACATTTTGTTGCATTATTTGTTGGATATGAAGGATGTTTATGAATTCCACCTCACATCTTCATCGTCGCGGAAAAGGAGATGTATCCCAGGTATCTTGGTGCGTTTGGCACAAGGGTAACCTAGTTTTAAGGAAAAAAATTAATCGACAGTATAAACACATATAAAAACACAACATAATTATATAGAGTTTGAAATGCAATGCAACACTCAATTACAATCACATTACTCAAGAATATGCATTATTTAGTCCATTTACTCTTTTCTTGAGCATTGTCTGTATCTAGGGTGTGGTTTTTAGGAACATGTGTGACATGTAAACCTTAATACATATCTAATGAAACAAATAATGAAAGAAATAATACATTCATAGACCATGAAAATATTAAAAATATAGAACCTACAAGGAAAATAGCTCTAGATTGGAAAATATCCACTGGGGTGGTCCTATCCCCCTTTAGGTAGTTCTATCTAAAGAAGTTCTAGACTCTAGTTTCCTTATCAAAGTAAAAAAATTAGATTCAACATTTCCATCATGTTTTCCATCCCGAAATCAATCTAGATCTCTCAATGCAAGCTCTGTCACTCTTTTCCCATATATTGCACATTTTCTAGGACTTTTCATGATGGATCTTTCATGTTATTGCTATATTCATTTGATCTCTATCCTTTGGTAAACAATTAAATTATTTAAATCATTTACTAAACATGTTTATTGATCAAACCCTAGCTTTCTCAGTAGGATCCATTATCCTATATTTTCATCATGGCTCATGTAAATGTGTTATTAAAACGTCATCTTGAAACTTCATTTCCCGGTGTATGGACCAATTCATATGACTTGTTGTTTAGATTTTTTTAGAAATATGTAAGAGGCGGTAGCCTTATATCGCAAAGCCACAAATGACATGACTAAATGTCATCCCAAAATTCATCATGTATTTTCTAAATATTTTAAACCCCATTCCTAACATTGTAATGATACCCCACATTTACGCCACTATCTTTTGTGAATATGATATTAATGTTACTTCTATTGATATAAACGATATATGTTTTAAATATTTTGATAATTTTTAAAATGTGGAAGGTCTTGTAAATGACCCTTTTGATTCTCGCTACTTATTTTGATGTTTTATATTCTATCTTCAATGGATCTTTCCGTACTCCTCCTCAAATTACATATACACAAGCCATTAAAGATGATAATATTACTATTGCTAATGATATTAAGCCCCCGTCCCACCCCATCTTCTTCTTCTAAACCAACATCTTCTCCAATTATTATTTTGTCATAAAACTCATATCTTTTCATTTCACCTCTTGTGTGCTTCCTAATGATGTTAGTCATCATTTTTCATCTCATGATGTGTTTTTGATTTTTTGTTTACTTCGGATTTCTTGATAAAAAAATGAAAAATTATTTTCCTATTAACTCTCATTCTCATGTTCTTATTCCTAGTTTTGTACTTGTTGATCCAAAATTAGCTTTTAACCCAATAGTGTCCATATGGGTATCTATGATGATAATATTCAACCCCATAATGAAACCCTTAATGTTTATGACTTTTCTCCATAAAAATTCCTTTCTATTATGAATGTTGTATGTGATTTACAAAATAATATCCACACTCTTTCCCTTGAGACTAGGGCCTGTTATTATATAAATGAAAAAATTCACCTCATTGTAATCCTATTCCTAAAACGATATAAAATTTAGCTTTTCCTAAGGGTTTTAATTTTCCTACTTAAAAATATTCGATTGAATAGGTAATCCATGTATGCATCTTAAGGATTTTATATTATCTATAGATTTACGTTCTAATCATTGATTACTTATAAAATAATTTTATAATAGTTTTACTTGATAGTACTTCTCATTGGTTTCATCATTTTCCGAGGATCTATTAGTACTTATCCTGATACGGAAGAAGAATTTATTAGATGTTTTATTTATAACAATTATCCTAAAGTTACATTTGAGCATTTTCCTTCTTTGAATCAAGGAAATCATTAATTGGTTAATGATTATAACTTACATTTTGTGTCATGCATGGAGTATTTAATTTATCAACTTAATTATATAGAAATGAAATATTTTTTTTTTGTGACTTGATTCTTCCTTTGAACGAACAATTATTACATAATACATTTGAATCATTTACACTTTTTTTCTTTAAGGTTATAGCTTTAGAACAAGAGATGCCTAATCGAATATTATTTCCCATGCTTCTAATTATTCTACCATGTCTCCACCTACTACATCTTCTATTCCTCCCATTACACCGCCCTTACATTTTCAACCTCCTACTAGAGATACTCATGATCATCCACCACATCTTCATATACCTATACCATGCTCCACTCCCCATCTTAAGCAGTAGCCATTAAACTTATCACATGGCTCCAGGCCTACTAATAATTTAAAACATTTGATTGATAAAATTTTTATTAGGATACCTTCTAATGAGAATTATCCCCCTCATTGTTTACAACAAATTTTTAACCAGACATTTTATAATTTCCATAGGATAAATTTGAATAGATATAATTATTTCTATACACTCAATGTTGATAGATCACAATCTCTTATTCCATGAGGTTGTGCACACGATTTTTTTCTTTGACTACCTCTCATCCTCCTAAGGTCATTTTGTCTCCTCCCTTTGCTTTGACTACCTATGAGCCACTTTCCCCACTTTTCATAAAACCTATACCCGTGTGGTTTCCTAAGGAGCATCACTCATGTTTATATTACTCACACCTTCCTAACATTAATACCGATCCATTTACGCTTATCTTTTGATACATATGCTTAGGACACTTAATTATTTGAGTTTTTGTGCATTGTTCTCACCTTATTTATTCTTATATGTTATATGTTATCTAGGATACATGATTTCACATTAATTCTCTTAATGTATGCCACTATTTTCCTTCACTTTCAAAAGTATATTCTTCCTTTGTTCTCTTTACCATAACTACCATCTTTACTATAGGACATATTTAAATATCATATTACAATAGATGCCTATCTCCATTCAAAAGCTATTCTATTGTCATCATGATATTATCTATGTTATTAACACGTATTACCTATAAAATTAAAAAGCGAGTAACATCATGACCATTTCAACAACATATCTTAGTAAATTGAATGAGCTAATCAAGAACTACTATAATAAACACAAATACACATCATCATATTAAAAATGATCTCATATATCTATACACATCTCTAGAAATTTTTAATATAATAAATCAAGAAGAAATGCACACTAAAACATATCTCATACATCCTCCTAAATATTGAATGCTACTATTAGTGCTCTCAATCTCAAAACCTTAGAACTAGATCTTCTCCTCTGTAATTGGGACTAATTCTCCTCTAACTATGCTCATAATGAAGTTGCCTTGACTCTGCATCCACATATCATTTCTAAAGCTCCAAATATATTTGAAACATTTTCTGATGTAGGCCACCTCATCCAAATGCCTTGCTCGCCCATGTTATCTTTATTCTAGCCTCAACTCGTTGAAACAAGTAACATTGTACATGTAGATGCCACCACATCCGTGGGATTGATTAAATACGCATGTTACGCAAAAATGTGGTCTACTCTTTCCTATATATCACCCCTACAATGATATCCTGGGAACATTGGGAGTCAGCATGTGTATCAACATATCTACAATAAACATCCAATACTCATCACCTATAACACATGATCTCGTATTAGTACATCATCATCACAGTTACAGAAACATAATTACAATTAATACAATCAATTTTACTCACATTGTGCAAACACTAGCATTTATGCATCCTCATTGGGGTAGGTATATGTCATCTTGTAACATCTCCTCGATGGAAAAATATAACACACCAATTCTCTTCCCATCACATTACATAACACGAAGTACATCTTGTATAATCTATTTGCATGGGAATTATCTCCATATCCACATGATCTCTACTTGGTGAGTGTACTTGGTCCCATGTAGGACCTATCCTTATCCATGATCTCCTCACCCCTCTTGTAGATCTAATCCATACAAATGTCTCCGAGGCACATCTTGTGGTATGAAAAATTGTCATGACACTTGCTCATAGTAAAAGATCTCAACCAACCATAGAATTTTTCCTCAATCCTCATAGAACGATGAGTGCATCATAGCTCCAAATGATTATCGAACCTTCCGACATAATCCCTATAGAACATCAAAATAACTACATTAAGCCCCCTCATATCCAAAAATGACCTATAGATCATAGTATTATACCCATGTCTTCTAAGACCAACCCATTTAGCTGAAAAATCTCAAGTTGAGCCCAATCTAATTGTGGACCACTCAATGGTCTCACGATAGATTTGTTCTCATATTCTAACACATGAAATAATGATGTATCCCTAATCCCATTTTCATCGTCCTCCTATATAAATTTAAACAAAATTCTAAATAAATGACCTAACACACAATGAATCCAATTATAAAAGTACCATGTTGCTTGATACTCAATCAAATATCATGCATCCTATAGGATATTGATGACTATCCACCACGAATAGATATAGATAAGGACAAAATAATTGGAATAAACTTCCTCTCAACTAGGAGACACCTAATCTCTCTCTGTCATCGATCATAATGGATAACTTTACATGTTTCAAAACCACAAGTACTTCCTTTGAATATACGCTACTTCCATGTGTCACCCAAGCGGGAATCACACATTCCCTCTCTCCTACGTCAAAAATTGTAGTATCCTATATATACTTGTAAGGGTCATCGTCATCTCTCCAAAGAGGAAACAAAAGGTATAAGTATCTAAACACCATACCTCATAGTCAATGTAGATATTAGATACATAATATGGGGAATTTAACCCATTCTAGTAATGTTCCATAACATTACATAGAATAATACATCCCACTCATCATCCTCAAAGCCTAACACTAATAATATAAATAAATACCTTCCTCAAAAGAAATCCTTTGAATATATGTCTCTTTAAATAACCTAAACAAACATAATAATATATAAAATATAAAACCATGAAAAAATATACTACTAAGAACCTACAAATACCTATATTGAACCACCTAACACCATGGATTGTAACACCCAAAAATTAGACACTACAACCTAGAAATAGATGATACTTTTCAAGGGACAAAATCGGCCTGCCAACATTGTTTTGACAGAATCGGCTATTTTAAAAAAAAAAAATATATATATATATATATTTTAAATAACTTACTACCGCCTAGTATACTTCATAAAACACATTCCTTACCACTCAATTTTTATTATTTGTAGTCGCAAACTCCAAACTGTTCTCGAATATTGTTGGGATAATCTCTGGTGTATTGCAATATTTTTGCATATCAGAGATCAAAATCACAATACTTCAATTTAAAAATGAGGATCCTCTTGAATTTTCTAACCATGGGGATTGCTGAATGAACTCTAGAAAAATGGTATAGTATAGACAATAGATTGATATGGGGATGATTCTCATCTTATAGTATTGAGAATTAGAGATATAGATATCAATTTTATATTTAAGGTTAATTTTTTTTGACTTGGACCCTAGCCATGAAAAAAAGAATAAAATTCAAGATAATATAATGAAGACCAAAACAGACAACACGAAATTGACAACCAAGATGTATCGACTTAAAAACTACACGTAAGGCAAAACAAAAGGCTAAAATTTTTGATAAACTAAAATTTATTAAAAAAGAGGTAATATGGGGATATATAATCTAATCTAGGAGGACATAAGACAAAGTGAAAATTAATGTACTACAATAGTATGTAGATTACAAAATGATTAAATTAATAAAATAAAAGCATAATATGCCGAAAGGAGGTAAGGAAAGAACTAAAATGATAATTGCTGACTATCGCAGAGTGTCCAAAATATGACTCAAGAATGCAGGAATAGGGATGACTATGTAGAGGTCCTAAAAAGACTAGACTTGAAGGATCCGAGTGGACCGGGGTGCTTAGGGTAGGAACGGGTGCCCACGAGCACTCTATTCTGTAATTTGGGTTCCCTGGTTTGTGAAATATCTTTGAAACTAGTTCTTATAGGTTCGGAAGGTGGTTTAAAACCCTTGTTGTGTATCACATAAGGTTCACCGTCTCTGCGTTGCATGTTGATGATAATCCAGCTAATGTAATGACACGGAAGAAGATAAAAAGGAAGTATTAAATCCCTAAAAATAGAAATGCGAGAATGAATGGGTCGAATCGACCTCAACTACCACAATAGTAGGATTACCACTATGAGCATTGCACTACATTTTAGACCCAAATTTAGTTCTCGTGAGTGTCTACATGTTGTTCCCTAGGTGTTCTTGTTCCCCAAGTGGGACCAGGGATCCCTTAGGTTCCCCAATACTACCCATGGCACCCTAGCCGAGGCTAAAATGACGGGAATATTGTACAAGAGACTAAGCGGAAGATAAAAAATGGGTCGTAATGATGAAATAAAAGTAAAATAAGATGGAAAACATATTGGGTTAATTATTAATTTCTTCACTCAAGAACCTTCTAAATAGTAGTATAAGAATGAGATAAATAAAGGCCTAAAGTGCATGATTTTGTGACTACAAAATCCAACCAAGAAAATGGTCAAAACACGACAAGTGATTAAGATGGTGACCTATTCTTCAAATGAGTAAGAGCCTAATTCTTCCTAAAAGGTCATTTTTCTTACTATGGACAACCATCCATTTCCACCGTCATCATCAACATAATTTTAGGATCTAAAGGCATAACATATTGAAGAGATTTGATTGGGTTAAAGTTCAACAATGAATGTAAAGAGGAAGCACTATCCTTGAACTACCTAAGTGAGGTTAGACTTTCCAGGACATTAGGGGTCGCATCAAGAAATAGGGTGTTTGAAACCTAAGAGGGATTTTTAAAAGAGGAATCAAAGAAGGTTATTAAGAAGATTGTGAAGTAGCATAAACAATGAGATGTTTGGGTAGAGAATCAATCCACCAAGTGTGTTTTGTGTTATTGTTCTTAGAGAGACCATAATCTGTAATCGGGTGACCAATGTTAAAACAAATACAACAATGAATAGGAAAACCCTCATAATCAAGGTTTTGAACCAGTGTTCTATTTCATATCTATAGATTAATCTTAGGAGAAAGCTCTTAGGAAAGGTGTAGACACAAATTCTATGCATTTTGGTACATTTATAGGTCCTAAAGCTTACTAATGTAAACATGCTTCCTAAGAAACAAAACTAGTAGTTGTAAACTCCTTTTGGTTCTTTAATATTTTCTCTTGTGCTTTTATTAGCCTTACACACCTTACAAAATTGTCGATACTTAAATGATTTATATTTTATGGCCTAAAAACTACAGCCATTTAGGACATGAAGCACCCAAGTGCTCATATCCCTTCTTGGTTTTGTTATCCTTTTTCTTTTTCTTACGATTTTTGGTATCTTTTACTTTTGGTCATCCTTTATAACCTTGGGTAGTCCTTTTTGTTGTAAATTATGAAATTCAAATAAGTGAATCATATATATACATAGTTATTGCTCTCAAATAAAGGGCCAAACACTAACCAACATCTATCATCGCCTAATATTGCATTCAAAGGAACAAGATCATTACAAGGCATCCATCTAGCACACCCAGACAGGTGAAAATGCTACATCAATCTGCATACATGACATAGGAGGGGAATTTCATTTTATTCCATCACACACATTCTATATACATGTTACATTATACATATATCCCAATATCATCATGGAACTTGTATAAGGGCTTCCATGAACATGATTACTCACACATGCACACATAACTACATGGAAAAGATATGTTTAGGGGCATTGCACTATCCCCCCACCATCACCATTTGAAGTCTCTCTTAGATAATCTTAGTTCAATTGATACATCTCACGCTCTATTCTTTAAGCTAACACTTATATAGCATTTATTCTTAGTACACTTAGCATAACATTAGTACCCAATGAAGAAATTTTGTGCCACAGCTTCATGCTTTACTATTAATAGTACAATTCCTACATGAACCTATTTTATGACATCATGGAACCTCACACTTGGTACTTCATGTGGATATTTTTGAGAATTATCACATATTTTGTATACACACTATATCATCATTCCCTAATGATGCCTCTTATTCCACTATTCATACTTGACTGTTGAGGGAGCATTCGTAAATGAAAATCATACCATATGCATCCAATGGGGCCAAAGTGTCTCCTCTCATCTACAAATCTTACATTTCACAACACACCAATTATTTTATATCACATTTTCACATCTTGGTTGCATTTATTCTTGTTATATTACACTACTTCTATGTTTCACTTTCTTTAATGTGCTAGTTGCATACTTCATATGTCATTATATTTTATATATACACATGCGGAGTTGACATGGTATTCTGTGGTGGATGCAGGGACTTATACATATTATTAAATGATGCATGATGCTAAACATATCTCTTTACCAATCTCATCGGGGATGCTATAGGAATCTACCTTTACTACTATCATACTCCACACATCAAAACATTTACCTTGTAAGATTCTATAAACCCATGGTTATCTCTGTGACTTTTTTCTTACTATTTTTTGTTATTTTTGCTATTGTTTGAATGTTATGTCTTATGTCATGCTTGATCATTGTTTTCTTATGGCAACTTCAACCCCGATTGTCTTGTGATATTTTGAGTGATGTTCCATATATGTTACCTTCTTATGGAAATATATATTGTCTTCATATTTTCTTGTTACACTTTCTTATATTACATGCTAGTTCCCTTTACACTAACATGTGTTTCCTAGCTGATCATTTTTTAATGTGACTTTGTTTCTACCATGCACATCTACTGCCCCCGTAGCTATCCAATAAGTGATATGAATATCAAGTTTATATCCTCTCCTATGGGCTACATCCTCCTACATTTTTCACTTTCACCCCAAACAAGGGGGAATCTATTGGTGAACAAATCACAATTCCAATAACATAGAACTACAGAATAGAACAACATAATATAAAAATGGAAAAGGCACACAATTGAAGAATGACCCAAAATAAAACTTCGATCACAAAAAAATTGAAAGCTGGCATCTATAAAAGACATCAATGGTGAGTATTTGTGTCTTTGGGAAAACATAAAAATATTCTCATCTCAACACAGCTTCTAGTAGTTTATAATACATTCTATAGTATTAGTCACTTGAATCTAGTAATAAAAATTAGTTACATTGAGTTATAATTAGTTACATATAGGAACATTCCATTTATAGTGGCACTTATTTGGGAAGTGTTAAGTATGGAGAGTAAAATAGGCCTCTCTCCCCAACACTATTATGTTTATGTGAGATCACCAAAAGGACTCACCTTAAAAGTGATATCACCCAAAAAACTCGCTCTTGATGTGCAAATCACCCAAAAAAATCATTCTTAGTGTGAGATCGTAAAAAAATCACCATTGGTAATAAGATATTAAAATCAAGGAGCATCTCCAAGGCAACAAGATAAATTTCTATTTCTTACTCTCTCATACATCATGTGAATTCTTTCCTTTTACACAAATTTTTACTTACTTATACATAAATTACTTTGATTTTTCACATAAACAACTTTGAAACTTTCTCGTTCATATTTTTAAATATTTTTCATTATATGCAATAAGAAGTAACTCACATCAACAAGAACAAGCTCCAACAACAAACTACTATGCATATGCTTTACACTTAGGGAATACCTCCCTTCCTAGACTCCACGCTTTATATTATGATCACTCGATGCTTCACATGTCCACTTAACATGCTATAAGATACACTATTCTCTATAATTTTATAAGGTACACATCTTCCTTTAATTTATGTTATTAACTCTTCACTCAACAAAATAAAGTGGAGGAAAATGTAGACAAAAAATATATGTAGTTGGGTACATTTCTAGGTTCTAAAGAATACTAATGTATACATGATATTTGTTTTATCTCTTACACTTTTATTAGCCTTACACACCTTACAGCTCTATTGACTTGAATAATTTAATTTTTATGGCCTAAAAACTAGAGACTATTTAGGAAAAAAGCGCTCATGTGATCCTCTCCCTTCGAGTGCTCATGACCTTATTTGTCTTTTTCTTACTCTCTTGGGTATCTTTTACTTTTTATCATATTATAGAACTTTGGATCAACCTTACGGTTGTGGATTATGAAATTCAAACATAATAAAATATATATGCATATTTATTATTCTCAAATAAAGGGTCAAGCACTAAACATTATCCATCAAAGCACCTAAACTTTCCTTCAAAATAAAAAGAGCATTACAAGGTATATTTTTAGCACACTCATATAGGGGATAATGGTTGTATCAATTTTTATACAAAACATATGAGGGGAAGATAATTTTATTCCATCACACACATTCTATAGACATGTTTCATTCTATATATATCCCACTATCATCGTATAACTTGCATAAAGGAATCAAGGCATAATTACTCATACATACACACAAAAATACATGGAGTTTGAGATGTAGTGCTTATAAGATAATTATTCAAGTTACAACTAGGTTCATTTTGAATCCCCATTAAGTACCTTAGTTTTTATATTTGGTGTGTTTTGTGGGAATGTGTAGGTAAATATCCATTTTGCTGGTTACAAGTATGACCGTAAAAACATTACATAGCAGATCAAAGTGATGAAGAGAGATCAACATGGAATCTCCTCTAACCAAGAAAAGACTAGATGATGAGTATCTAGGTATTCATGAGCACCAAGTTCAGTCACTAGTACCAAGGCACTCTTTTCCTCCTCGGGGTGCTAATATCCTATGTATTGGTGATACCATAACCCTCATTGAGCCTTTGCGACATTTTTTCCAATTTGTTCCATTAGTTATGCAATCTAGATCATCTCCAAATTGCACGAAAATCAGCAAAGTCATCCTCCTATTTCACTTACTTAGGGTTTCATATTATTTCATGCTTATTACTAGTGTCTTACTATAGTTTATCTAATGTATATTATTAGTTACAAAAAAATTCATGTAAATTTAAGGTTTAAATCAATTTAGATTAAATCATAAGTTCAAGGTCCACCAAAATCTCAAAGAAAGGTGGTATGGAAGTGCTAATTAGAGCCACTAATCTCTCGTAACAAAATAACATAACCAATTTGGAATAGCTTTAAAATAATGGACATTCTAAAATTCAAGGTAGGAATACCTCGATTCTAACCCAAACAAGATGGTATTTAAATAAATATATTAATGGGTCAAATGATGGGAACCCTAGTTTAATCATTAGTCGATGCTCCGCAAAACCCAATATTTGTTGTCAATATTATCTATATATTTGATTGATTTAAAAATAGATATGAAAAAATATGTAGAGTAGGAGTAAAGCTTGATCTTTCCATTAATTCTTAGGCTTGACCTTTGAGATATCTAGTCATGTAATCTGAACAAGTTTAGGATAGAAGTTTTTAAACTAGAAAATGAGGGCGAGTCTTGGATAAACTTTCCTCAACATCATGCACCACGAGGACTAGATCATACTAAAAAAATATATTAGATAGAATTCATAGGTTTTAAAGTACAATATTAATTTCTCTCCAATCATTATAGTTTCTATGTTCTCTTTTATAGTAACTAACTCATCATCACTACTTATTTCTTGTATTAAACTTGTTTTTATCTATTTTCAACATTGTTAGTTAAATTAGAACCTTATTTGTACCATCTACTGTGTTGACTATTCAATTACATACCTACTTAGACCATGTTACGTGATATTATAATGATTCAATAATTACTACAATTTTATATACTCAAATTTTTATCCAAACTATGTATCTTTTTTTTCACCAAAAGGGTAGAGGATTCACCTCTCATCCCATTGCCGAAAGGTGGGAAAATAGTCTAGGTTATCCTATTACCCATCCTTCAAGGATTTAAAAAAATTTCCAAAATGTAACATACACCTACACTACATAATTTAATGCCTAAATGATGTGAGTTAGGGAAAGACAAATTTCGAGTCAAAACCACATTCCAATTGATTCAAATTCAAAGTGATTAATTTATTTCAAGTGTAAACTATTATCAAAATCTCCCAATTTCTAATATTATTCCACTTTTTCTTTCAAAATATCTAATATAGGGAGATATGACTCTCAAAATATATTTTAAACCAATCTAGTTCAATCAAATACTATACTTCAATCAATATATAATGTTTCTAAATTATAATTCCCTTAGTAGCAATATCTCTCCGAGATGACCTAACATGGGAGCCAACAAAGTTTAAGAACTTTTCCATTTAGCCTAGTTTGCACCCTTACGTCATAAAGTTTGGTAAATGAAATGCCATTTACTACCCTTGCACACTTTAGAAGGTTTATTTTCATGACTAATAGTCAATTTTATGTTACTTCATCTTCATCTCGTAGTGGTGGAACCTATTTTTAGGAAGCATCTTCGTGGAGAGCGATGCACCAAAATTAGCGGGAACTTGAAAAAGTAATAACTTGTGCTTCGGTGTCCGTTTAAGTCCATTTTTGAAACCACCTATTTTGATGAGACAAACACACCAAAACAGGTTTTTCTAAAATTAGGATTTAAGTTGAAGTTTAGTTTATTCCTATTTTAGGGCATTAGTTAATTTTAGTCTCTTAGTAGCATTATGAGTTGTAAAGTTGGAATTTCCTCTAATTTAGACATGTAGAAGATGCATGGTGATTTATGTGCATGTACGAATAAGCATGTAAACTTACTAAGAATAACAGGTTCTAGTAAACTGCTACAAATAATAATTTTCGCCACCTAGAGTAGGTTTAGTCAAAGTTAGTTAAAGTTTTCTTGATAACTCAAGTTGGAATTTGTTTTCCTATTTAGGAAACATTGTAATTCATTATTCAATAATGAAGAAGGAGATCTATTTTATTTTGGAGTTCATATTATTCACAGATATTGAGTTTGTTTCAATTTGGCTACATTATCTGGTATCGAGCTGGTTCGATTTTTTAAAATATGGCATGAAGAGGAATAGGAGTTGATATTGCTCGGATGAATAGAAATATAGAAGATCTATAGAGACAAGTTGATGTGCTTGCTGTAATGATAACCCATAGAGGAAATCCAGGTGGAGATGACATGAATGAAGAAGAAGTTTGTAAAGAGGAGGAAATGCAAGTGCCACCGTTAGCTTTTGAATAAATGATGCTTTGAGCATTAGAATGCAATAATGATGGGATAAGAGTTGATTTTTCAGACTATGGAGGTAGTCTAAAACCAGAGAAGCTGATAGATTGGTTGACTAGAATGGGGAAAGTTTTTGAGTGGAAGGCTATATCGAAAGAAAAGAAGGTAAAATTTGCATGCACGAAGTTGAAAGGTCATGCTATGTTATGGTGGGATCAATTTCAGTAAGAGCGGTCAATAAAGGGAAAGAAATAATTAGGAGGTGGAGTAAGATGGAGAATGTAGACACCTATAATTACACCCAAGCAATTTAAATACTTAAATTGCGCTAATTATCCCCTTTCTCGTAAATCAATGACATATCATCAAAAGCACTCATTTTCCCTCATATCATCATTAATTAATTACACTAAGCTAATTAATTAAGTTTCCTATCCAACAAATACCCTAATTAACGACCTTCCGTTAATAAATCACCTCTTCTATCTAGATTAATTAATTATTATTAATTAATTAGTCTTCCCCTTCATTTAACTAGTAAATCAATATTTAATTGATTTAATCCCTTTCTAATAGCCTAAATCGTACTAATATTCCTCTAATTATCTTCTATAAGCTCACATCTACCTATTAGTTAATCACATTTGATTAATTAAAGCACCCCCAAACTGCGCCATGACTTGCTAAGCATAAATTAAACCCTTCTAAAGTAAGGTTACCTTTAATAAAGAAACCTTATCCATTCCTAATCATGTTTTACCTTTATCCCACATTCATGAGAATGTGTTGAATCCTTTATCCTTTGGGCTATATAAAGAGCCCTCCACCTACCTTTTTACTTACACCTAAACTCCTTAGAGAGAAAATGCAAAGCATATAGCAAACAGACTAAGAGCTTGCACCTTGCCCTTTTGAGATTTCATCATCTTGAAGATTTAAGCCTCTTTATTAAGTGCTTAGGTCATATGGGAGGTGTCAAAGGGGTCTTGTAGCCCAACTTTGATAGGCCCTCATTCCTAGGTTACTTGGCATACTAAGGACAACTATTTTTATAGCCATGGAACTCACTTAGGTCCATTCATTTATTTGTTGTTAGAGAATAGATAAGTTTAGATATTTAGCATTGTTAGTTTCAAATTTTGTATTTATGAATGCTAGCATCTAACCCTTGTTTAATTCTTATCTTGATGGTGTTTAGTTTATTGTTCAATTATTGCTAAGTTAAGGTTGTTTAGGTGTTAGTCTTTACTCATATTAGCATTATTTTGAAAACAAACACATGCACACATTTGGCACACCTGTGGGACTTACTCCACTATCATTTGCACTTAATTTCAAGTTTTTGTAGTTAAGTTTCATTTTTGGTTACTAACCCTCTTTTACACATGTTGATCTAACTTATTTTTCTTAACTTGTTTTGTTGAGTTTGCATGTGTTGAGTCTTCCTTGTAGGTATAAAGGAGGTGAAGTGCTGTAAAAATTGGAATTGATGGGAAAATTTCAAGATTTCTCTATGTTTTCATTTTTAGAGCTTACTTTTTCAACATTCTACATGCTAGTTTTGTCAATTTCTTGAAAATTTTAAATTCTTGAGCATGTAGGTTAGTGTTTGATAGTGTTGAGTCTTCTATTTACATATTAATGTTGTGGGTTGCTGTCAAAATTTAATATAGGTGAGAAAATTTCAATATTTCATCATGTTTTCATTTTTAGAGCTTACTTTTTCATCATTTTACATGCTAGTTTTGTCAATTTCTTGAAAATCTTAAATTCTTGAGCATGTATGTTAATGTTTGATAGCATTGAGTCTTCTATTCATATATTGATGTGATGGGTTGTTGTCAAAATTAAATCTTGGTTGGAAAATTTTTCCCATTTTGCAGATTAAGAGACATTTTTTTTGACATTTTTTGAGTGCATGTCAAGTGCATACCCGTGAGCATAAGAGCATATGCGTAACCCATCTTCCGAAGGCCATAACGTTTGCTCCCGAACTCAAAATGAATCCATTTTTTTTGCGTTGGAAATGTATTGAAGTTAACTATGCAATGAAAACATAAATTTGAGATTTATACTTACAGAAATTATAGGTTTTCTTTTATTTTAAAACTAGTCATTTTCTAATATGTCTAATATTTTGATGAATGTTGTATTTCCATACTTACTTGATTTAGACCAAAGCATGTGTATGGTATTCTCTTGCACCTTTTGGTGATCTTGAGAATCAAAGACAACTTTGATCTCTATCTTGTTAACATTGGGATTAAACTTGGAAATTTGATTATTCATTTTGCTTAAGGGAATGAACCTTTTACAAAGCATTTTTCAATGGTTCTTTGATTTGAAGTTTTCCATTTCTATATAGTTGGGATAAATTTTGTGTATGATATTCTCTTGCACCTTAGGGTGATCTTAAGAATCAAAAGTAACTTTAGTCTTCATTTTATAACATTTGGTAAATTGAAAACTTCATCTTTCACTTTTGGTTTAAGGGAATGAACCTTTTACAAAGTATTTTTCAATGGTCCTTTGATTTGAAGTTTTCCATTTCTATATAGTTGGGATAAAGTTTTTGTATGCTCTTCTCTTGCACCTTAGGGTGATCTTGAGAATCAAAAACAACTTTATTCTTCATTTTATAACATTTGGTAAATTGGAAGCTTCATCTTTCACTTTTGGTTTAAGGGGAATGAACAATTATCAAGATTTTTGTATGGCTCATTGATTTTAAAGATTTTATTTACTTTTTAGTTGGATTATTTGTTGTGTATGCTCTTCTCTTGCATCTTTGGATGATCTTGAGAATCAAAAGTAACTCTTAATCCTCTTTTAAATAATGTGATTTTCTTGGAGAACTATTAACGCTTGAGTGCAGGACCTAAAAACGCGATTGTCAAAGAAAGGAAGAATCAAAATGAAATCAAAAAACTACTAATACAGTTCTTATACAAGGTTGCCAAAAGGTGTTCAAGCAACCCAAACCTAATTAAACAAGATAAAAAGAAAAACATATTCAAAACATTGTATCGCAGGTTTCAAAAAGGGTACGTCCCTATCCGCTCAACTAGAACATAACCCCTTTGGCATAATGCCTTAAGCTACAATCTGGGGTGGTTCTAGGAACCCAAAAGTATTCCACGCAAGAGGGAAATTTGTGGACAAAATGGGAAGTGCTCCACACTACCTACTTGACTAGTGATTCCTTTGTGAGATAGCATTATAGGATTTCCATTGTGGCGACCCCAGTGATAGTACACGTAGACGCACTAGTTGCCTACTTTTCTTGAAGGGGGTAAAGTAAAGCCGAGATACTCCAAAACTAGTCTGTGTGACATTTTGGATAAATCACACTTGCTCGTGGAAAGTTTGTAACACCTAGGGTGAGAGAAACACCTAGGAGAATATACTTTGGCCAGGAGCCCACTTTGACCATTTTAAAACAATGTTGAGTTGTGAACCTTCTTTTTGAGAAACATGTGACATATTACTTTCACCTAGTTTTTACTTGCCTTAGGGCGAGGTGAAACGCTGCCGAAGTGAGGCTAGCATTTTTTATCATTTTTCTTGATTTATTTCCTTCATATTATTTTGACACTTTGTTGATCAAAAGAGGTGTGATTACCTTTGTGTTGCCATTCGAATGTTTCTCTCACTTTTATGTCCGTTTACGCCCATCCATGTTTGCGGCTGGGTTAGTTAAATGTCTAAAGTGAGTGGAGGTGTTTTCACGTTATTTGCTAGCCATTGTGATCTTAATACCCACGTCAAGATTGTCATTGTAGTTAGGTGTGGTTCATCACCGTAGACTTCCATAGAGGAGTTAGCTTGTTTGTCTCGTATCATTACAATTTTGATATTTATGTCTTGTTTCTTGTAAACTCGACATAAATACCTATATTGTACGGTTACGGTGCACACATTCTTAACTATTCCTAGCTATACTTTGAGATTTTTTCTTCGTTTTTATTATTACCTCGATTTCAAAAGGTTTTAGGGACTACCATTTGTGCGTGTTATATCAATAACACCTCAATATCAATACTTCACTTTCTTGCAAAGTGGGTTGACATATCTTGGTGATATATTTGTGTCATTCGCAAATCGTAATTGGCACTTTTTGAGATATAAGTCTTAATCGAGACTTGAGCTTGCTCGTTGTATATCTTGATTGGGAGATCACATTTAACTTTGTGTATTTACTTATGTCTTATTCATTCCTTTGA
The DNA here is from genome assembly GCA_018340775.1 of Taxus wallichiana var. yunnanensis. Taxonomy (NCBI): domain Eukaryota; kingdom Viridiplantae; phylum Streptophyta; class Pinopsida; order Cupressales; family Taxaceae; genus Taxus; species Taxus wallichiana. The sequence goes on from CM031241.1 coordinate 474,672,148, forward strand.
ACTTGGCATAAGTGGAGACATATTGTTAATCATCCGGCGTCAAATTAATTTGAAACGTAGTCAGGAAGTACTTCATTTGATTAAGTTTTGGTACCAAATGATTGTTTCATTGGTGACTTTATGATTCTATCACATTGGTATTCTCACACTTTGTTAATTTGCTCTTAACACGTACATATTTTTTTTTCACTTAGGGGTTGTCATTGAATTTTGAACAAATCTACAACTTACATTAGTGAAACTTATCACGAAAACATGGCTCCCATGACGCGTCTAGGTTTAAAGAAACAAACATATGAGGAACAATAGGCACAAGCTTGGGAAACCTCTAATAGACAAGGGTCAAACCCATTTATCGGACACGATCTAGGACCACTATTTTCTACAGAAAAGGAAACAAAAGAAATGGTCGACCATAGTGGAAATGAATTAGAGTCACCATGTGTGGACTTTGATTTTGACCCTACTCTACTAGATGAGTTTCTCCTTAGAAACAAAGATAGAGTTTTGGCATGGGTCGTGGAATTAGGGGCCAAATTTCCCATCGAGAATGAACCAATATTACCTACAAATGACACTACTAAGGAAGAATGCCCCCTTATCAATATGGAAGATATTTTAACAGGTGGGCATGCTTCCACTTCTTATGTAGAAAATGATAAAGTGGTAGGGCATAGAATACCCCTCATCAAAGTGCCATGAAGAAACAAGATAGAACATGAGACAAGGGAAGAACCTCCATAATACGAAGAGGAAGAACCTTTAGAAGAAGAAGACAAAAACCGAGTCACATTCCAACAACAACTCAATAACCTAAACTGACAACTAGCTTTGCTTACTTTCCAGGTACCAAAAAACACAAACAAGAACATTCAAAAGTCAAGGCCTAAGTTTAGGATCCATGAACTCCATCGAGAAAACCAAGGAGAAGAAGACAAGGGGTATCATCATGTACATGTCCCCTTCTTCTCCCACTTTGGAGAACAATTTCTTGCACAAGAAGTGCAATCTATGAAAGCAATGCTTGCGAGCATATAAGAAAGAAATATAGGGAGTATTAGGAAATACCAATACAAATAACTATGCCCCTATCCTTTTGACAAGACAATGACCCTTCAACCCTTTCTAAAGAAATTTGATATGCCAAAGTTCGAAAATAGAAAGGAAAGGGAGACCCAAGGGGATCATGTTAAAGATTTTTACATGGCATGTCAAGAGGTGTCTTATAGTGATAAATACCTCATCAGAATTTTTCCCAAGAGTCTTGGAGGTCAAGCATTGGAATGGTTTATGCACTTACCATGAGGATCAATTTTCACCTAGCCAGAATTGGCAAAAAGATTCGTGCGTCATTTCTCATATAACATAGAGAGTGACGTCACCATGGTAGACTTGTGCGGCACAAAACAACACCCAAATGAGACCTTCGCTAGCTTCCTCCAACGATGGAGAGGGATAGCTAGTCGCTTCCCTTGCACTTTCCCTGAGAAGCAGCTAGTCAGTATTTTCATCCCTAATCTCAACCCAGATATAGCTTTCCACCTCCAAATGCATTGTGTCCGCACCTTTGAGGAGGTTATTGAGAAAGGGATTCAAATAGAAAAGGCTCTCATTGCCAAAGGCACCCTCAAAACCCAATCTAAAGACAACCAAAGTGTCAAACCCACTGAAAATCTGAAGATCTTTAACAAAAACAAAAATGTGGTGGGAGATGGAATCACTTATTCCAAATGTGTTCAAATGGTCCAAACCAGTCAACCTTTTAAACTAACCAAGGGCCCAATTCAACCACCACCAAAGTGATGAACATTCACCTCCCTCAATGAACCGTTGTCCATCATACTAAAATAGTTGGATGCGGCCCACATGATGACCTATCCTATAACGCAACCATTTGATGACAACACTCCTAAACCTTCATGGTATAAGGAGCATGAATACCGCTGAAATGCATCACGTTAAAGGTCATAAAATAGACAAATGTTTGCTACTTCACTGCTATATTCAAGACCTCATTGACAACGGGGAGATAGAGGTGGATAACCCTAGCCACATACAAACACCTAACGAGAAAATGAGGATTTGTAAGGAACCATTCCCAATCATGATAAGTTAGAAAAGGCAAAACCGGATTGGGGAGAGTCATCCCAAACCTATAAATCCGTGAATTACATGTATACCAAGAGAGATAACAATCATTACGATTCACTTATTGGATGTATTCACTCCCCTGCTGACCGTGTCAACACTATCTGGATTAAGGGAAAGGACTGCGCTATGGTAACAAGGAGCGCCTGCCTCGTAATTCTAGATCCCTCTCCATCGACCCCGCATACTGGTAAGTATAACCTTTTAGAACAACTTGAGAGGACATCTGCTAAGATTTCAATCTTAGACCTTCTCAATATTTCCAATGTACATAAGGAAATCTCGTATCAAACTCTTCAAGGGTCGAGAGTGCCTTTAGATTTTGATCCTGCACACCTTCAAGATGCAGTGGCAACCATTTCCCCAAGTGAGCATCTTACTTTCAACCATAGGGAGATCCTTGCCATGAATCCTACACATAATCTTCCCTTGTACATCGAGGTAGTTTTCAGTGCGGGAAAATCAAATGGGTGCTTGTGGACAACGGATCAGGATTGAACATCTGCACGCTTAAGCTGGTCAAACAATTGGGACATATGGAGGAAGATCTTGAGTCCCATATTATTACTATCACTGCATATGACAACGCAGAAAGAGAGTCAGTAGGTACCATTACGCTACCCATGGAGGTGGGCCCCACTTGTCATCAGATAAATTTTCATGTCCTAGACTTGGAACTTCCATATAATATGCTTCTAGGCCGGCCATGGATTCATGCCATGCAGGCTATGCCATCAACATTTCATCAATGCATCAAGTTAAAGCATGAGGGACATATGATAACAATACCAGGAGATTCAAAGCCCTTTGCTCATTGTAGAGCTCTCAATAGCTTTGTATGAAAGGGTACATATGCATGTCCCTCCACAGATATAGTTGTTCCTCTTTAGTCTGAGGCTATGGAATCCCATGTGGATTCAGATTCTCTTAGGTCTTGTGCTCATGGGGCATCCACTTCCACATATCCATTTGATTCATGGGAGATGAAAATTCTAGAATATGGTTGTGGGGAGTATAATGTACAACAAGCGCTCTTGGTTTCTGACCTCTCCTTATCGCCCAAGACTAGAGGTCAACCCAACTACCACTTCAGGGAGACCTAAAGAGGAACACACTATTGGGTCGCTTTCTACCCGGAGGCTTGTTAGCTAAGGAAAAATTACTTGATCCACCTACTACTTGGGTCCCTGAGGACACTCACCATCTTGTTATCAAACCCTGAAATATGAAAAATCTAGCAAAATGTTGTACTTCATGGGCTACAAAGGCCTAGGATGTGGGAGGAATGAATAAGGACAAAGAGAACCAGTCCCTCTTCCACATTTCAAAATAGAAAGATATGGCATTGGGATTCACCCTTATGGAGCACACCCCAACGATCAAGATGCGACTTTTTCTGAGCATGAGGATAGCTTTGAGTACCTAGATAGTGATACGGATTCCCATTGTAGCCTATATGAGGATCTGGCCTCCATGAACCTTTTCATGAACAATGTTGTCCTGACCATAACCCCCACCGAACCGACCCTTGACCTTGTGTACCCTTCCCTTGTTGAATGGGACAAACAACATCACGTGCCACTAGATTTATTCAAGAATGACGAGGCTATTGCAGAGTTCATGGGAATAAGGGATACAATTCCCATTAGAGATCGGAAAGAAGGGTTTCTTTATCGACTTAAACACCTGCACCAACTTTGTTGAGGAGGTTGAATTTTGTGTTCAGCAAAATTTAAAGAAAAGTGAGGGTAAGAGTTATAAAGAAAAGCCTCGGCAAAAATCAAAGTCCAAGTCACATAGTGAAAACCTCTTTGAGGCATTGGATGACAAACAAATAAGAAAATCAAAGGAAAAACAAAGTGACCACGCCAAGGATGAAAATATCGTAGAGACATCCTTGGATGAAGATCTCAACCTACCTCCCAATCCTACACGTATGGAGGATTTATCAAAAAGTTTAGTTGAAGAAACCATTGATGTCAATATTGGTACTGAAGAAGATCCCAAGATAGTAAAATTGGGAGCATCACTCTCGGCTAGAGAACAAAAGACGTTCACTATGCTACTGCGAGAGTTTATTGATGTGTTCGCATGGTCTTACAAAGACATGCCCGACTTAGATCTAAATTTGGTCATGCACAACCTGGTTGTGCACATAGACTCTAAGCCTATCAAATAAAAGCTTCGAAAGATGCACCCAAGAGTGGCCTTATAAGTTAAAGAAGAGTTGGAAAGGTTGCTTACAATAGGATTCATCAGGCCAATTGATTATTCTGAATGGATATCGAACATTGTTTATGTCCAGAAGAAACCTATCGATATCCGAATATGTACGGATTTTAGAGACATCAATAAGGATTTCCCTAAAGATGACTTTCTATTACCCAACATTGATATGATTGTTGACTCAACAGTAGGATATGAAATGCTATCACTCATGGATGGCTTTTTGGGTTATAATTAGATCAAAATCACCGTGGAGGACCAACACAAAACAACTTTCAAAACTCCTTGTGGCACCTTCTCGCTATCGTGTGATGCCATATGGCCTTAAGAATGCGGGAGCAACTTATCATTGGGCCATGATAGTAATATTTCATGATATGATTCATGACATCATGAAAGACTACATAGACAACATTCAGGGAAAGTCAAAAACAAGAGAGGTTCATCCTATCATTTTGCGGCGTATCTTTGAACACTGCATGAATACAAAGTCGGGCTAAATCCAAAGAATTGTGTCTTTGGTGTTCTATCTCGGGAAACTATTAGGCTTCATCGTGTCAAGACGAGATATTGAGGTAGACCCTACTAAAGTTTCGCCATCACGAAAATGCCTCCACTGAGAATATCAAGCAACTACGTAGCTTGCAAGGGAAAATTCAAGCCATTCACCGTTTTATCTCCTAGCTTGCGAGATAACTGTCACTCATTCACTCATTTACTTAACAAGGACATCACTTTCATCCGGGGACCCGAGCAACAAGAAACCTTTGCTTTGCTTAAACAGACTGGCTAATCCACTGTCCTCATGCATCCCACTCCGGGAGAACCACTTTTTCTCTATATTTCCGCTTACGCAATACGCTATTGGTGCACTTGCTCCCCCAATATGACCTTAGCCATAAAGAGAAAGAAGCGTACTATCTCGAGTCATACCCTCATCTCCTATGAACTTAATTATCCTAAGATTGAAAAGGCTTGCTTGGCAGAGTTGTTTTATCTTTTAGAAACTTCGCCATTACCTGCTAAATACTAAGACCAAGCTCATATCCAAGGTCGACCCACTCAAGTATTTGTTGTCCAAAACCGCCCTCACACGTAGAATGGCTAATTAGATCATTCTACTCAGTGAGTTTGATATAGAATTTGTCCATCAAAAATCATTAAAGGACAAGTACTTGCCGACCAACTAGTGGAAGCACCTTTGCAAAGCATAGAACCTTTGAGTCTGGATCTGCTAGATGCATCTTTGCTCTACATTGAATAATTTATCGTATGGCAAATACGTTTTGATGGATATTTTACATTTCATGGTTCAGGTGCAGAAGTGGTCCTTATTAGTCATTCAGATGATCCTATAACGCAAGCTTTCCGCCTTGGCCTTTCGCACGAAAAACATTGCGGAATATGAAGCACTCATTGCAGGGATGAAGGTAGCCATCAAGTGGAATATTCAACATGTTAAGGTTGTAGGTGATTCACAGGTAATCCTCAAATAGGTTAATGATGAGTATAAATTTAAGGATGACAAGCTCATACCTTACAAGAACTTGGTGGAAACTTTGAAGGAGTATTTTGTATGCATTACCTTTGAGCAGATCCCAAGAGTGCGAGAATGATCAGCGAGATGCCATGGCAATGGTGGGATCTATGCTTCGTATTCCACTAGGGAACAATGATATGCCATTTTTCATAGAAAATCTACACTAGCTTTGTGTATGATGTGCGAGAATCTTGCCTCGGCTTGTGAGGTTGTTGGTCCCTATTCCCCATGGTATGAACCCATTTTTACCTATCTTAAGGACAATACTTTCCCTCCCAATATCTCCCATATTGAAAAGCAAATCCTGATTCGCTAGATAGCCTGTTACACTCTTTTAGGAGGTACACTTTATCGTCATGGCTATGATGGGAATCAATGTTATGTTGTTTGGATGTGTGAGAGTCAATCCGGCAATTAAAGAAGTACACGAAGGAGTATGCGGAGCACATACAAATGGAAAGGTCTTGGCTAAGAAAATTTTAAGAGTAGGTTACTATTGGCCCACCAGGAAACCAATTGTTGTAATTATGTTAGAAAATGTGTGCTTTTCCAAAAGTATGGAAATTTCATCCATGCTCCATCACAACCATTACAACCAATCACTACCCCATGGCCATTCTCCAAGTGGGGACTTGATCTAATAGGGAAGCTTACTCCTACCTCATCTGATGGTCATACACATATCATCACATCTACAAAATAATTTACAAAATGGATGGAGGCTGTCCCTTTAACCTATGTCACAAGAGCACAGATTTCTAAATTCATCATGAATCACATTATTTGCCGATATGGTATCCCTGCAGCCATTGTCACAGATAATGGGAAGTCATTTAAGAAAAAAGCTCAGTGAAAGGTATTTGCCAACGCGTTTCAACTCGAGTTGAAATGGTCCACGCCATATTACCCTCGGGGTAATGGACAACCCGAGGAAACAAACAAGACTTTGGTAAGGATATTGGAGAAGATGGTTAGTAAAACTGGTTTAAACTAGCACCTACAAATCCACCCAGCCCTCTGGGCCTACCGGACATGAATTCGCACTCCTACGGGTGCGATGCCATATTCCCAGTGTTCGGGATAGAATCTATCATCCCTTTAGAGATCAAACTCCCGTACCTACGAATTTCTCTTCTGGGATTATTTGGATAAGGATGAATATTATCGAGTGACAAGATTGGGTGAGTTAAAGCTCCTAGATGAGAGGCACATTCACGCTCTTAATCACCTGAAGGTATATCAACACAGAATCTCCCATAACTGCAACAAGAGAATCATCCATCACCAGTTTGAAGTGGGTGATTTAGTTATGAAGGAGAACTAATTCAACACCAGAGTAGAGTGAGAAAAGAAAGGGATGTTCAAACCACACTTGTTAGGACCCTATGTCATAGTTGTCAAGTACGACACCGGGCATACAAACTGGCTCACCCCAATGGTGATGAGCTTCGAGAGCTAATGAATGCCATGCATCTTAAGAAGTTCTATGCTTGAACATGGCACAAAAAAAAATACAAAAACATAAAAAAAAATCAGAAAAATAAAAAGAGAAAACAGGTTCAGTCCACTTTCAATGAAAACCATGCAATTGTGGCACTTTGAACAAGTCCTTGGGTGAAAACTTGTTTCCGGTGCCTCGGGAGGATTTGTTCTTCACAAGAATTATGTATTAGAAGGGTTGTTGTATTTTTCCTGGACTTGGTTCTTCCTTTGGGTTTCCTTGTGCACACCATCTAGTCCAACCTTGATCCGGCTTTTCCTTCTTCTATTCGTGCTGTAAGGGACGTGGTCTTTCGTTATTTCCCATCTTATGCGCAGAGGGGCAACTCAACGACTTCACCTTCTTATTCATAAGCACGTGGCTTCTCCTTCTTATATATTCCCCACCTAACGCAATTGGGGAATCCATGCTTTCTTGGTTACCTGCACATAGCTTTGGAAAACTATTAAAAACACAAAAACAATATAAAATTGTTTCAAAAAAAACACAAAAACAATAGAAAATTGTTTCAGAAAAACACAAAAACAATAGAACATTGTTTCAAGAAAACACAAAAACAATAGAACATTATTTTGAGAAAACACAAAAACAATAGAAAATTGTTTCACAAAACACAAAAACAATATAAAATTGTTTCACAAAAACCTAAACAATAGAAAATCGGTTTATGAAAACATATCTTACAAAAACATTTACTTGCATTGTCTTGTTTTCTTGCTTTGTTTGTTGCTTGTATAGTGTTTTATGTTGCTTTTTTTGAGTTGTTTGTTGCGTGGGTGTACTTTTTCATAGTTTATCTTTTTTTCCTGCTAATTCACAGATAAGGATTTCTTAGAATAGATTCATTCTTGCTTGTGCATATTATAGTGGGTTTCGACATGCTAGTGTGTTAATTCATTATTTCTTTCTTAACGCATTTGGTTGTGTTTTGTTACTTATTAATAAGGCGTGGTGATTCATGGTGTATTGCATTAATTCCTGGTGTTCTTTGTAGCATTTGACTGTGTTTCTTGCATGTGCTCTATTTTGTTATCATTCACATCACATTACCATCACTATCATCACATCTAACATCATCTATACATCATATATAAACAAAAATGCTAAGTTTTACATCATGCATGTATGCTAAGCTAATCATCACATATCATATCATCAATGGGGGCAAGAGGGGTTACGCATAATAAAAAATTTACTTGTATCCCCCGCACCAATATCATCATATCATCCCGTCCATCTACATCAAAATAACACTTAAAAACAACATTTGATATTGTCTAAAGATTTATCACCTATAATCTACAAAGACGCCTCAAACGATCACGTGTGATCACCATTTCTCCGAGTGTCGAGCCTCATTGTAAGTTTTCTAAACCGGATCTTTAAGCGAGTTAACATGAACTCGATTGCAATGTTTTTACCCCCCAATAATTTTCAAAGAGGGGTATATTAACTGCTTTTTCACCGATCGGACGTACGGACACTGTTTAGCTCACTTTGTTTTCTCCTCTATTATTATACCTGTGGAATAATTATTTTTAATTAAATAATTATTTTTCACCGTATTAATGGCATTTTTTGTCCAATACCCTTTTCTTCTCCTCCAGCACAATTTTATTGCTCCTGGTAATTTTTATTCTTCTTCACACCCTCGTAAATAATTATTTTTCAAATAATTATTTTTTTCTTAATTTTTCCACTAAACAAGGACATTATTTGTCGTTTGTTTCCTTTTTCTTCCACCTAGGGCACTTTTTTGTTCCCCTAGGCCCTTCTTTTTTGAGAATTTCTTCTTCTCCTTTCTTATATTGTTTATCACATGATTGAAAGCCAAAAAAATACAAACATTTACTATATCAAAAAAAAAAATTTGGTTGTAACGGTAAGTAAATCCAAAAGTCCAAAACAAGGCAAAATTTGTAATTTTTTTCTAAAAAGAAAATGCACAGTGCAGCTAAAACACCCTACAAAATGGTAACTTGCTTATTATAGATGAAACTTGTATCTTGCATTTGGTAAGTTTACGCACGGTATTTTCTCCATATCCTATTGGTTTTCTCACATCTTCCCTGATTAATACGACTCATGGATCACCGGATTCACAACCATTCACAAAAGCTTGCTTTCTTGCTTCGTCTCGTCTTGCTGAAATCGGCACTTTTGGTTGTCTACTACTTGGTTCGTTACACAAAAGCGATTTTCATGGACCCCATGTCCATTTTCATTTCCCCTTGCATGTATCCTTGCTTGGGCATCATTTTTAACCCTTATCGTCAATCACGAACTTGTGGATCTCTTCAACACGATAACAAAACATTTGTACAACTGTCTTGACTATTTTTGGGTTGGATATGTGCGTTCATACTTGTTTTCCCTATTATATGAGCTTGTTTCCTTCTCATATTACAATGCATTATTGTATGTTGCGTGCGTCTATCTTTTCGTGGAGTATTTGCTTTTACAATTTCAAAATCTATACTGGCCGCTTAAAATTAGGTTTTTATCGCCAACGCAGCGCTTTGAGTTTTTACTTTCAAAATGGACAATTGTTCATAGTATGGCTTTTCATGTCATTCTACCTTTGTCGTATGCTTATATTTTTCATAAGGACCGATGATGTACTTCCTATGGCAATATGATGAAATCAAATTTGTTCCAAACAAATAAGTAGCTAGAGGTTAAGATCTTCTCTCCCCTCATCCATATTTCTTCTACACCACTTCCCTTTCACCCCTAATTCTCCCTCTCCTTGGGGCATCCTACCTCATCCCCATTCTTCTGCCTACTTCTCATCTTTTTCGATCGTCGATCGGCTTCCTTCATCACCCCATCGACACTCGAGGGGCATCTCTCCCTCCTACTAATTTTTCTTCTATCCCTTAAAATCTCTTCTATCTACTATTTTGAAGTGGCATCACTTATGCCACCCCAAAGAGGGGAAAAATGTAGACATCTATAATTACGCCCAAGCAATTTAAATACTTAAATTGCACTAATTATCTCCTTTCTCGCAAATCAACAACATATCATCAAAAGCACTCATTTTCCCTCATATCATCACTAATTAATTACACTAAGCTAATTAATTAAGTTTCCTATCCAAAAATACCCTAGTTAACAACCTTCCATTAATAAATCACCTCTTATATCTAGATTAATTAATTAGTCTTCCCCTTCATTTAACTAGTAAATCAATATTTAATTGATTTAATCCCTTTCTAATATCCTAAATCATACTAATATTCCTCTCATTGGCTTCTATAAGCTCACATATACCTATTAGTTAATCACATTTGATTAATTAAAGCACCCCAAACTCCCATGACTTGCTAAGCATAAATTAAACCCTTCTAAAGTAAGGTTACTTTTAATAAAGCAACCTTATCCATTCCTAATCATGTTTTACCTTTATCCAAAATTCATGAGAATGTGTTGAATCCTTTATCCTTTGGGCTATATAAAGAGCCCTCCACCTACCATTTTACTTACACCTAAACTCCTTAGAGAGCAAATGCAAAGCATATAGCAAATGACTAAGAGCTTACACCTTGTCCTTTTGAGAGTTCATCATCTTGAAGAGTTAAGCTTCTTTCTTAAGTGCTTAGGTCATATGGGAGGTGTCGAAGGGGTCTTGTAGCCCAACTTTGATAGGCCCTCATTCCTAGGCTACTTAGCATACTAAGGACAACTATTTTGATAACCATGGAGCTTAGTTAGGTCCATTCATTTATTTGTTGTTAGAGAATAGAGAAGTTTAGATATTTAGCATTCTTAGTTTCAAAGTTTGTATTAATGAATGCTAGCATCCAACCCTTGTTTAATTCTTATCTTGATGGTGTTTAGTTTGTTGTTCAATTCTTGCTAAGTTAAGGCTATTTAGGTGTTAGTTTTTACTCATATTAGCATTATTTTGAAAAAAACACATGCACCTAGAGAAGAAGCTGAAAGATAAATTTATTCCTATGGATTATGCACAAACCCTTACCAAGAGGTTTCAAAATATCAGACAGAACTTACAAACCATGTAAGAATACACAGAAAAGTTCTACAAGTTGTCCATTTGTGTATAGCATGAAGAAACCGAGGCACAAATGGCTGCATGGTATGTAAATGGATTAAAATTTTTGTATTCAAGATGAGATAAGTATGCACAAGGTTAAGAACATGGAGGATTCCTATCGCTTAGCCTTAAATCCCGAGGAAAAACAAAGTTGTCAAAATTTTAGGAGATCACCCGGATGAAGAGAGGGGCCATATCTTCCTTTTGAGGATGCGCTGGTTTTAGCCAAGGTAGGGGAGAATTACCTTGTGGGGTGGAAAAGAAAGAAGATACAAGACAAGATTTGTATAATCAACAAAGAGGTCGAGAAGTTTCTAGGGACATATGATATGCTAGAGATAGAGGATGGGAGGCTCCATGAAGACAATTTGTTTGTTACATATGTGGTGAAGAGGGCATCGGGATTTTGAATGACCGCAGATTATACACATGATAAGAGGTAATAAAATTCTCTAAGAGTAAATCTTGTTGAAGTTGAACAAGTAGAATATGAACAAGACCTAGAAATTCCACCGGATCTTGGAGAAAATCTAATGATTAAAAATACGATGATTGCTCCAAGAAAAGATATCAAGGGGGATTCATGGCTGCGTACAAATATTTTCAAAACAAGATGCACTTCAGGAGGAAAGGTATGTAATGTTATTATTGATGACAGTAGTTGTGAGAACATGGTTTCAAATGAGATGGTTGAGCAATTGGGTCTGCATTATGAGAAGAATCCTAACCCTTACCGTATTGCATGGTTTAAGAAGAGTATGAAGTTACTATTGATAAGATATGTTTAATAAGTTTTTCTATTGGGAATAGTTACAAGGATGAGATTTGGTGTGATTTTATTCCTATGGATGCATGTCATATGCTACTAGGAAGACCATGGCAATTTGATAAAAATTATTCATGACGGAGAAATAATACTTATACTTTCCGGAAGGATGGCACAAAAATAGTTTGTCTACCTCTTAAGGAAGAGGTGAAGGCTGAAAATATGCTTTTGCAAAGGAATTTGTGAAGGAGGAAAAGGTCATCAAGTTTTTTATGCACTTGGTTGTAAATAAGGATGAACTCGTAGGTGCACAAATACCAAGTAGAAACAACATAATTAATAGAAGAATTTTTTGATGTTATTCTTGGTGAGCTACCGATGGATTACTGCCAAAAAGAGATATTGAACACCATATTGATTTGATACCAGGGTCTTCACTCCCGAATCAAGTGGATTATAGGATGAGCCCAACCTTACATGCGAGTTGAATAGGCAGCAGTGGCGAGCTCGTGAAAAAGGGTGCGATGAAGGAAGAGCATGAGTCTCATGTATAACACCAACTTTATTAACACCAAAGAAGGATGGAACATGGATAATGTGCATTTATAACAGAGCAATAAATAATATTACAATCAATTATAGGTTCCAAATACCTCACCTTGACGATATGATGTATGTGCTTGCAGGATCAAGGTATTTCACCAAGATTGATATTCAAGTGGTTACCATTAGATTTGGATAAGAGAAGGAGACGAGTGGAAAACAACATTAAAAATAGGAAATGGATTATATGAGTGGATGGTGATGTCATTCGGGTTATCTAATGCACCTAGTACTTTTATGAGACTCATGAACACCGTGTTGCGGGAGTATAATGGTAAGTTTGTTGTGGTTTATTTTGATGATGTCTTCATTTTTAGTAAAACTAAAGAAGAACATCGAAGGCATCTAAGGGTGATATTTGAAGTGTTAAGGAAAGAGAAACTCTATGCAAATATGAAGAAGTGCACATTTATTCAAGAGCGTTTGGTATTCTTTGGTTTTATTATATTAGCGGATGGGGTACAGATGGAATTAGAAAAGATAAAGGAAATTATTGAGTGGCCTACTCCAAGGAGTACAATAGAGGTGATAAAATTTCATGGTTTAGCAACATTTTATAGAAATTTTATTAAAAAATTTAGTAGTATTGTAGCAACTATAACAGTTGCACAAAAGGAAGGGAGTTTCTGTGGACAAAGGACGTTGAAGATAGTTTTTAGTTCTCGAAGAAGAAGGTGAAAGAGGCACCTATTTTGGCACTACCAGATTTTGATAAAGTGTTTGAGGTTGATTGTGATGCCTCACATGTGGGTATTTGTGTTTTCCTAAGTCAAGGTGGAAAGTGAATAGCTTTTTTTAGTGAGAAACTGAATGAGGTAATAAATAACTACTCTACTTATGATGTGGAATTTTATGCAATTGTACAAGAATTGAGGAATTGGAAGCATTACTTAGTGCCTAAGGAGTTTTTGTTATTTAAAAACCAAATAACCCTCAAGTATGTGAATACACAAAATAAGTTGAATAGTAGGCATCCATAGTGGGTATCATTTTTTTAGGGTTATACTTTTCTTTAAAACATAAATCGGAAAAAAATCAAGTTGTAGATGCATTGAGTAGGCGTGTGACTCTGTTTACCATTATGGAAAATGAGGTGATGGGTTTTGAAGTAATAAAGGGTTTTTATTCTTCTGATTCTTATTTCAATAATATTGTTGAAAAGTTAATTCATCCATTGTCGATGATGCAAGAGATGTCCAGGATGAGTACATTTTATAGGATGGCTATCTCTTCAGGACACCAACTATGTGTTATAGTTGGGTCTTTGAGAGAGAATATAGTGAAATATTTTCATAACAGAGGATTTTCTAGGAATTACAGGTAAAGATAAGATGATAGCTTTAGTAGCACGAAATACTATTGGCCAAAGATAAAAATAGATGTGATAATATATGTGAAGAGGTCTCTAATTTTCCAAGTCTTGAAAGGCCATACACAAAATACGGGGTTGTATATATCGTTTCTTGTTGCTAAAGGGTCGTGGACAAATCTGAGTATGGATTTTGTTTTGTGATTACCAAACACAACGAGGTAATGACTCATTTTTGTGGTTGTTGATAGGTTTTCTAAGATGGCTAATTTTATTTCTGTAAGAAAACAAGTGATGTAATAGGAGTAGAAGATTTTTTTTTCAAAGACGTTGTTCATTTACATGGTGTTCTAAAACCATAACTTAAGATAGGGACACAAGATTCTAAGTCACTTTTAGAGGACTTTATGGAAGAAGTTAGGAACTCAAATACAATTCAGCGAGTTCCTATCATCCTTAGATGGATGGGAAAACATAGGTGATAAATAGGATTTTGTGAAACTCATTAATATGCATAGTTAGGGGAAAAGCAAAAACAATGGAACTTAGAATTACCACAAGTTGAGTTTGCATATAACAGCTTCCATAAACAGATCCAAGGAAAGTCTCCATTTTCTATTGTGTATGGGAGTAATCCAAATGGGGTGTTAGATTTGGTACAACTTCTAGTTGATGGCAAGTTCGAGTGATGATGCGAGAATCATTTTCTCGAACATATACAACAATTAGAGTAAGAAGTGTGGAAGAAGTCTGTAGAATAGTAATGATAAGTATAAGGAAATATCATATGTGCACAGATGGAGAAAGGTATTTACAGTTTGTGAGTTGTTTATGGTGTACTGTGGAAAGAAAGGTTTCCAAAAGGAACCTATAACAAACTGAAGTACAAGAAGATTGGTCCTGCAAAATCATGAAAAAATAAATGATAATGCTTATGAAGTAGAATTGCCAGGGGAATTTTGATATTTCTCCGTGTTTAATGTTTCAAACATGTATTATTTTCATGGGGATGGTTCGAAGGGGATGTTATTGATGAAGTAGTAGATTGGAAGCAACAGTTCCAGTGAAGAATAAAAATAACCTGGATCATATTCTAGATAAGAAAACAATGGACACACGACATGGGAAATACAACAAATATTTGGTACATTGGAAAGGAGAGGAAAAAGAGGATAATACTTGGGTCACATAGTGGGAGATTAAGAATCTTGATGCAGATAAATTGAAGCATTTTGAAAAGAAAACTTATAGGAGTTGCGTTTTTTTCAACCAGGGAGAATGATGCGCCAAAATTAGCAGGAACTTGAAAGGTAAAAACTTGTGCTCCAGGTGTCCATTTGAGTCCATTTTTATAAACCACCTATTTCGATTAGAAAAACACACCAAAAAATGGCCCTACCAGTTGGAGCATGTTTCGCACATTTTCGGACCCGAAATCCACCATCTTGAGGCCAAAATTTAGGATTTTAGTTGAAGTTTTATTTTTCCTATTTTAGGGCATTAGTTAATTTTAGTCTCTTAGTTGCATTATGAGTTGGAAAGTTGGAAATTCCTCTACTTTAGGCATGTATAAGATATGCAGAAATTTTTGTGCATGTATGAATAAGCATGCAAACTTACTAAGAATAACAGGTTCTAGTAAACTCCTTAAAATAGTAATTTCTACCACCTAGAGTAGATTTATTCAAAGTTAGTTAGATTTTTCTTGGAAACTCAAGTTGGAAGTTGTTTTCCTATTTAGAAAAAGTTCTAAGTCATTATTCAATAATGAAGAAGGAGATCTATTTTCTTTTGTAGTTCATATTATTGCAGATATTGAATTCGTTTTGAATTTGGTTACATTAGAGAGGAAAGATGATCTTTCCTGAAATATTATTTCTCTAGGGATATGGTAATTAAATACATATATTTTAGTGAAATAAAGGTCGAACAAATACAGTTCTTTACACTAGTTTGAGAATTGATCACTCCCGAACCTTCCTTCAAATATCAAAATTTTAAAGTCTCGTATCTCTCCTTGGGATGTTTTCAATCTAACAAACCTTCTTATGAAAACACATTTACCCCACATGGATCAAAACGGTGATCCATGGTTTCCTACTTGATTATAACTATTGACATTCCTTAATTACTCCTTTGACCATTTATAGATATTTTCTTCTTATATCCTTATGCTATTTAATTCATCCAAAAACATAAAGGGGGGAAATTTTAGACACACAATTATGTATTTATTACTATTAATTCACTTCTCATGTATAATTTTCTATACATGATTTGTATGTATAAATAATACATAATCATGATACTCTTTCCTAGTCCTTCTATTGCTTTTGATTGATTTTGATTGTAAATTGTGTTATATATTTTGGATTTACATCTTTTGGCCATGTCACAGGGATCACTATCCCCATTCTTGGTCTTGAATCTATTTCTTGGCTTTTGGACAATATCGCCCATCAACTATATTGTTACCTAGGTAGTAGTGTCCATTATGGTCACTTTTTTCCATTATCTTTGGTTTTCTAAATTACCATTTGACACTTAATTTTGGGTCTAATCTAAATCTTTGGGTTTCATTTTTTTGTCAATAAGTGTCAAAATTAGAAAATGGAATTCTTACACACACACACACACACACACACACACACACACACACACACACACACACACACACACACACACACACACACACACACACACACACACACACACACACACACCTTACCCACTCTTGTTAGGTTAGGGGAAATTGGGCTATCACTTTCTATCTACCACATACAAGGTTATTTCACAAGGACTATGTTGGCTCCCAAAATTTCACCTTGTGGGAGATGAGAAGCCAACCTAAGTGGGTTATATTTGACAGAGTGATGAAAAATTGAAATTTTCTTTTCATTAATAGCTAAGGATTTGTTCAAAACTTGACTCAATGACTCAAATATGGGAGGTGATCAGGAGGCATATTCCTAAAGTTTATGGCTTTAGCTGAATTCTTTTGTCTCTTACCTATTTAAGGTGAGACGTCCTAGTTGGATGATCTAAATAAAGGAAAATATTTCATTGCTTGGTTTCCTTTATTGTTGGTGGAACTTAATTTGAAGCAAGTGTAGAAAAATACAATTATTCTCTCAAAAGAGTTATCACTTTATTTATTGTAGGCACTTAAAAATCAAATATAGATCTAAGAGAGAGATGATAAAAACATCCAATTTTAGATTTACATAACATTATTGACCAATGCTAATTTGAATGATATTTGATCTCTTATTTAGTTTGATTCTTAGAAAATATTACTTGTAATGAAAAACTTCTAACACGGTTCTCAGAATAAACATATGTAAGGTATAGAGGTATGATATGCTTCATAGATATGAAGATAACTAGATGGTTTTAATTAAGATTTGGATGGGGAGGGAAATTTATTTTATGAGCTTGGTGTATTAATGTTCCCATTGAAAGAATCCACCCTTAATTGTGATGGTTTAAAAGAACAATGATTTTAACATAGGTTGTGAAATAAAATTTGCATTCCTTAATACTCAATTCACAAAAATGTTATCTATAGTCTTTACAATGCCAACTACAAATCATGGAGTTAGATATGAGATAAATAACTTGTTTTATTTTTCCTATACACCCAAAATACACTTAAGGTATAACAAAAGATCTTAAAAAGTGATATTTCCTTTAGGATTATACAACTAAGCTGAATTGTTACAAGATCTATAGTATTCTACAATGCTCACAAAGTGACAAGAAGAATACAACTAAGAAATGCATTTGTGTACTTAATAAATTAAATCCAATGCAAGATAACTTAATATAACTATATTGCCTCATTCATTATTTTAAAGTATCGAAATGGGAAATTATATCTTGATGAAAATAGTCAAAATTTACTCATGTAAGGTTTGGCTAGGGAACATAAATAAATTCCTTTAAAACCTACTAATGGATATAAAACTCAATCCCCTAAGATGTTCCTCATAGAACTAGACACATACAATCTTGCAAGAACTAGAAAATAGAACTTAAATCTTGATCAAAAATATTCTACAACTACAACCAATTTGCATCCTTGCGCATAATGACAGATTGTTACAATATATAGAAGATTAAAGAGAGAGAGTGAAAGAAGAAATTTTTATCTCCTTATAAAATCACCAACAATCTGTATTAAAAATATTAAATGGAGCATGGCAAGCCTAAAAATTAGTTCATTTCTTATTTCTTGTGTGTTGGAGAAGAAAGAGCACCATACTTTATCAATTTGGGTGGTTGAGCCATCTATATCTACACATTAACACCACAAATTTAATTTCTCCTTTTATCCTAATAAATACCATAAAAATCTAATTCTGATGATTTTAAAGTTAAGATCTCAAGAGAGAATTCCAACGATATGAATTTTACTAAATTTGGAGTAGGGAATCAAAAAATATAGCCATCTAATGTTTTTTTGTCGAATTATGTGCATGTATACTTTGCTTAATGCTAAATCAAATGAAGAAAGAACTACCACCTAAAATAGTTCTACAATTTAGCTAAAACAAAGCATAAACACCATCATGATAAGAATTAAACAAGGGTTAGATGCTAGCTTTCATCAATACAAACTTTGAAACTAACAATGCTAAATATCTAAACTCCTCTATTCTCTAACAACAAAAAAATGAATGGACCTAAGTAAGTTCAGCATGGCTATCAAAATAGTTTTCTTTAATGTTCCAAGAACCTAGGAATGGGGGCTAATCAAAGTTGGGCTATAAGACTCTTTTGACACCTCCTATATGACCCAAGCACTTTAAGAAAGAGGCTTAACTATTCAAGATGATGAACTCTCAAGAAAACAAGGTGCAAGCTCTTAGTCTCTTTGTTATATGCTTTGCATTTGCTCTCTAAGGAGTTTAGGTGTAAGTAAAAAGGTAGGTGGAGGGCTCTTTATATAGCCCAAAGGATAAAGGATTCAACACATTCTCATGAATGTGGGATAAATGTAAAACATGATTAAGAATGGATAAGGTTGCTTTATTAAAGGTAACCTTACTTTAGAAGGGTTTAATACATGTTTAGCAAGTCATGGGAGTTGGGGGTATTTTAATTAATCAAAGGTGATTAATTAATAGGTAGGTGTAAGCTTATAGAAGCCAATTAGAGGAATATTAGTGCGATTTAGGCTATTATAATGGGATTAAATCAATTAATTATTGATTTATTGGTTAAATGGAAGGGAAAGCTTATTAATAATAATTAATTAGTCTAGGTAGAAGGGGTGATTTATTAACGGAAGGTCGTTAATTAGGGTATTTGTTGGATAGGAAACTTAATTAATTAGCTTAGTGTAATTAATTAATGATGATATGAGGGAAAATGAGTGCTTTTGACGATATGTCGTTGATTTGCGAGAAAGGGGATAATTAACACAATTTAAGTATTTAAATTGCTTGGGCGTAATTATAGGTGTCTACATTTGCCCCTCTTTGGGGTGGCATAAGTGATGCCACTTCAAAGATAGTAGACAAGAGATTTTGAAGGGATAGAAGAAAAATTAGTAGGAGGGAGAGATGCCCCCTCGAGTGTCGATGGGGTGATGAAGGAAGCCGATCGACGATCGAAAAATATGAGAAGTAGGCAGAAGAATGGGGACGAGGCAGGATGCCCCGAGGAGAGGGAGAATTAGGGGTGAAAGGGAAGTCGTGTAGAAGAAATATGGATGAGGGGAGAGAAGAGCTTAACCTCTAGCCGCTTATTTGTTTGGAACAAATTTGATGTCATCATATTGCCATAGGAACTACATCATCGGTCCTTATGAAAAATATAAGCATACGAAAAAGGTAGAATGACATGAAAAGCCATACTACGAACAATTTTCCATTGCTGAAAGTACCAACTCCATGCAACATACAATAATGCAATGCAATACGAGAAGGAAACAAGCTCATATAATAGGTAAAAAAAGTACGAACACACATATCCAACCCAACAAAGGTCAAGACAGTTGTACAAATGGTTTGTTATCAGTGTTGAAGAGATCCACAAGTTTGTGATTGATGACAAGGGTTAAAAATGATGCCCCAAGCAAGGATACATGCAAGGGGAAATGAAAATGGACATGGGGTCCATGAAAAGCATTTGTGCGCAACGAAATGCAAAGACACAGAAACCAAAATTGCCCCGGAGTATGACGAAGCAAAGCAAGCAGCTAGCTTTTGTGAATGGTTGTGAATCCAGTGATCCACGAGTCGTATTAATTAGGGAAGATGTGAGACAAACCAATAGGATATGGAGAAAATACCATGCACAAGACACAAGTTTCAGCCGTAAGAAGCAAGTTACCATTTTGTAGGGTGTTTTACTTTTTAGGAATTTTTTGAAAAATTTTGCCTTGTTTTTAGATTTTTTTATATATATATATATATATATATATTGTTTTTGTTGTTTTCTCGAAACAATGTTCTATTGTTTTTGTGTTTTTCTCGAAACAATTTTCTATTGTTTTTGTGTTGTCTGAAACAATTTTCTATTGTTTTTGTGTTTTGTGAAACAATTTTCTATTGTTTTTGTGTTTTCTCAAAACAATGTTTCTATTGTTTTTGTGTTTTGTGAAACAATTTTCTATTGTTTTTGTGTTTTCTCAAAACAATGTTCTATTGTTTTTGTGTTTTCTCAAAACAATTTTCTATTGTTTTTGTGTTTTGTGAAACAATTTTCTATTGTTTTTGTGTTTTTAACAGTTTTCCAAAGCTATGTGCAGGTAACCAAGAAAGCATGGATGCCCCTAGCGTTAGGTGGGGAATATACAAGGGTAGAAGCCACGTGCTTATGAACAAGAAGGTGAATTCGTTGAGTTGCCCCCAGCGTAAGATGGGAAATAACGAAAGACCACGTACCTTACAGATGAATAGAAGAAGGCAAAGCCGGATCAAGGCTGGACTAGATGGTGTGCACAAGGAAACTCGAAGGTAGAACCAGGTCCAGGTCAAAAGACAACTACCCTTCTAATACTGAATGCTTGCATGAACAACAAATCCTCCCGACGCACCTGAAAGCGGTTTTCACCTAAGGACTTGTCCAAAGTACCACAATTGCGTGGTTTTCACTAGTGGATGACCTATTTTCTCTCTTTCTTTTTCTTTATTTTTAATTTTTATTTTATTTTTTTATTTTGTATTTTTTGATTTTTTTTGTGATTTTTATGACTTTCCCATGCCATGTTTAGGCATAAAACCTCTTAAGATGCATGGCATTCATGAGCTCCTAAAGCTCATCACCATTGGGGTGAGCCAACTTGTATGCACCATGTGTCATACTTGGTAACTATGACATAGGGTCCTAACCAAGTGGTTCGAAGTTCCCTTTCTTTTCTCACTCTGCTCTGGTGTTGAACTGGTTCTCCTTCATAACTAAATCACCCACCTCAAACTGGCGAGGTATGATTCTCTTGTTGTAGTTGCGGGATATTCTATGTTGATATACCTTCAAGTGATTAAGAACCACGAATGCACCTCTCATCCAGGACCTCTAACTCATCCAATCTTGCCACTCGATAATCTTCATCCTTATCTAAATAGTCCCGAAGAGAAATTCATAGGGATGGGAGTTCGATCTCTAAAGGGATGATAGATTCTATCCCAAACACTAGGGAATATGGCGTTGCACCCGTAGGAGTTTGAATTGATGTCTGGTAGGCCCGAGGGCCGGGGTGGATTATCAGTAGGTGCCAGTTTTGACCGGTTTTACTAACCATCTTCTCCATTATCCTTACCAAAGTCTTGTTTGTTGCCTCATCTTTTCCATTACCCTGAGGGTAATATGGCGTGGACCATTTTAATCTAATTTGGAACCATTGGCAAAGACCTTTCATAGTTTTGTTCTTAAATGACTTCCCATTATCTGTGACAATGGCTGCAGGGATACCATATCGGCAAATAATGTGATTCATGATGAATTTAGAAATCTGTGCTCCTGTGACATAGGTTAAAGGGACAACCTCCACCCATTTTGTAAAGTATTATGTAGCTGTGATGATATGTGTATGACCATTAGATGAGGTAGGAGGAAGCTTCCCTATTAGATCAAGTCCCCACTTGGAGAATGGCCACAAGGTAGTGATTGGTTGCAATGGTTGTGATGGAGCATAGATGAAATTTCCTTACTTTTGGCAAATCACACATTTTCTAACATAATTACAACAATCAGTTTCCATGGTGGGTCAATAGTAACCTACTCTTTACAATGTCTTAGCCAAGACCATTCCATTTGTATGTGCTCCGCATACTCCTTCGTGTACTTCTTTAATTTCCTGGATTGACTCCGTCACATCCAGACAACGTAACAGATTCCCATCGTAGCCACGACGATAAAGTGTACCTCCTAAAAGGGTGTAACGGGCTATCTAGCAAATCAGGATTTTCTTTTCAGAATGAGATATATTGGGAGGGAAAGTACTATCCTTAAGATAGGTGAAAATGGGTTCGTACCATGGGGAATAGGGACCAAGAACCTCACAAGCCAGGCAAGATTCCGGTACATCATATGTGGGCTGGTGTAGATTTTCTACGAAAAATGGGATATCATTGTTCCCTGGTAGAATACGAAGCATAGATCCCACCGTTGCCATAGCATCTGCTGATCTGTTCTACGCTCTTGGGATCTGCTCAAAGGTAATGCGCACAAAATACTCCTTCATAGTTTCCATCAACTTCTTGTAAGGTATGAACTTGTCATCCTTAACTTTATACTCATCATTAACTTTGTTTGATGATTAGTCAGTGAATCACCTACAACCTTAACATGTTGAATATTCCACTTGATGGCTAGATTCATCCATGTAATGAGTGCTTCATATTCCACAATTTTGTTCGTGCAAGGGAAGGCTAGGCGGAAAGCTTGCAGTATAGGATCACCCAAAGGAGTAATAAGGACCACTCCTACACTGAACCATGAAACGTAAAGATCCATCAAAATGTATCTCGCTATACTATAGATTCTTCAATGTAGAGTAAAGATGCATCTGCGCATCCGACTCAAAGGTTCGTGCTTTGCAAAGGTGCTTCACTGAATTGGGTTGGCAAGTACTTGTCCTTTAACTGATTTTTGATGGACAAATTCTATATCAAACTCACTAAGTAGAATGATCCAATTAGCCATTCTACCTATGAGGGCGGGTTTAGACAACAAATACTTGAGTGGGTCGACCTTGGATATGAGCTTGGTCTTAGTATTTAGCAGGTAATGGAAAAGTTTTGAAAGGTAAAAACAACGGCCAAGTAAGCCTTTTCAATCTGAGGATAATTAAGTTCATAGGTGATGAGGGTGCGACTCAGATAGTACACTACTTTCTCTTTATGGCTAAGGTCATATTGGGCGAGTAGTGCACCAATAGCGTATTGCGTAGCGGAAATATAGAGAAAAAGTGGTTCTCCTGGAGTGGGAGGAATGAGGATAGGTGGATTAGCCAGGCATTATTTAAGCAAAGAAAAGGCTTGTTATTGCTCGGTCCCCAGGATGAAAGTGATGTCCTTCTTAAGAAAATGAGTGAATGAGTGACATTTATCTACAAGCTGGGAGATAAAGCGGTGAATGGCTTGAATTTTCCCTGCAAGCTACGTAGTTGCTTGATATTCTCAGGTGGAGGCATTTCTGTGATGGCAGACACTTTAGCAGGGTCTACCTCAATACCTCATCTTGACATGATGAAGCCTAATAGTTTCCCAGATAGCACACCGAAGACACACTTCTTTGGATTCAACCTGACTTTGTATTCACGCAGGCATTCAAAGATACGCCACAAAATGATAGGATGATCCTCTCTTGTTTTGGACTTTCCCAGGATGTCGTCTACGTAGTCTTCCATGATGTCATGAATCATATCATGAAATATTACTATCATGGCCCGCTGATAAGTTGCTCCCGCATTCTTAAGGCCAAATGGCATCACCTGATAATAGAAGGTGCCCCATGGAGTTGTGAAAGCTGTTTTGTGTTGGTCTTCTTCAGAATCTTAATTTGATTATAACCTGAAAAGACATCCATAAGCGATAGCATTTTGTACCCTACGGTTGAGTCAACAATCATGTCAATGTTGGGCAACGGAAAGTCATCTTTAGGGAAAGATTTATTGATGTCCCTAAAATCATGCAAATTCGGATAACAATAGGTTTCTTCTAGGATAGGAACAATGTTCGATATCCATTCGTAATAATCAATTGCTTGATGAATCCTTCAAGCAAGAACCTTTCCAACTCTTCTTTAACTAATAAAGCCACTCTTGGGTGCATCTTTCGAAGCTTCTATTTGATAGGCTTAGCATCTGCATGCATAACCAGGTTGTGCACTACCAAAGTTGGATCTAAGTTGAGCATGTCTTTATAAGACCATGCGAACACATCAATAAACTCTCGTAGTAGCATAGTGAACATCTTTTGTTCTCTGGCTGAGAGTGATGCTCCCAATTTTACTATCTTGGGATCTTCTTCGGTACCAATATTGACATCAATGGTTTCTTCAACTAACAATTTTGATAAATCCTCCATACGCGTAGGATTGGGAGGTAGGTTGAGATCTTCATCCAAGGATGTCTCTACGAGATTTTCATCCTTGGCATGGTCACTTTGTTTGTCCTTTGATTTTCTTATTTGTTTGTCAGCCAATGCCTCAAAGAGGTTTTCACTGTGTGACTTGGACTTCGATTTTTGCTGAGGCTTTTCTTTAGAACTCTTTCCCTCACTTTTCTTTAAATTTTGCTGACCATGAAGTTCAGCCTCCTCGCCGAAGTAGGCATAGGTGTCTAAGTCGATAAAGAAACCCTTCTTGTGATCTCCAATGGGAATTGTATCCCTTATGCCCATGAACTCTGCAATAGCCTCGTCGTTCTCAAATAAATCTAGTGGAACATGACATTGTTGGTCCCATTCAACAAGGGAGGGGTATGCAAGGTCAAGGGTTGGTTCAGTGGGGGTGATGGTTAGGACAAATATTATTCATGAAAAGGTTCGTGGAGGCCAGATCCTCATATTGGCTACAACAGGAATCCGTATTGCTATCTAGATAATCAGAGCTATCCTCATGCTCAGAACAAGTCGCATCTTGATCGTTGGGGTGTGCTCCATAAGGGTGAATCCCAATGCCATATCTTTCTATTTTGAAATGTGGAAGAGGGACTGGTTCTCTTTGTCCTTGTTCATTCCTCCCACATCCTAGGCCTTTGTAGCCCATGGAGTACATCATTCTGCTAGATTTTTCATATTCTGGGGTTTGATAACAAGATGGCTGAGTGTCCTCAGGGACCCAAGTAGTAGGTGGATCAAGTAATTTTTCCTCAGCTAACAAGCCTCTAGGTAGGAACGACCCAATAGTATGTTCCTCTCTAGGTCTCCTGAAGTGGTAGTTGGGTCGACCTCTAGTCTTGGGTGACAAGGAGAGGTCAGAAACCAAGAGCGCTTGTTGTACATTATACTCCCCATAGCCATATTCTAGAATTTTCATCTCCCATGAATTAAATGGAGATGTTGAAGTAGATGCCCCATGAGTGCAAGAACTAAGAGAATTTGAATCTACTCGAGATTCCATGGCCTCAGAATGAAGAGGGATAGCTATATCTATGGAGGGACATGTGTATGTACCCTTTCGTGCAAAGCTATTAAGAGCTCTATAATGAGCAAAGGGCTCTGAGTCTCCTGGTATTGTTACTGTATGTCCCTCATGCTTCAGCTTGATGCATTGATGAAATGTTGATGGCACTGCTTGCATGGCATGGATCCATGGTCAGCCTAGAAGCATATTATATGGAAGTTCCAAGTCTAAGACGTGAAACTTTGTCTGATGGCAAGTGGGGCCCACCTCCATTGGCAGCGTAATGGTGCCTGCTGAATCTCTTTCTACGTTGTCGTATGTGGTGATAGTGATGATATGGGACTCAAGATCTTCTTCTGTATGTCCCAATTGTTTGACTAATTTAAGCGTGCAGATGTTCAATCCAAATCCGTTATCCATAAGCACTCGTTTGATTTTCCTGCGGGTAACAACTACCTCAATGTATAAGGGAAGATTATGTGTAGGATTCTCGGTAGGGACCTCCCTATGGTTGAAAGTGAGATGCTCACTTGGTGCAATATTTTCCACCACGGCTTGAAGGTACATGCAAGATCGACTTCTAAAGGCACTCCCGACCCCTGAAGAGTTTGATACAGGATGTCCTTATGTACATTGGAAATCTTGAGAAGGTCTAAGATTGAAATCTTAGCAGACGTCTTCTCAAGTTGTTCTAAAAGGTTATACTTACCAGTATGTGGGGTCGATGGAGAGGGGTCTGGAATTACGAGGCGAGGCGCACCTTGTTACCGTAGCACAGTCCTTTCCCTTAATCCGGATGGTGTTGACGTGGTCAGTAGGGGAGCGAATACATCCAATAAGTGAATCGTAATGATTGTTATCTCTCTTGGTATACAAGTAATTCGTGGCTTTATAGGTTTGGGATGACTCTCCCCGATCTGGTTTTGCCTTTTCCGACTTATCATGCTTGGGGAATGGTTCCTTATAAATCCCCATCTTCTCGTTAGGTGTTTGCATGTGGCTAGGGTTATCCACCTCTATCTCCCCATTGTCAATGAGGTCTTGAATATAGTGGCAAAGTTGCAAACATTTATCTGTTTTATGACCTTTAACACGATGCATTTCGCAGTATTCATGCTCCTTATACCATGAAGGTTTAGGAGTGTTGTCATCAAACGGTTGCGTTGTAGGATAGGTCATCATGTGGGCCGCATCCAACTATTTTAGTATGACGGACAATGGCTCATTGAGGGAGGTGAATGTTCGTCGCTTTGGTGGTGGTTGAATTGGGCCCTTGGTCAGTTTAAAAGGTTGACTGGTTTGGATTGTTTGAACACGTTTGGAATCAGTGATTCCGTCTCCCACCATGTTTTTGTTTTTGTTAAAGATCTTCGGCTTTTCAGCGGGTTTGACACTTTGGTTGTCTTTAGATTGGGTTTTGAGGGTGCCTTTGGCAATGAGATACTTTTCTATTTGAATCCCTTTCTCGATAACCTCCTCGAAAGTGCGACACAATGAATTTGGAGGTGGAAAGCTATATCCGGGTTGAGATTAGGGATGAAAATATCTTGACCAGTTGCTTCTCGGGGAAAGCGCAAGGGAAGTGACTAGCTATCCATCGTTGGAGGAAGCTAGCGAAGGTCTCATTTGGGCGTTGTTTTGTGCCGCACAAGTCTGCCATGGTGATGTCACTCTCTATGTTATACGAGAAATGATGCACAAATCTTTCCGCCACCTCGCCAGTGAAAATTGATCCTCGTGGTAAGCGCATAAACCATTCCAATGGTTGACCTCCAAGACTCTTAGGAAAAGTCTCGATGAGGTAATTATCACTATAAGACACCTCTTGACATGCCATGTAGAAATCTTTAACATGATCCTTGGGTCTCCCTTTCCTTTGTATTTGTCAAACTTTGGCATATCAAATTTCTTTGGAAAGGGTTGAAGGGTCATTGTCTTGTCAAAAGGATAGGAGCATAGTTCTTCGTATTGGTATTTCCTAATACTGCCTATATTGCTTTCTTGTATGCTCGCAAGTGTTGCTTTCATAGATTGCACTTCTTGTGTGACCAATTTTTCTTTAGTGGGATAAGCGGGGATGTGTACACGATGATACCCTGTGTCTTCTTCTCCTTGGTTTTCTCGATGGAGTTCGTGGATCCTAAACTTAGGCTTTGACTTTTGAACATTCTTGTTTGTGTCTTTCTGTACTTGTAAAGTAAGCAAAGCTAGTTTTTGGCTTAGGTTACTGAGTTGTTGTTGGATTGTGACTTGGTTTGTGTCTTCTTCTTCTAAAGGTTCTTCCTCTTCGTATTGTGGAGGTTCTTCCCTTGTCTCATGTTCTATCTTGTTTCTTCGTGGCACTTTGATGAGGGGTATTCTATGCCCTACCACTTTATCATTTTCTATGTAAGAAGTGGAAGCATGCCCACCTGTTAAAATATCTTCCATATTGATAAGGGGGTGTTCTTCCTTAGTAGTGTCATTTGTAGGTAATATTGGTTCATTCTCGGTGGACAATTTGGCCCCTAATTCCATGACCGTGCCAAAACTCTTTCTTTATTTCTATGGAGAAACTCATCTAGTAGAGTGGGGTCAAAATCAATGTCTCGTGTGGTGATTCTAATTCTTTCCACTATGGTTGACCATTTCTTCTATTTCCTTTTCTTCGAAAATAGTGGTCCTAGATCATGTCCGATAAATGGGTTTAATCCTTGTCATGTTAGAGGTTTCCCAAGCTTGCGCCTGTTGTTCCTCATATGTTTGTTTCTTTAAACCTAAACGCGTCTTGGGAGCCATGTTTTCGTGATAAGTTTCACTAAGGTAAGTTGCAGATTTGTTCAAAATTCAATGACTACCCCTAAGTGAAACACAAGATGTACGTGTTAAGAGTAAATTAACAGTGTGAGAATACCAATGTGATAGAATGATAAAGTCACCAATGAAACAATCATTTGGTATCAAAACTTAATCAAATGAAGTACCTCCTAGACTACATTTTAAAGTAATTTGTGATACCAGATGATTAACAAGATGTCTCCACTTATGCCAAGTTCAAAGGAATGAACAAGATGTAAGTAAATACATGAAGTTAAATGTGATCTCCCAATCAAGATATACGATGAGCAAGCTCAAGTCTGATTAAGACCTATATCTCAAAAAGTGTCAATTACGATTTGTGAATGACACAACAATATCACCAAGATATGTTAACCCACTTTGCAAGAAAGTGAAGTATTGATATCGAGGTGTTATTGATATAACATGCACAAATGGTAGTGCCTATCACCTTTTGAAATCGAGGTGATAATAAAACCGAAAAAAAAATGCTCAAAGTATAACAAGTAATAGTTAAGAATGTGTGCAGCGTAACCATACAATATAGGTATTTATGTCGAGTTTACAAGAAACAATACGTAAATATCGAAATTGTAATGATACTGAGACAAACAAGCTAACTCCTCTATGGAAGTCCACAAAGGTGATGAACCACGCCTAACTACAATGATGATCTTGACGTGGGTATTAAGATCACAATGGCTACCAAATGACGTGAAAATGCCTCCACTCACTTTAGATGTTTAACTAACCCAGCCACAAACATGGATGGGCGTAAACGAACATAAAAGTGAGAGAAACAATCGAATGGAAACACAAAGGTAATCACACCTCTTTTGATCAACAAAGTGTCAAAAGAATATAAATGAAATAAATCAAGAAAAAATGACAAAAAATGCTAGCCTCACTTCAGTAGAGTTTCGCCTCGCCCTAAGGCAAGTAAAAACTAGGTGAAAGTAATACGTCACACATTTCTCAAAAATAAGGTTCACAACTCAACACTATTTTAAAATGGTCAAAGTGGGCTCCTGGCCAAAGTATATTCTCCTAGGTGGTTCTCTTGCCCTAGGTGTAGACACCTAAAATTGGTTATCCAATTTAGTGTCCCTCCTGCGCATTTTCTCTCTCAGGTAACCTGGGGTAGGTTTATATCACCACTATCCCCTTGGGGTATTATTCAATTTGTGATTTAAACACCTATCCTTAGTTTAATTAACCCCATTATGTTTTACCTGTGAGTAATTAAATATTAACTATTTAATTACACCTTTTTACATGTATCCTAACCATTTATCTACCCCATATATATTCTATCCATATATCCCCCCTATTTCTCCTCCTCCCAAACCGGGATATTTCCCATATTTGAGGTGGAGGGATCACTCTTATCTTTCCCTCGAAAATCACTCCTTTTGGCCATCTCGATTCTCCTTTTCCATGATCGGTGCCGACTCAAGTGTTACTTGGCCGACACCGATTTTTCGAGTAGCGCCAATTACAAATAGAGGCCTAGAACTCGGGATCTAGAGGGAGACAGATCATAAGAGACATAGATCAAGAAAGAGAGAGAAGAGATCTTTGAGCATCAAGTGTGAACATTATCTATCAAATGAAGCAGATATTGTCCAAATCAATCCCCGAGAGGAGCACTGTTACTTGCTTTTATCACATCAACATCGTGCGTCTCCATTGATTTTCTGGTGACTCTCTGCTCAAACATCCAAGACATATAGTGGAGCCTTGCCAGTATCTCTCCGGCTTCTGCAGATCCAGCAGACGTTGATGATCTTGCCTTCATTTTCCGATTCCCAAATCTTCTCGCACTTTGTCTCGGATCGACGCCGATCTATATCAGTCGACACCGATCTGACCAGTCGACGCCAATCTATATCAATCGACGCCGATCTGAACCAGTCGACGCCGATTCTACATAATCGACACCGATCATCCTGTAGACAGTAAAAGACACAGGTAACACAAATCCAGCTTTGTTTTCACAGTTCCCTATTTTCTATTGCTTTTTGTCTGCTGTTTAGATTCTGTTTATTACTTTGATAAGAAAATCTAGTCTTATACGTACATCTTTTATCATGTATGCTTCTTTACTTAATTGAAAACGTGGACTGACATCCGCCGAGGGAGCTTATCGCTTCCCAGATCCACTTCTCGGGTAGTCCACCTAAATATCTTTTAACGTGGTCTTTTTCTATCAAGCATCGGTGTCTCGCAGGTTACTTGGATCTACTGTGTAGAATTGCTCGTGTGCGCCCGTCTTATCTACATCGGCTTCCTTATCCGTCTACATCTTCGGATCTTGTCCATCAGGTATCAATTTCATTTGAGTTTTTCAAGGTTTTTGTGTTTAGTTTGGTACATTAACTTGGACAGGTAACAAGCGTGAAATTCTTGATCAACATTCTGGCACGCCCGGTGGGACCCAACCAAAGTCCCTTATTGGTAAGTTCATCTCTTTTTTTTTTTAGTTTTGAGCTTTGTTCTTTTTCTTCACTGATTTTTATCAGTTCTGCTTGAGCATTTCCTTTCATCGTTTCAATCTTGCTCTTTATGCGAAATTGTTATTTCCTTGAAATTTTTCTAGTTCCTTAAAATAGAAATTTTCATTTCACCATTATCTAGATATATCTTTCTGGATTTTGTTTGGTGTTTGCTTAACCTTTTCTTGCGGAGCACTTTGCTTGTTCGTGGGATTGTTCGAGGGGAAGAGCTCAACAACGCACTTTTTGAAGTCCACACACCTTGGAGAGCTAAATCTACAGGTATTTCTCTTTTACGGTGTTTTCTCCTTTTTAGGAACTAAAAAAAAAAAAAAAAACTTTCTTTGTTTGTGGTCTATCACATTCGAACATTTCAATTTTTGGTGCTTAAAAAGAATTTAATCGCATTTGGGAAAGAATCTGTTTGACTTGTCTTCATCGAAATCAAACACTTCATTTTTAAGTGCTTAAAAAAAAAGAACTCTTTCTTTGTCATTTCTGCTGTATGTTTTTCATCTAGTTTTAATTAGGCTGGAAAATTGATCAAAATCGGTAGTGACACTATTTGATTTTTATTTTTCACCCTTGCACACAAAGCCAAAATCACTAGGTATAAAGCATTTAAACAAAAATTCTTTCCCTGGCCTCACCTACTTGGAAGTGACATCCAAGAGGAAGAGCCTACGCGGTACTGGCCGTGCTATAAATTCATGGAAGTTCTAGTATATATTGGCAAAGCACCCGACTCCTTATCACAGCAATGGCAGTGTGAAGTGCGGGGTAGGCCCTTATATCAAGCCACGTGACGGTCTTTTATCAAGTTCCTTTGGGACTCTCACCAAAACATCCCCAAACCATCCTTAGTTTGGCTATCTCGAGTAGTTCCTGCTTAAAAGGCCTTCCCTAATATTTTCTTTCTTAAAAGCATAAAAACTTAAAAGAGATAATCACCTACGCCGCTTGAATTATCTGCATTAGTTAGGTCAATATTCTTTTCTACTTGTTTATGACCATCATCACTCGGTTACAATCTAGAAGAATGGCTCAATTATCCCCTTCTTCCTCCGAGACCACCACTAGTGTGGATGTTTCGCACTCCCCGGAGTGTCTTCCTCGGGACCGCTGTTAGTTGGTTCCCCATCCTAGTCATATAATCCTTTCTATCAGGCCAAAGCAACCCCATCACGTCCAGCTTCCCCTAGTCCTTCAGAAATATCATCTACTTCTGACTCAGAGTATGTTCCTCACGGGGATCCTGAATTTCAGGCGCTCCTTGATCGCAATCCGGTAGCCCTCATGGACTACCTAGTACACAAGTCTATTCAAATATCTGATCAGGGACCACCAATCCAGCAAGTGTACGATTATTCTCGTGAACCATCCCAGGCTTTTGTAGAACAGTTAGCATCATTTTTCTCACCTCGAGCCATGGAGGAGGGTGGCACACCTGTGCCTCCTTTTTCTCTTCCACCGACCATATCGACTAGTTCTCAAATAGTCTTACCTATTCCTAACACCGCAGTTACCTCGACTATTCCACAACCTACTTCTGAGAGGTCCTCTTCTCTGGCTATAATGAGTGTGTCTGTGCACCCACATATTGCTTTGTTAATTCATCTATGTCGTCCATTGTGTCCCAGGGTCAGTACTCTTTATGAGTCAACCCCCTTCGACTAGTCAGTTGGTTCCTGCTTCTCATCCTCCAGTGGGTTTTTCTTCCAATGTTCCAGCAACAGTGACCTTCGCCCATCCTCTAGCATCGGCACCCTTAACAACTAATCTGTAGTAAAAATCCTCTTTCAGGTCTTGTTCCCCACCATGTCCAATCAAATCGGCACCCATGTTCCTCAATCTGTTTCGATTCAGTCAACAAGCATAGGAGTCCACCAATCACAGGCTCCGTCCATCATCCAACCTTCATTTTCTCAACCACTTATTATCTCACAGCCTACCTATACACAGGCTCCTTCATAGCAAATACCCCACCAGGTGTCACCCAGAACGCCTGGTTACTCCTCTTATCATCCTATCAATCAACAGATGAATCCCCATTGACACCTCAACAACATCCACCATTTGCTTCTTATGTAGGACATGCCAGTGTGCCTCCTCCTCAATCTGACGTGGTTCAAATTATTTTCAAGAAAATCGCAGACTTGGAAGCCTCCACCAAAGGGGCTCGTCCTTCATACTCTTTTGAAGAAGTGTGTAATGAACCCATTCACCCCTCAGTGGCCTTTAAGCCTTATCCTCCCCAATGGGAACTTCCTAAATTTTCAAAATTTCATAGTCGGGAGGACCTCAACAAAGATTTCATGCGAGCATTCAAACATGCTTGCTACCTCATAGTCTCAGGATCAGGAGCTTATGCTCCGTACTTTTCCTATGTCTCTAGCAGGTCCTGCTTTAGACTAGTACAATAACATTCCTCAACATTCCTTGTTTTATTTCTCTCAATTAGCCCAGATGTTTGTTGAAAACTTTTCAATAAATATCGCGCATAAGATCTTGATTACATCTTTATAACATTTGTCAATTCGATGATGAGTCTATCATGCAGACTTTGTCACTCGTTGAGAGGGATAATAAACCAATTATCTTTCTCCTTCCTCAATCCCAATAGATCGAGTTGTTTACTCGATCTTGTGCTAATCATATTTCTTCCACTTAAGGATCCGACCTTTCATACATTTGAAGAAGCCTTTACGATGGCACGCAAACTTGAATCTCGCGCTATCAACAAGGGAAGTTAAAACTTCACTCTAAATCTAAACCAGATTTTTCTCGGTTTACCAAATCAAATCCTTCCACTTCTAAAGACAAGAATCAGGGATCCACCAATGCTATCATATTAAAAACATCATGAGCCGATAACACTTCTAATCAAACACCACGAAGAGACTCCTCATCTTCTCGAAAAGGGTCCTCGTCATCTCGATCTTTCACTTCGTTGGGGAATCATATGCTTCTATCGTGAAAAAATGTTGAAGTCCACATGATCGAACTTCCCCCCATTAGGAATATTGATGAAAGCCAAGAACGTCCATTCTGGTATAGGGAAAATGACTTCTGTCATTATCATAGAACCAAAGGTCATGACATCGAACGATGTCAGACCTTCAAAAATCTTGTCCAGAAATTCATTGATAAAGGCGAGCTCATTCTGGATAACCCAAATGCTCCCCCAAATCAAGCACTGGATGTCTTTAAACAACCTTTTCCCAATCATTCCCCGAACCATGATGCTTCAGAGTCTCAAAAACCAAACACTCATACTATCAGCTTCATCTCTACTGAAGAATCTTCTTCTAAAACTAAGCCATCTCATGAACACATCGACCGAATCAGAACCTCCTTCCGCTTCGTTAATCGTTGGGATTCCACCATCTTCAGATAGCCCGTCTTTGAATATTCCAACATTGTTAGATACGGATTCACCTCTCTCTGCTTCTTTGTCTGATCTTCCGTCCATACCCGAGACAGTGTCATCCTCATCTGTCTCATCATCAGACATTCTTTCAATGCTCGAGGCAATTACATCCCTTCGAGTTTCCACCGCGGATACATCTACTTCTGTTTCTCCCATTTTTGCTGCGACTATGCCATTGGTGAACGTACCTATAGTTGTGCCGACTTCGATGGAAGCGTCTTCGATTTTGACTCTTCCTGTTTCCTTTCCTACAGTAGTTTCACCCACAATTACTGTACCAGAAGTAGTTCCCTCGCAAGGAACTACTTCTTCATCACTCACTTCTTCCATCACCAATGCTACTTTTCCTATTAAGGGAAATCTAAAGAAGTAACGCACCAACACCTATACGCTCGGTTCCTGAACTTAGACCGAGACAACCGAAATCTAACGTTGCGTCATCAGTACCTCCCCATTTGCTTCCCCCGAAAAGGTTACAATCACCTTATGTGGTTGAAATTGTCACCATCCCTGAAAAAGGAAAGCCCATATTTCGAACCATCAAGACTCTTGGTGCTTTCCCGCAAAAATCTCTCTCTGCGCCTCATAAAAGATTGGATTTGTCTCGAGAAGGTGTCTTCTTCTACAAACTTATCAAAACCATCATCTTCTTCTACAACACATTCTTCACCAGCACCTCGAAAAGTGGACTTACCTACTAAAAAGACGTCACCTCTTTTATCAGAATCATCATCTTCGTTACCAAAAACTAGGGCACCCTCTGTTCCTCTCGATTATACCTACTTTGGGAGCTTCTCCCTCATCTAAATCGACATTATCTAAATCATCATTAGTTTCGACCAAGCAGCCTCCCTTATCTCTGAAGACCACAACACTTGTCACATCTCCATCATCTTCAAAATCTATTTTAGGGGCTCCTCCTCCATCGAAATCAATCATGTCTCACTTACTTCCATCTCAAGTGCCCAAGGCTGCTCCTCCAGATGTCCAAAAAAATAAGATGATCCCTAAAAAGACTGTCAAACCTAACATGCAGGTTCTTTTACCTCGGCAGTCTGTTAAAGTAAAAGAGGCGCCTTCATCATCTCTGTCCTCATCTTTGTCTACCGGGTTCTATACTGAAATCCTTCACCAACTTATCCAATCTTCATCCATATCTCTTCCTCCGATTAAACCCTATAACCCTAAAGGAGTTAAACCTACCTGGTTTAACTCTGATTTGATTTGTGCTTACCACCATACCCTGGGTCATGATACCGAGGGATGTAAAGCTCTTCAATCATCGTCAACAACCTTTTGGAAGAAAGTGATCTTTTGCTGGAGGAGGAGGAACAAGTATCTCCTGTCATCTTAGCTCCATCTGAGCCCCAACGATCTACTCAGACCTCTACTTCTAGTGATTCCACTCCAAATGATCTTCCACCTTCTCAAATCGACACAATTCATATCGCCACTAGAACCCAACAGTATGATAATCCATCCTCATCTACAACGCATCTCGACCATGGGTTGTCATTTCTGCAGCCCCCGAAGGAGTTCCTCCTTCCTCATTAGCCCCGAGACCTCGGGTCTCTATTCGTGCTGCACCTCGGCTCAAATTCCCGTGTCAGTTGAGGAGAGTGTTATGAAACAACTCACCCAGGCTCCGGTCAAAATGTCTCTTTTTGACCTCATTCAATCCTCTCCGCAACATCGCCAGGCTCTGATTGATAATCTACGTCGCATCGCAGTGAATTCAGATGAGCCCCAGCCCTTCGAGATGGTTGTTGGATTGAATAGACCATCAACCACCATTTCTTTTGAAGATTCAGAAATTCCTTCCCTTTCTTCCGAGGATTTGGAGGCTCCCCTCTTTATCACAGTCCAAATCGACAACACTACATTAAAACACATTATGATCGACAGTGGTGCTGCACTCAACGTCATCTCCTCGCACACATTCGAGCAACTTAAGTTACCAAAGAACGTAGTGTCACCCCCGCCTTTCGCTCTTCGATCATTTAACGATCAGCTAGCAGTTACTTTAGGAACTGTGGTCCTACCCATTCGAGTAGGTAAGAAGTTGCTTCACGAACTCTTTTACATTGTTGAAGGGAAATTCCACTATAATATGATCCTCGATGCTCCTGGATTCATGCAATGCATTGTGTCCCATCCACCCTCCATCGATGCTTAAAATATCAATATGAGGGCAAAATCTATACTCATCCAGGAGATCCTTTTCCTTCCGCACAATGCGACATGACCACAGGGTCTGCCCCTCTAAAGGAAAATGCTTGTTCTCCTGATGGGGCCTCATCTTCTTCCATACCTACAACCAAACTACCGGATTTACAAAATTTAGAAGAGACATTGCAGCATTTCTCACTGGGAGAGCTTCCTCTCCTTTCTTTTGACACCCATCTCAAACCTAGTGAGTATGGTAGACCGGACAAACAACCTGAATATCAGCCAGGTCTTGGTCACATCATCACCATTGGTCTACCCAATCAATAGACTAATTTCATTTACGGTGGTCTTGATACGCCTCACTATCACCCGGATTCTCCTCCTAGGACCAAACCTTATTTAACAGGGTTCGATTGTCTACAGAATCCCACGTTTGCAAAAACTTATTTATATCGATGCGCGTGGAAGGGCTTTGGCTTGGGTAAATATGAACAAGGTGTGCATGACCTCGCGTCCATTCCAACTCTCAAGCCACATCAAAAATTTGGTTTAGGATTTAAACCTCTTTCAAAAGCCACCGTCACTGTTCTCGATGAGCCTCTTCCTATTGAGGAACCATCTTCTCCCGCTAAGTCAGAAGCATCACTCGATGTGGACGATGCCATTTCCATCCCGTCTAACTTTTTTTTAGTCAATACCATTTCCTTAGGGCCACTAGCCTATAAGACTAATGACAGGTCCACTTCCATACCATTAATTTTCCCTGAAATAGTTGGAGACGACTCTCCTACTATCAACACTATCCACTGTGCGGATGATGATTCTATCCTCACCTATCTGGGGGCAGAGGATTCCTATCTTCCTAAAACCATTCCTTCTGACACGTCTACGCTTCTCAACGAAGCCACTGTCGACCTTAATATAGGGACTTCTAAAGACCCTCGCATCATTAAGGTCGGCCAATCCCTTAATCCACAGGAGTTAGGAGACTTTACCACTTTTCTTTCCAACCATCATCAAGCCTTTGCTTGGTCATATGAGGATATGCCAGGACTCGATCCCGATATCGTGGTCCACAATATCATTACTCTTCCCGACATCAAACCGTTAAACAAAAATTGCGTAAAATGCACCCTAGAGTAGCCCTTCTTGTTAAAGAAGAATTGCAGCGCTTGCTCTCGGCTAACTTCATCCAACCCATCGATTATCCACAATGGGTTTCCAATGTAGTACCAGTAACTAAAGCTACTGGGAAAATTTGAATTTGTACCGACTTCCGGATCTTAATCTTGCTTGTCCAAAAGATGATTTTCCTCTACCTAATATCGACCAACTCGTGGATTTAATCAAGGGTCATGAGATGCTTTCTTATATGGATGGTTTCTCTAGGTATAATCAAATTCTCATCACACCGTAAGACCAACATAAGACTTCTTTCATAACTCCTTGGGGGACTTTTTGTTATCGTGTCATGCCTTTCGGTCTTAAGAACGCAGGAGCAACCTATCAACGAGCAATGACCTACATCTTCCATGATCTCTTACACAAAACTATGGAAGATTACGTCGACGATCTCCTCGGTAAATCCAAATGTCGTCAGGATCATCTTTTCATTCTTGCACCTCTCTTTGAGAGGCTTATTCACTTTTGTCTTCGTTTAAATCCATCTAAGTGCGTGTTTGGCGTTCTCACTGGTAAACTTTTAGGTTTTATCATTTCCATTAGGGGTATTGAAGTAGACCCCGCAAAAATAAAAGCTATCCTTGAGATGCCTCCCCCTTCTAATTTAAAGCAACTCCGCAGTCTCCAAGGACGTCTTCAATCGCAAGCGCTTTTATCTCACAATTGTCAGACCATTGTCAACCTTTTCATCATCTCCTCCATAAGAATGTTCATTTTGAATGGGATGAGCATTGCCAAAAGGCCTTTGATGATCTCAAAGCTTATCTTCTTTCTCCACCTGTGCTTACACCTCCACGCGAGGGGGAGCCTTTCTATCTTTATATCTCCGTGACTGACCATGCTCTGGAGCCATGATCTCGCATCGGACGCTTGCACGTAAAGAACAAGTTGTCTATTACATCAGTCACACCCTCCATGAGTATGAAACATGTTATTCCAAAGCTGAAAAGCTGTTGTGCTCTCTTCTTCGCAACTTCTAAGCTTCGTCATTACCTCCTTAATCACAAAACTTACATTGTCACAAGTGTCAATCCACTCAAGACAATTCATGCGAAGCCTTATCACAATGATCGTATCACTCGTTGGCTCATGCTTATGACAAAATTTGATCTCGAGTTTATCCCGCAAAATTCTATCAAGGGTCAGGTCATTGCAGATCAATTAGTTGATGCTCCTCTTCCGACACTCAAGTCCCCCTTGCTCAATTCCCCGATGAATATATCCAACAAATTGATTTTGGTCTGTCTCCATTTAAAGTAAAGCTCTTCTTTGATGGATCCAAATGCCAGCAAGGGGGAGGTGCAGGTTTCATGATGATTCCTCCTTGGGGTACGCCTATCCTAGTCGCACACAAACTAAACTTTGAGTGCACCAATAATATGGCTGAATATGAAGCTCTTGTCTTGGGTCTTCAAAATGCCATTAATCTCGGCGCTCGTCATATTGACATCTTTGGTGATTCTGAACTCATCGTTAATCAAGTCACGGGTGTCTATCAATGCAAGAATGATATCCTTCAAAAATATCGTGATATCATTCTCGTTCAACTCCAATCTTTCGATAAATTCACTATCCAAGCTATTCCTCACACTGCGAATCGATTCGCAGATACAATGGCTTCGTTAGCCTCACTTATCCCGCCTTTTACCGAGGACTCGCGACTTTATGTGGCTGTGCAACGATTAGATCAACCATCTCATCTTAGGCAACTAACTTCAATCCATGCTATCACAACCCATACTCAGGATGAGTGGTATCAACAGATCGTTGATTATCTATCTCATTCAGTGCTTCCTCCAGATCTAACTTCCAATGGTAGAAGATCTTTTATCCTACGCGCTAATCGCTATACTATTCTAGGCGGGATCCTCTACAAACGCGGCTTTGATGGTATTTTTCTTCGGTGCCTCAAAACCCTTGAATCATCTAAAGCTATCCAGGAGGTCCATGACGGTATCTGTGGTGGACATTTTAGTGGCTTGGCCGTAGCTAAACGCATCTTACGTTTGGGATATTATTGGCCTTCTCTTAATCGAGATTGTTGTGAATACACTAAGAAATGTGTCAAGTGTCAACAACATTCCAATCTCACACATATCCCTAGTCAAGCTTTACAACCTACAACGGATTTGTGGCCTTTTTCGCAATGGGGTCTTGATCTCATTGGTCTCATCAATCCTCGTTCTTCACAGTGTCATCATTCTATCATTACTGCCACTGAATACTTTACTAAGTGGGTGGAAGCTATCCCTCTTTCTTCAACAAAAGCTAAACCCATAGTTGATTTTGTCTATCAACACATCATTTGTCGCTTTGGTGTTCCACACAAACTCATCACAGATAACGGTAAGTCTTTCAAGAACGTTGATTTGCAAAACCTCTGCGACGCTTTCAATATCAAACTCAGCTTTTCTTCTCCATACTATCCTCAAGCTAATGGCCAGGCCGAAGCTTCCAATAAAACTTTGCGTAATATCCTCGCAAAGGTAACTAGTCGAGCTGGTAGGGATTGGCATTTACATATCCCTTTTGCTCTCTGGGCTTATCGACTAGCATTCGTACTCCTACTGGTGCTACTCCCTTCTCTCTCGTCTATGGGTCTGAGGCTATTCTTCCTTTGGAAGTCCAAATCCCATCTCTCCGTGTTTCTCTTAGAGAATTTGTCTCTGATGAGGGCTATCGTCAAAATCATCTAGCACAACTTGAATTATTAGATGAGCGGCATCTCAACGCTCTTGAACATCATCAAGTCTATCTTGAGCATGTCAAACGTGCTTATAACAAGCACTTGCAGCACCGTGACTTCAAAATTGGTGATCTTGTTCTTAAAGAAAATCAAAATGTCACTACACTCGAAAGGAGTCAACGTGGTAAGTTTTCTCCCAACTGGATGGGTCCGTATGTTATCACTCATAAATATGGGTCGGGGCTTATCATCTATCTTCCATGGATGGTATACCTGAAGTGGAACCTCTTAATGCCTTGCATCTACGGCCCTTCTACTGTTAAAATCTATCTTACACAAATCTAGTCGCAAGACAGATCTTTCATCCCTCTAACAACCAGTCATATACTTTCATGGTGATTCGAAACTATGTGGTTCTCCGCCTATTGTCTTTTTTACCTTAAATATGAGTATCGCGGCTCTACTCATAGCATTTTTCTTCTGGATATGTTTCTCCTCATGGTAGGAATACCTTAATCACCGCTTCATTTGTCCCAAGTGCTTATCTTAATCGGATCTACTCGGGGCATGAGTGCGTGCTCTTTATACGTTTTCTTCCCCTCTATCTGATCTATCTAGGTCTAAACTCAGCTTCTTCCAAAAAAATTTTTTCAAAAAAAAAAAAAAAAGATGAAGAGGATAGACTGATCCCTTGAAGGACAGCTATCCATACAATCAAATGAATCAAAAGATATAGACCATGCCCTCGAAGGATGGCTATCATTAAAATTCAAAATACAGACCGCTCCCTTGAAGGACGGCTGTTTCTCAAAGGAATACTCAAGGCTTCTTGCATTGATCAGCCTTTCAGTCAGTTTATACACTTTTTAGCATCACTGAAAGACTTCCCGTATTGATCAGTCTTTCCATATCTAGCAAACTTCCCGCATTGATCAGTTTGCTTTTCTGCCAGAAATCATGAAGCTGAGATATAAGACCTTTTGTCGATCATATGGAGAATCCTATTTTCCCAGTATGAACATGTATTCTGTCCCTTGTAAATTTCGACAAGATACCTACTTACTGCTCCTTCCGTTTCCCTCCTAAATCTGGTTTGCGGCTAGTTAGTGTCAGGTTTATTTTAACCTCATATAGGGCCTTGTATGCATGATCTTTTGGTTTCCTATCCAGATTCTATTTATGGTCGGTTGGGAGTCCAACTTATCATTTTTCTTCTTATCTGGGTGTATTTCCTTTATTTCTAATCAAGGTCATTTTCATTACGTCCTTGGCTCTCACAGAGAGTATTTCCAATTATTTCATCCAGTTAAATTAACATTTAACATGTTAATTTAATCAAACTCTATCATTTATCTAATTTCATCTGATCTACTTTGTCCAAAACACATCTCATCACCTCTATTATAAACACATGTGGGTCTATCTATCTATTTTCATCAAAATTTAATTAAAAATCTCAAAAATATCAAATCCATTCCAACTATCAACTCCCACCTATCCATCACATCATCTAAACACTTGCCCATCCAAGTAACATTACATCTATCTATATCTATTTTCTCATCCAAATTAAATCCACATATCAATCACATCAAATCACATCTATTTATATCCTCTACATCTATGTCTATCCCATCACATCTATTCATCATCTATCGGTCTATGTCTATATCCATCATAATTACGCTACATCTATCCATGTATATCAAAATTAAAAGCATGAGAACAATTATATGACAAAGGAAATGATGAATCTATATATATACATGAGTGTCTGTACAACAAAAAAATGGGTGGCTCTCAATCAAGCCATCTATAAAATGCCTTCCAATCGAGGCTACATCACTACATTGATACAAAATACATCAATCTCTATATCGTGAAATCTGATGCGTGGAAGACACTATCTCCTCCACCCTCCTCTGGACCAGGCTGTCTCTCCTGGCCGCCGCCTATCGAGCTAGACGCACTCGCTGCCGGAGGCCTCTCGCCCACCTCGGCCTCTCCTGCTCCTCCTCCTCGATGCCCCGCTTGCCGTGGGCTGCGCTGATCTCCTCCTCGCCCCGTACCGAGGCACATCTGGGGCATGCTGCGCTAGGGCATCCTCGTAGTATCTCACCTCAGCGAGGAGAGACTGATATGTACTCAAGCTCACGGTACTAGGTGCTCGTAGTGGTGCTGCTGGTGCTGCTGGTGGTGCCCCTCCTATGGTCGTGCCCTGTGTCCTAGACTCTGACATGGTACCTGTCTCACCATATTTGGCCCTGAGGGCCTCCCTATGTCGATGGTAGTGATCCTCTCGCGATCGCCAGTATCTCGCTCTCGCGAGCGGTGTCTCTCTCCAAAATCAGGGCATCCTCTCCACCGCCGAGCTCGATCTCCTCGAGCCGCCTCGGTGTGTGATGTGTCGGGTGGCGTGCTCTCCTCCAGCTCTCCAAAGATCTATAGCCATATCCTCCTCATCGACATCTATAGATGCCGGAAGGTGTCGTGGTAGCTCTGTCGCATACCATGCCGCATAACCATCATCCACTCCAGCATCATCATCACTGTCTGTGGAGGGTGGGGCCTCTCTCAATGGATCTACCAGATCAAAATCGGCAGATCGCCTCTCTCGCTGCCTCGCACTATAAGGCCTCGTAGGTAGTCGACACTGCCTCGTATTTAGGCCGAACTGTCTCAATACCCGTATAAATGGGACGCGCTCCCACATATCAGGCTTGCGGCCCCTAACCACCCTGCTCCGTCTCAATCCCACCAGGTGAGCATCCTGACCGCCCATGTCGAAATACCCGATATGGTCTCCGATGACTCGCTCCGTGTCGCGTCCTAAACGCTCAAAGATACCAATCTGCGGATCTCCCTGTATCTCCCAGGGCCATATCGCCCGCCATCACCGAATCCGTAATCAATAGCTCCCACTGCTGCTGGCATCCAAGGAAGCCTGATGGCTCGATCACCGCTTATGTGCTCATATGCCCAAAGAATGGAGCACAAAATCGACATCAATACCTATCCTCCTACCAAAGGGTATACATCCATAACTCATAATATATCTAAGCTATCAAGGCATCAACGAAAGGCAAACACTGTCTGGAATTGCAGATGTCACAAACGTAATCTAGTAATAACAATGGGAATCTCCCACCTCCCGAATCTGGTAGAGAAAATAGGAGATCGCCATCTGAATCAACACTATACGCTCGCTCCTGGGAACATCCTCGTCTCATACCGCGAGGCTATCCTCACCGCCCGACACTATCTCTCGAATCATCTCGCCTGCTTCCATACAATCGACCTAGGGCCCTCTACTGCTGCTCTCGTGGCGTAATCTCTATCGGGTCCCCAGTGATCGGCAGCCTCAAAATCCTGTATATGTCCTCATGGGTGATGGTCATCTCACCCGTCAAACCAAAAAGTGCAAGTCTGGCTATCCCATCGTCGCACTAGTGCTCGCATCAACTCTACATCTCGCGGCACTCGTCTGTAGTACCGAAAGCCCCCGAGCCCGGCTAACTCTAAGTGGCGCCAATCTGCAAGGTCAAGACGCTGGAGAATGGTCTCCAAAGTAACTCGGGAATCGCATCCTCATGTGTAGTACCTCTCGTGCCTGCATCCACGACATCAAGAGCAATGTTAGCTTCATATTTACCCAAATCCGAACATCCAAAACAATTTTATCATTTTTATCCAGATGCTCTATCCAATCGCGTCGATTAAATACAATCGGCGTCGATCTATATATAGTCGACGCCGATTGAACAATCGGCACCACTTTCATAAAATCGGCGTCGATTCTACCAATCGACGCCGATTGTCAGGCCGGATGTAAAACACACTCTGGCCTCCCACCAAAAAAAAAAAAAAAAAAAAAAAAAAAATAAGAATAAATAAGATAATGACGGGTTCAAGAAGAACCACTTACCCCAGGTCGTGTCCTCCTCCGCTTCTGACCACTTCCAGAGGCTTCCATGGTGCTCAAATCCAATTTTT
The DNA here is from genome assembly GCA_018340775.1 of Taxus wallichiana var. yunnanensis. Classification (NCBI taxonomy): domain Eukaryota; kingdom Viridiplantae; phylum Streptophyta; class Pinopsida; order Cupressales; family Taxaceae; genus Taxus; species Taxus wallichiana. The sequence goes on from CM031241.1 coordinate 474,716,650, forward strand.
GACTCTCTCTGAATCAATCGTCACGGTGTAAATAAATCGTTCACGTTTTCCGTTCACATATTTATATGTGCTGTGAACGGTCGGCGCCGATTTTTTTGGTCGGCGCCGTTTATTTAGGTCGGCGCCGATTAGTGTGATCGCCGCCGATTTTCCATATCTTTTTGCCATAGTGTTGATGCTTCTCCACGCGCTTATTCCTATCTTCTCCATGGTCATTTATCTATCTCGGTCATCATTTGAGTGTTACTTTTGCACATACTTTTTTGATATTATCATCCATTTCGAGTTTGTTCCCTTTGCATGGGGCACTCGCACTTTTTTGGCAGCTTAGAGTTAACGGGTCTGTAGGCACTAACGCTGCTCGCTGCCTTGCTTTGCACTGCACCGTCTGTTGTCCCTACCAATGTGTCTCTCTTTAGATGCTGACTATTTTGCAGCCCTCCTTACACTCATGGGTCTGTAGGTACTAACGTCGTCTCATGAGGAGACCGTCTAGTCTGCCCTACCAATGTGAGTTCCTTAGGTGGCTGCCTCTTTATTTATGTTTGTGCATCATTAATGATCAGATCTACTCTGCATCCTAGTTGGGCTTCTGCATTTTCATCTACCTTTTTCAAACTTGGGATCGTTTGTTCTATCACCCATCCCATCCCTAGTTTGAGGGGGATCACATCATCACTTTTTCTTCCTTTCTTCCACCTCCTTGTTTTTGTCTCACAACCTTGCTTATCGCAAGTTACTTGACAAAAAGGGGCAAAATGTAGACACCTAAAATTGGTTATCCAATTTAGTGTCCCTCGTTTTTCTCTCTCAGGTAACCTGGGGCACGTTTATATCACCACTATCCCCTTGGGGTATTATTCAATTTGTGATTTAAACACCTATCCTAAGTTTAATTCACCCCATTATGTTTTACCCGTGAGTAATTAAATATTAACTATTTAATTACACCTTTTTACATGTATCCTAACCACTTATCTACCCCATATCTATTCTATCCATATATCCCCCCTATTTCTCCTCCTCCCAAACCAAGGATATTTCCCATATTTGAGGTGGAGGGATCACTCTTATCTTTCCAGAAATCGCTCCTTTTGGCCATCTCGGGAGTCTGTTCCATGATCGGCGCCGACCGGTACTCGGTCGACGCCGATTTTTCGGAGCGGCGCCGATTATAAATAGAGGCCTGTAACTCGCCTCGGAGAGAGACAGACATAAGAGAGAGAGACAGAGAGAGAGAGAGAGAGAGAGAGATTTTGAGCATCAAGTGTGAACATTATCTATCGAATGAGAGTGAATCTTGTCCAAATCAATCCCTGAGAGGAGCACCATTACTCTGCTCTTATCACATCAACATCGCACGTCTCCATTGATTTTCTCTGACTCGCTCTCATCATCCAAGATAGGTGGAGCCTCCGCAGATCTCTCCGGCTTCTGCAGATCCAACAGACGTTGACGATCTTGCCTTCGTTTTCCGATTCCCAAATCTTCTCACACTTTGTCTCGGATCGACGCCGATCTATATCAGTCGACACCGATCTGGACCAGTCGACGCCGATCTATATCAGTCGACGCCGATCTAAACCAGTCGACGCCGATTCTACATAATCGACGCCGATCATCCTGCAGATAGGTAAAAGGACACAGGTAACACAAATCCAGCTTTGTTTTCACAGTTTCCTATTTTCTGTTGCTTTCTGTCTGCTGTTTAGATTTTGTTTATTACTTTGATCAGAAAATCTAGTCCTTGTACGTACATCTTTTATCATGTATGCTTCTTTACTTAATTGAAAACGTGGACTGACATCCGCCGAGGGAGCTTATCGCTTCCCGACCCGCTTCTCGGCAGTCCACCTAAATATCTTTTAACGTGGTCTTTTTCTGTCAAGCATCGGTGTCTCGCAGGTTACTTGGATCTACTATATTACTCATGTGCGCCCGTCTTATCTACATCGGCTTCCTTATCCATTAATTTCACATCTAACTCCAGTCTTCTTGATCATCAAAGTTTCCTGCAGCTTATCTCACATCGGCTATCTCGGCTTCTTATCAATCTACATCTTCGGATCTATCACCGGGTCCATCATCGGTTGTATCAATTTCATTTGAGTTTTTCAAGGTTTTTGTGTTTAGTTTGGTACATTAACTTTCTTGATAAATATTCATTCCCTTAAACCAAAAGTGAAAGATGAAGTTTTTAATTTACCAAATGTTATAAAATGAAGACTAAAGTTGCTTTTGATTCTCAAGATTACCCTAAGGTGCAAGAGAAGAGCATACACAAACTTTATCCCAACTATATAGAAATGGAAAACTTCAAATCAAAGGACCATTGAAAAATTCTTTGTAAAAGGTTCATTCCTTTAAGCAAAATAAATAATCAAGTTTCCAAGTTCAATCCCAATGTTAACAAAATAGAGATCAAAGTTGTTTTTGATTATCAAGATCACCAAAAGGTGCAAGAGAAGAGCATACACATGCTTTTGTCTAAATCGAGTAAGCATGGAAATACAACATTCATCAAAACATTAGACATGTTAAAAAATGACCAGTTTTAAAATAATAGAAAAACCTGCAATTTCTGTAAGTATAAATCCTGAATTTATGTTTTCATTGCATATTTAACTTCAATACCTTTCCAACGCAAAAAATGGAGTCATTTCGAGTTCGGGAGCAAAATTTATGGCCTTCGGAAGATGGGTTACGCATATGCTCTTATGCTCATGGGTGTGCACTTGACATGCACTCAAAAAATGTCAAAAAAAACGTCCCTTAATCTACAAAATGGGAAAAAATTTCTAACCAAGATTCAATTTTGACAACAACCCATCACATTAATATATGAATAGAAGACTCAACGCTATCAAACATTAACATACATGCTCAAGAATTTAAGATTTTTAAGAAATTGACAAAATTAGCATGTAGAATGATGAAAAAGTAAGCTCTAAAAATGAAAACATGATGAAATATTGAAATTTTCACACCAACATTAAATTTTGACAGCAACCCACCACATTAATATGTAAATAGAAGACTCAGCACTATCAAACACTAACCTACATGCTCAAGAATTGAAAATTTTCAAGAAATTGACAAAACTAGCATGTAAAATGTTGAAAAAGTAAGCTCTAAAAATGAAAACATGATAAAATCTTGAAATTTTCTCACCAAGATTAAATTTTGATAGCAACCCACCACATTAATATGTAAATAGAAGACTCAACACTATCAAACACTAACCTATATGCTCAAGAATTGAATATTTTCAAGAAATTGACAAAACTAGCATGTAAAATGTTAAAAAAGTAAGCTCTAAAAATGAAAACATGGATAAATCTTGAAATTTTCCCATCAATTCCAATTTTGACAGCACTTCACCTCCTTCATACCTACAAGGAAGACCCAACACATGCAAACTCAACAAAACAAGTTAAAAAAAACAAGTTAGATCAACATGTGTAAAAGAGGGTTAGTAACCAAAAATAAAACTTAACTACAAAAACTTGAAATTAAATACAAAGGACAATGGAGTAAGTCCCACCGGGCGTGCCAAATGTGTGCATGTATACTTTGCTTAATGCTAAATCAAATGAAGAAAGAACTACCACCTAAAATAGTTCTACAATTTAGTGAAAATAAAGCATAAACACCATCATGATAAGAATTAAACATGGGTTAGATGCTAGCTTTCATCAATACAAACTTTGAAACTAACAATGCTAAATATCTAAACTCCTCTATTCTCTAACAACAAATAAATGAATGGACCTAAGTAAGCTCCATGGCTATCAAAATAGTTGTCTTTAATGTTCTAAGAACCTAGGAATGGGGGCTAATCAAAGTTGGGCTACAAGACCCTTTTGACACCTCCCATATGACCCAAGCACTTTAAGAAAGAGGCTTAACTCTTCAAGATGATGAACTCTCAAGAAAATAAGGTGCAAGCTCTTAGTCTCTTTGCCATATGCTTTGCATTTGCTCTCTAAGGAGTTAAGGTGTAAGTAAAAGGTAGGTGGAGGGCTCTTTATATAGCCCAAAGGATAAAGGATTCAACACATTCTCATGAATGTGGGATAAATGTAAAACATGTTTAGGAATGGATAAGGTTGCTTTATTAAAGGTAACCTTACTTTAGAAGGGTTTAATACATGTTTAGCAAGTCATGGGAGTTAGGGGTATTTTAATTAATCAAAGGTGATTAATTCATAGGTAGGTGTAAGCTTATAGAAGCCAATTAGAGAAATATTAGTGTGATTTAGGCTATTATAATGGGATTAATTTAATTAATTATTGATTTATTGGTTAAATGGAAGGGAAATCTAATTAATAATAATTAATTAGTCTAGGTAGAAGGGGTGATTTATTAACGGAAGGTCGTTAATTAGGGTATTTGTTGGATAGGCAACTTAATTAATTAGCTTAGTGTAATTAATTAATGATGATATGAGGGAAAATGAGTGCTTTTGACGATATGTCATTGATTTGTGAGAAAGGGGATAATTAGCACAATTTAAGTATTTAAATTGCTTGGGCGTAATTATAGGTGTCTACAAGGATGAACATGAAAATGAAAAGTGGAAGCATTTAATTGGCATTGGATATTACCTTTTCTAATGTGTGAATTGATCTTACTTTTACCATGTATAACACTAAAGGATTTTCTTACTTGTCTGTTTGCTTTATCTTTTGAATTCCATTTCCTTCTTCTAGAGCTGATGCCTTTTACTAAATTTTGTTCATTTTGAGGCATGAGATCAATTAGATTCTATCAACCCGAGTAATAATAGAATGATGAAACATGTCTAATTTGACACCTTTGATCTGCATTATGCTCACTGCGATGTGAAATAAAATTAGAAATCTACACACACCTTCATAGTCTCATCTCATTCTTTATCTGTTATGAAGCATGATGCAATAGGAAAGCTCCATGCCGCTTCAAAATTCATTCTTATGATAGCCCTTGACTAAAAATGTAACACCCGCTAACACAACCCACTTGAGGCCCAAGAACAACCTAGGATTAATTAGGAAAATCATGGAATAATTTTATTTTTTAAAAAGAATATAGAATAGGGTTACAAGACAACAGTTGTCACTAACAGGTTGTGGAACAATTCTAATCCACTAGAGCATAATTTTATTTTATTAAAAAATATTAGAGGTCATAAGGTCCAAAATTTAAGGTTAGAATATTCAAAAGGTTCAGAGGGTAATTCCTCACCATACCCACTCTCTAATAGGCTTAAAGGTTCAACTTGATTTTTCTCAAAATTAACACATTCAAAATTTCTCTAAATCATTCCCATTAGATAGGAAATTTCCTCACCTTTCCATTGATATAAATAATTCCTTCTAACTCCTCATATTTTTCTGAGTTATAGGCCGGTGGGCCTTGGGGTGAAAATTTCCCCAAGAGCGGGCATGCGGGCCTAGGGGTGAAAATTTTCCCCAAGGGTGGGTCGGGCCGGCTACGGGAGAATTTTGGAAAATTTACCATGTGGGGGAAAAGAAAAACATTGTGCCCGTACACCAGTGGGTCCACAAGTCCACTAGGGACATGTGGCACTCCCAAGTCAGCGCGGGAGAGCGGGGTGGCGGGAGACATTTTGAAAAATCTTCTCGCACGGGGCGAAAAGAAAACTTTGCGCCCGCACTCCCGCAAGTCTACAAGGGACACGTGGTGTCTCCTAACCAATGTGGGGAAGGTATTGCATAGTGTAGGAGAAAATTAATTTAACACCCGAAGGGCTAAGAGGGTAACATTCACCCGTGCCTCCGTGGATGCCTCGTGATGCCACATGGCGTCACCTCCCGATTGTTTGGGGCATCGGTAAGGGGGGGAGAATTTGGAAAATTTTCCAAAGTTTTTTTATGAAATGTAAAAAGGAAAAAGGGACCCATACTCCACCGATGCCTCGTGACGCCACGTGGCATCACCTGATTGGTTGCGGGCTTGGCGGTGGAAAAATTTGGAAAATTTTCCCAAAATTTTCCAGAGCGCTAAGTTAAAAGGGTCCGCCCCTCTGCTAACACCTCATGGTGCCACGTGGAAGCCTCTGATTGGTTGTGGGATGCTCGGGAGGTGAGGAAAATTTGGAAAATTTTCCCAAAAATTTTCTGAAGTTCTAAGGGAAAAATTGGGCCCTGGGCCCACCAAGGAAATTTTCCCAAAATTTTTTTTTTTACAAGTGCCAAGTGAAGGAAAAACTTTAGAAGGCCATAAATTTTGATAGAGAGCTTGGTTTTGGGAAAACAAGGACTTTCTGGAAATATCTCGACGTATTCTTTACATATGGATCATTAATTTTTGATTTTGATAAAGTTTAAGGGGTCAATTTTGAAAACTTTCTGCAGGATTTTACAGTGCAAACTGGTAAATTTTAACTTGTTAAATTTGTTCAATTTGTTCTTATCCCTCTCTCAACATGTCAAATAGACATGGAAAAATTTTCTTAGGTGTATTTGAGAGAGATTTCAAGATTTAATTTTTCTTATTGATTTGTAATTTGAATATTTACATTTCCATATAGCAACAAGACTGCAAAACGGTTTGAGCCCGATTTTGCTAAGTTTTATAAGAATTTCCTTAAGTGTTAATGTCTAGATGAATTCAGTTAGATCTTATTATGCCCAAATTAATGTTTAATTTGTTATTTCTTTGTTGCAGGTTCGAACTCAGAATTTTGGATAAAGTATTTGTCGATTTTGAAAATGCAAAATAATAGATCAAATCTTAAAGGATTTATTTTCCATTTTCATCTTCCAAGTATTAGAATTCATTCCAAATCAAATCTAATACTTTTATTTGATTCAAATCAAACTGTTCAAAACCAAGATGCAGATCTCGATTTCCAGTTTTCACATATTTCAAAAGACATAGTTATGCATTTCCTTCATACGCATTTACTTCTTTCAAACAGAGATTTCAATTCACATTTAGATTTCAATGTTAAAACAATATGTAAATATAGAAAGGAAATGCAATCCTTTCACATTGATTCCAAATGATCAATATCTTGGTAACAAAGATTCTTTCTTTCTTTTCAAAAATCATAGAACAAAGGGCATAATACATTTCATTCTTTCCAAAATATAATACAATAGTAGTATAACTCTTTACATTTCAAATTTCAACTTTCATTTTCAATACAAAGTATCTTTCCATTACATTGAATACACAAATTCATAATCCACTTTAAGTGGGAAAGGGGCTACAATAAGATTTATTTCACAAGGGACTATCAAACTATCTTTCTCTCTTTCTCGTAACAACAATATGTGAATTTCTCATTCTTCCAATTTGATCACAACAAGAGTAGGGGAAAGGCAACGCTCTCCACCCAACCAAGACATCCAATGAAAAGGAGAATCCATCCTTCTTCATTGCCCCGAGCCCCAACCACAATGCAATAAAAGATGTGATCCAACTCATGGCAACAATAGGCTTCCACAAACACACAAGCAACACTTTCTCAATAAAACACAATCCAAAACAAAATGTAGTTTACAACTACATTAAAATATGACAAACATTACTGAGGCTTCATCAAGCAAGCCAAAGGAGAAAGAAACTATGGGGATGTTGCTTATGCCTCCCAAAGGGAAATGGGTATCACCACCTAAGAAAAAACTAGCAGAATATATATATATATAATTTCAAATCCCTAACATGCCCTTATGCCTCCCCCAAGTACCCCTTATTCCTCACATTTCCTTATGCCTCCCCAACCTCTTATGAAACCCCATAATGAGTAAATAAATGCAAGCTATTTCTTTGTAAGGTGGAACCCAAATCCCAACTCCCTCCACCCTTATACCTCCCTAAAACACACTTGTGCCTCCCACAAAATAACCCCATAGTCTTCTCCTACACCATTCCTAGGCCATCTACCCAACAACCCACAAACATGCCAAAACATTCACACAATAACATTTTCATAAACAAAAGGGAAGCATTTCAAGAGCCAAGCTCTTACCTCTCCATGATGGAGTTGTTCTAAGTTCCAAAACAAAAAGCTTTATCCCAATGCAAGCAATCAAAATAGATCCAAGCACAAACATTCATGCAACAATCTTCCCAAAACTTCTTCAAAGCAAGAGCTCCCAAAACAGTAAAAGAATTCACCCAAGAATGAAGTCTCCAAAGTGAAGCAACCCCAAAACAAGGCAAGCCATTCAAATTTTATAGAAGAGGGAAGGGAAGAGGATGAGGCAGATCCACGTAGGATGCCATATCACACATCTTCAACCCCAACCCAAAATTCAACTTCATTCTCCAATGCATAATAAATAGGTGGGTGAATAATATGACAGTTTACTTACACACTCAAATCCAACCCACACCCCAAAGGACTGAAATTAAATTATGTAAGAAAAGTGCAATTAAAACCTACAATTTACCTTCTCAAAAAGCATTATAAAAGTCTAATCTCAACTCTCCAACCATAGGTATGGTTGGTAATTAAATTTAAGGGGTATGGGACAAGTTTAACTTGTCCCACAAGCCTCTAAAATCAGCCTCCAAGGACAAATTCGAATTTCCAAGAGGGTGGAGTGTTTCACACTCAAAATTTAACTTACACATCACTTACACATCTCTTACAAAACTTTAATTCAAGGCCAACAACTCTATTAATTACTTTCTTATGAAATATTTTAATTAATTTTAACAACCTGATTACTCACAATATTTACACACCATTTAATAATTAATGAAAGGGGTAAAATCACCAAAAATAAACACATGCAAACATAAACAAAAGGGGCCAAAATAAAATGAAATACATAAAACCCCTTAGTCACAATTAAAGGTGATCCCCCATGGGAATCCCTAACACACACAAACACACACAAAAAAATACTAGTTTCCATGGTGACCTTGTTGAATTCATCTAGAATTCCAATGTGGTTGGTCTCCAATCCCCGATGTTTGTTGTGACATTTTAACCTGTAAAACACAAATACCTCCTTCGGCCTCGTGGCCATATCAGAACATCCAAAATAATACAAATATAATTACCAAAATCATCTAGATATATGAATCACAACAACATCAAAGAAATCTAGCAATATCATTTGTAATTTTACTCAATAATTATATCATCATCCAATAATTTCCATTTCTAGGTCTACTCACAATATCCAAATATCACAAGTCCACACAACATCCATAATATAACCATGTCAAACAGTATACCATCATCAATATCCAAAATGCCTCTAATAATCATCATGCATCATAACTGAATCAAGCCAACAATAATCCATGATCTACATCTATCATCATACTATAATAAGGTCCATAATCATGTCTATAATATAATCAACAGTATCATGATTAGTATAAAAAGGTGTCAAAGGGAAGTGGGCACTACATCCCCTCCCCTTAGACTCGACTTCCTCCTGAAGTCACTGGAACAAATGTGAAACTAAACTCGTAGAAAGTAAAGCATCCTCCCATGTAGTCAGCCTCATCATATCTGTCCCACTGCACCCAAACCTGATCAACCTCTTTACCTCAAAGGCCCAAGGTCCTACGATCTAGGATGCAAATGGGCTCCACCATCACCTGCCCCTGATCCTACACCTACAATGATGTCCAATCTAACACATGAGAAGGATCTGCAATATATCTCCTAAGAACTGAAACATGAAACACATCATGTATGTGAGACAAGCTAGGTGGCAATGTTAGATGGTAGGCCAAAGGGCCAATACGCTCCAAGATCTCAAAAGGACCCACGAATCTAGGAGCTAACTTAGAACCTTTTCCATAATGGATAGGGCTCTTATGTGGCCTGACACTGAAGGAACACCTTCATGCCCACATCAAAAATACAGGTCGGTCCTATGTTGATCTGCATACTTCTTCTTCTACCTATCCTGTGCCTCCTATAGTCTTTGTCTGATCAAAACCACCTACTGCTCCATGTCTTGCAACAAAGCTGGTCCAAGAGAAACCATGTCCTCTAACTTATCCCAACTAAGAGGTGTCCTACACTCTCTGCCATACAAATCCTAAAAGGAGCCATGCCTATAGAACTCTGAAAACTATTATTGTAGGAAAACTCCACCAAGTACAAGTACTCCTCCCATCTAGACTGCTGATCCATCACATACATCCTGAGTATGTCCTCTAAAATATTATTCACTTGCTCAGTCTATCCATCTGTCTTAAGGTGATATATTTGTGCTGAAATTGATCTTCGTCCCGAGGGCATGCTGTATGGTAGTCCAAAAATGGGAAGTGTACAAAGGGTCATGGTCACTTATGATCTTCCACAGAATCTTGTGTAACCTGAAAATATCATCCAAGTATACCCATGCCACTACACTAGCTATATAAGTGGTCTTCACTAGAGAAAAGTGAGCCACTTTTGTCAATTTATCAATCATGACCATGATGGCGTCATGGTGATATCTCGACATCGGTAGCCCAACAATGAAGTCCATGGAAATGGTGTCCCATTTCCACTCTGGTATAGCATGAGGAAAGAGAAGGCTAGCTGGATGTTGATGCTCAGCCTTAAATTTATGGCACTCTAAAAAATGTGACACAAACTGGGCCACGTTCCTACAAAGTCCTCTCTAGTGATACAACAATCTCAAATTGGTGAGCATCTTCTTCACCCCGGGATGGGCTGAATAGGGTGCACAATGTTCCTCCACCAAAATGTCTTGCCTCAATCCTCCATCTCTAGGAACATAAATCTAGCCTCTTTGCCTAAGAAGACCATCTGTCTATATAAAAAATCCATCAAACTTCCCATCGATTGGTCTTTGAGACTGGATCTCTACTCGAATTGCAATGTAGAAGCTGTTAAGAGGAAGTTGTTGAAGAATCCTACTCCACAAATCCGTGCTCACTAAGGTGGCCATAGCCACATGTCTCCATCTGCTAAGAGCATCTTCCACCACATTCTCCTTTCCCTTCACATGCTCTATCTCCATATCATACTCACAAAGAAACTCCATCCAATACCACTACCACGAGCATTGAGATTGGGCTGTGTGAAGAGGTGGTGAAGACTCAAGTGATCTGTCCTGAGTGTGAATCTCCGACCAAGCAGAAAGTGCCTCCATCAAACCAAAGCATGCACAAATGCCGCAAGCTCAAGATCATGAGTTGGATAATTAAGCTCGTAATATTTTAGTTTACGAGACTCAAAAGCCACTACTCTTCCCTCCTGCATCAACACACCTCCAAGCCCTACTAAAGAAGCATCCGTGCAAATGAAAAACTCACCCTGTGGATCCAGCACTGCAAGAATAGGTGTTGTAGTGAGACATTCCTTTAGTGTACTGAAGGCCTTCTCACACCTTTTCGACAAACAAATTCTTCCCTTTCCTCTTGAAGGGAAGTGATGGGGTGTGCAATCCAGAGAAGTCTTGAACAAATCTCCGGTAGTAACTTGCTAATCCCATAAAGTTTGCACCGTCAATCACACTAGTGGGTGTTGTCCAATCCATAATAGCTCTAATCTTGGAAGGATTGATGAGATACCTTCCCTAGAGATGATATGACCCAAATATTTCACCTCTGATTAAAAGAATGCACACTTCTCCAAGTTCCCATAAAGTTGTTGCTCACGAAGACACTAAAGAACCTGGTGAAGGTGCCCTCATGCTCCTCATGTGTACATGATTAAATAAAATGTCATCAAGGAAAATGAGCATGAAGTGATCTAAGAAGGTCCTAAATACCCCATTTATCAAACTCATAAACACTACGGGGGCATTAGTCAAAAAAAAAATGGCACCACTGTGAACTCATAGTGGCCATATCTCATATGGAAGGTGATCTTATGAATGTCCACCTCCAAATCCTCAGTTGATGGTAACCTGACTTAAGGTCTATCTTAGAGAAATTTATGGCTCCCTTCATCTGATCAAACAAATCATCAATGCGTAGGAAGGGGATAACGATTCTTGATCGTTACCTTATTCAACTGGATAGTAATCAATACACAACCGCAAGGATCCATCCTTCTTCTTTACAAAGATCACTGGTGCACCCCAAGGGGATACACTAGGGTGGATAAGGCCTTTCTCCAAAAGGCCCTCAAGCTGCAACTTGAGCTCACAGAGCTCTGGTGTGGTCATCCGATAAGGTGCTCATGAGATAGGCTCTTCTCCCGGAACTAGATCTATGTGAAAATCAATCTCATGTGGGGTGGTAACCCGGTAGCTCCCCTAGAAAGACATCTACAAACTCTCTCAAAATGGGGTGATCATCTAGCAATGGTCCACTAGACCCATCCTCTGATCTATCACTGACTGTAATAGCATACAACTAACAACCCCATCACACACACCGCTTAAGCTTGTATAATAAAGATGGTGCAAATAGAAACGGTCTCCTGACCCCTGAAATCACCGACTCAACTCCCAAATCATCTACACAAGATATAATCTTGTGGTAATAGTCCACTTTGGCCTTGTGTGTAAACAATCCATACCCAAGATGACTCCATATGAGCCCAAAGGAAGGATACGAGAGATCCGAGGTAGTGGTGAAAGGTCCCAAATCTACCACACACTCCTTAACTAAGGAGTCTACAGATATCTGGCTCTAGAAGCCATCTCAACATCCCAACTATGACCCTACCTAACTGCCACCAGCTTTCATCACTCTACTAAAGATGGTGCAATAAAAGAATCAAAGAACCATAATCAAACAAAATGGAGGTAGGAATACCACCAATGTTACTCAGTCTCAATAATTGTACTCTAATGCTCTACCTAGTGGTTCTCGACCACTACATACATCCTATGACTATGCCCCATATCACCAATAGTAGGCTCTGAGATTTGTGTCTTACCCTTGTTATTAGGGTTATGTGGGTAGTCTCTCCAAAAATGTCCAGTAACACCACAAACCAAAAATAACCACCTGATCCTCTCCCCTGTGTAGCAGGTCCAACCGGTACTTTGGAGGTCTGTGGTGTGGATCCTAATGATCCGGCTATGGTCTTGCTGAGGTCTCTACTGGTGAGCTCCTGCTGAGTGAGCTCTCTGGGAACCCTATGTCTGATGGGACCCCTAGGAGGAGGCCCCATACTCTGACCTCTCTGTGCATCAAATCTCTATGGAGGTCTATAAGGTGGGCGGGACTGCTGCTGCTACTACTTGCTTGGTCTAAAAGATGATTGTGTTGAACCTTGTCCACCATGAGGAAGTGGTACTAACCCCCTCGATCTATTGTCCTACATCTACTGTATGCAGCTCCAGACTTGGTCTCTAGCCTGTTGGGTCTTTCCCCAAGTCTCCTCTACTATATAGGCCTTCTCGACGGCCTCAGCTAATGTCTGTGGACAATGGATCCATACACTACACCTCCAATGTCTAGATTCAGCCCCCAGATGAACATGTGAATCTGCACCGCTCATCTGCGCATATAACCAACATATTGGAGTAGATCTAGAAATCTACTCTCATACTCAACCACTGTAAGAGATGCCTATCGGAGGTCATGGAACTCATCTATCCGCTGCTTGTATGAACCTCCGTGACAAATATCTACTCCTGAAATGCTCCTCAAAGAGCTCCTAAGTAACTATCTCAGAATCAACATGGAGCTTCTGCTCCTTTGTCCTCCACTAGACACCAGCTCCATCCCTCAGTAGATGGATCACAACACAAGCTTTCGTGTTTTTAGAACAAGGATAGAGCTTGAAGCATCCGCTCAAGCTCACCAACCAGGCCTCTACCTGAAATCCACCTATGTCACCAAAATAATGTGATGGTCGAAGCTTCAGGATCTCCCTGATGTGATCTGCATAGCTGTGGTCTGATGGCCTCTAGGTCTCTCTATATGCTCATCCCTAAGCCTAGGGCTCCGAGACCTCTCTCTATGTCCGAAACTTCATTCACCTATTCCCTCTATGGTGACTCAGCTCTAGATGACTCTGCATGGAAGTTCTCTCCTCCATGCTCCTCGCTAGGTCGAGGAGATACCTGACCCTCAATGGAAGGGACTCTATCATGTCTGGCTGCATGTCCTCCTACTGATCCTCTACATAGAGTGGCATTAACATCCTGAAGAGTCTATAAAATCTAGGGTAGGATGGTTGCTACAGCATGATCTAGTGGTGGTAAGTATAGGTCTATGTGAAAAGACCCTCATCCCATCTTTTCACTCCCACAGACCAAGGTGAGAGTTAGTTCATCTTTCTAAGTTTTATTCAGTTTCCATGTTTACTAAAATATGTAATTTCTAAACTAAGTTGTTTTCTAGATTTAAAAGTGTGCTAGGTTTAAGGTTCATGTCTCAAGTTTTCTAGTGTGCCCAATGGCCCAAGATTTTTGAACCACTTTTCGATACCAAGTGTAACGCCTACTAAAACAACCCACTTGAGACCCAAGAACAACCTAGGATTAATTAGGAAAATTATGGAATAATTTTTTTTAAAAAATAATCTACAACAGGGTTACAAGACAATAGTTTTCACTAACAGGTTCTCAAAAATTATAATCCACTAGAACATACTTTTATTTTATTAACAAATTATTAGAGGTCATAAGGTCCAAAATTTAAGGTTAGAAGATTCAATTAGGTTCAGAGGGTAATTCCTCACCATACCCACTCTCTAACAGGCTTAAAGGTTTAACTTGATTTTTCTCAAAATTAATGCCTTCAAAATTTCCCTAAATCATTCCCATTGGATAGGAAATTTCCTCACCTTTCCATTGATATAAATAAGTCCTCCTAACTCCTCATATTTTTCGAGTTATGGGCTAGTGGGCCTTGGGGTGAAAATTTTCCCCAAGAGCGGGCTTGCGGGCCTAGGGGTGAAAATTTTCCCCAAGGTGGGTCAGCAGCAGCCACGAGAGACTTTTGGAAAATTTCTTGCGTGGGGAAAAAAAAAACAACTTTGCCCATGCACCCACATGTCGTAAGTCCACAAGGACATGTGGCACCTCCCAAGTCAAGGTCGTGGGGAAGCGGGCGAGCGGGACATTTTGAAAATCTTCTCGCATGGGGTGAAAGTAAACTTTACACCCGCACTCCCGCAAGTCCACAAGGGACACGTGGTATCTCCTAATCCAATGGGGAGAGGGTGCTGTGGTAGGGAGAAAATTATTTTAATGCCTCGAAGGGATAAGAGGGTAACATTCACCCGCTCCTTCGCCGATGGCTCGTGATGCCACGTGGCATCACGTGATTGTTTTCGGCCGACGAGTGGCGGGGAGAATTTGGAAAATTTTCCAAAAAAATTCTAAAACGTACAAAGGAAAGAAGGCACTCGATCCTCCATCGATGCCTCGTGATGCCATGTGGCATCACCTCATTGGTTGCAGTCCCGTGGAGAAAATTTAGAAAATTTTCCCAAAATTTTCCTGGAGCGCTAATTTAAAAGGGATCCTCCCCTCCCAACCTCATGGTGCCATGTGGCAGCCTCTAATTGGTTGTGGGATGGCAGGGTGGTGAGGAAAATTAGGAAAATTTTCCAAAATTTTTTTGAGTTCTAAGGGAAAAATTTGGGCCCACCAAGGAAATTTTTCCCAATTTTTTTATGCCAAGAGAAGAAAAACTTCAGAAGGTCATAACTTTTGATAGAGAGCTCTATTTTGGAAAAATAGGACTTTCTAGAAATATCTTGATGTCCTCTTTACATAGGGATCATTAATTTTTTATTTTGATAAATTTTAAGGGTCAATTTTGTGAAAACGTGCAGCTTTTATAGTGTAAACTAGTAAATTTTAACTTGTTAAATTTGTTAAATTTGTTCTTGTCCCTCTCTCAACATGTCAAATAGACATGGAAAATTGTTCTTAGGTGTATTTGAGAGATATTTCAAGATTCAATTTTTCTGATTGATTTATAATTTGAACATTTACATTTCTTGGACAATAGCACGACTGCAAAACGGTTTGAGCCCGATTTTGCTAAGTTTTATAAGAATTCCTTAATTGTTTTTATCCAATTGATTTATTATGCCCAAATTAATGTTTCATTTTTTATTTCTTTGTTGCTAGTTTAAGTGTGAATTTTGCATAAATTATTTCCATTCTTGAAAATGAAAAACAGAGATCAAACCTTAAAGGATCTATTTGCCATATTCATCTTCCAAGTATTAGAATTCGTTCCAATCAAATCTAATACTTTTATTTGACTCAAAGAATGCATCTTTGATTTCAAATTTTACATATTTCAAAATAAAAATTATGCATTTTTTCTTACATGCGCATTTACTTTTTCAAATAGAAATTTCAAAACATTTCAAAATAGATGTTCTATATTAAAACAACCATGCAAATTGAGAAAGGTAATGCAACCTTTATTAAGTTGGACTGATTTCTTTCACAAATTATATATTTGCATGATCAAATATAACTTAAAAAGATATAATCTTCTTTTCTTATTTCAAAAATCATATATTATATATAGATTATAATAATACATTTCATTCTTTCCAAAACAAAATATAGAGTATAACTCTTTATATTTCAAATTTCAACTTTCATTGTCAATACAAAGTATGTTTCCATTACATTTGAATACATAGATCATCCACTTCAAGTGGGAAAGGGGATACAATAAGATTTCATTTCACAAGGGAATTTCAAACTATCTTTTTCCTTACTCTATAACAACAACATGAAAATTTCTCATTCTTCCAATTTGATCACAAAAGAGTAGGGGAAATGCAATGATCTCCACCCAACCAAGACATCTAATGAAGAGGAGAATCCATCCTTCTTCATTTTCTCCCCGAGCCCCAACCACAATGCAATAAAAGATGTGATCCAACTCATGAACAACAATAGGCTTCCACAAACACACAAAAACACTTTCTCATAAAACATAGTCCAAAATAGGAATGTAGTTTACAACTACATTAAAACATGAAAAAATTACTTGAGGCTTCATCAAGCAAGCCAAAGGAGTAAGAAACTATGGGGGATGTTGTTTATTCCTCCCAAATGGAAATGGGTATCACCACCTGTGAAAAAAACACTAGAATAAATATGTATATCATTTCAAATCCCTGATATACCCTTATGCATCCCCCAAGTACCCCTATTCCTTTCATTTCCTTATGCCTCCCCAACCTCTTATTACACCCTATAACAAGTAAATAAATGCAAGCTATTTCTTTGTAATGTGGAACCCAAATCCCAACTCCTCCACTCTTATACCTCCTAAAACACACTTATACCTCCCAAAAATAACCCCATAGTCTTCTCCTACACCATTCCTAGGACATCTACCCAACAGCCCACAAACATGCCAAAACATTCACAAATTAACATTTTCATAAAAAAAGAAGCATTTCAAGAGCCAAGCTCTTACCTCTCCATGATGGAGTTGTTCCAAGTTCCAAAAAAACAAGTTTTATCCCAATGCAAGAAATCCAAAATAGCCAAGCACAAGCATGCAATAATCTTCCCAAAAATTCTTCAAAGCAAGAGTTCCCAAAAACAACAAAATAATTCACCCAAGAATGAAGTTTCAAAGTGAAGCAACCCCAAAACAAGGCAAGGAATTCAAATTTTATAGAAGAGGGAAGGGAAGATGATGAGGCATATCCATGTAGGATTCCATATCACACATCTTCAACCCCAATCCAAAATTCAACTTCATTCTCCAAATGCATAATAAATAGGTGGGTGAATAATATGACAATTTACTTACAACTCAAATCCAACCCACACCCCAAAGGACTGAAATTAAATTATGTAAGAAAAGTACAATTAAAACCTACAATTTTCCTTCTCAAAAGCATTATAAAAGTTTAATTTAAACTCTCCAACCATAGGTATGGTTGGTAATTAAATTTAAGGTGTATGGAACAAGTTTAACTTGTCCCACAAGAGCCTCCAAAATAGCCTCCAAGGAGAAATTATAATTTCCAAGAGGGTGGAGTGTTTCACACTCAAATTTTAGCTTACACATCACTTACACATCTCTTACAACACTTTAATTCAAGGCCAACAACTCTATTAATTACTTTTTATGACATATTTTAATTAATTAACTTAACAACATGATTACTCACAATATTTACACACCATTTAATAATTAATGAAAGGGGTAAAAACACCTCAAAATAAACACATGCAAACATAAACAAAAGGGGCCAAAATAAAAGAAATACATAAAACCCCTTGGTCACAATTAAAGGTGATCCCCCATGGGAATCCCTAACACACACAAACACGCACAAAAGCTGAGCACGACCAGAGGAAGCGTGCAAGTTAAGGCGCACAAGGTAGGATTCAAAAAGGGTTCTTGGAGAACCAAGGAAGTGCACCCACAAAGAAAAATTTGGGACTTATCCATTTTCAGCCTTTTGGACAAAACACATGAAGAACGTGTTCCATTTGGATAAGGTTCCATCCTGCAACATGGTGTCCTAGAAGGAATATACCTTGTGATAAGAAGATCCAAAAATCTAATCATGACATGGAGAGGCATGCGCCTAAGGTGATCCACACCTTGACACTTGGGGCCATATCTAAGGTTGTAGAGGAGTTTTGGAGCTCAGATGCCTATTTATATGCGCGCCCTTAGCAAAGAAAAAGAGAACCCAGAGGAAGGAAGCGGAGCTCTACAGAATTACTATGAGAACTATGGGATAAAAGGGGTAGATGATTATAGGAAGGATGTAATAAGGGAATGGGGAATGTAAATTTTGTTTTGAAAGCCTTCATGTATGGATCCAGATATGGCACATGACTACGGTCTCCCCTTCTATGATATTCTATAAGTAATGCTATGAATGAATATGATAAGGTTACCATGGAAATTATATTAAGATCTTCTCTCTGTATTATCTGCATATTTCTATTATGATTTTGTTCTTGTATAATCATAAACCTTATTTGAATGTTAATTCTGTTTGTGGATTTACAACTTCCTAGTTCTCGTTAATTTTGTTAGGTGCTTTCACTTTTATATGACTGAAAGGGTATAGAAGTCGTTCGAGATCTATAGATTTTCATGTCCTTTAAATCACTAATTCAAGATCATGAATATTTCCTTCCACTAAGCTCACATAAAAGAGAGACTTGGATCCCTCTCGCGCACCTCGGGTGAGCACCCAACACCGCTGGGTGATAGGTGAGTACGCATGAGTTTCCTTGTTCTTAGTGGGCCTAACACTTGAAGGTGTTGAAAATTGGTTTAAGAGCACGGAGGATGAGTTTGCTCAGAGATTTAGTACTAGACCTAGGTTTGACATGCAAAGATGGGTGGAAGAAACTCTCTATCATGAGTTGTACGAAACCTTCTTTTGTTGTTTCCTAGTAGAGTTATTTGAGTGGCTCTCGGCATATGCATCTAGGTTGGGGTGGTATTATAAATCACACCCTTGGACCCAAGAAACATATCAGAACTTGCAAGATGTTGATCTAACATGGACCCGTGCTATAGATCATTGGTGGAAGGGAGTATTGGCTAGCTACACTCTAGAATATGCAATTTCCATGTATTCTTGTCTAGAAGTTGCTGAGTTTGAATTTTTGTGGGAGCCTAGAGGATCATTTTTGCAGGTATCCCCCTGGAAATCAAAATCTTGATGGTAACCATGAGTTTAGAGGCATTCCCAATGGTCGGCTAAACCACTCTGAGTGCTTGGTGAGGAAGCTAGGTTGGGGAAAGATGGCTGATATAACAAATGAAAAGGAAAGGGAGGAGAGACGGCTCAAGTATGGTGAAGTGCATGAGAGGGAGATTGCGAGATGGCATGAGGTTACATTTACGATGGATTTATGGAGGCAAACATTTTTGGGAGAAGAGGTTCACATGGAGGATGTGGAGCTTGAACAATATATGCTACCCCATCTTGGTAAGCGCGGAATAGAGAACCCCTAGGCTTCGATGAGAGTCCGTCATGTAGAGAAAGAAGATTCATTGGCATGCATCTGACCCCACCTAGCGACCAAACCTTAGCACTTGGTTTGTTCAAATGAGGGAAAAGTATAGTTGATCCATTTGATATCAGTGGAAGCAACCAATCGGTGCCCAGAAGATATAACTTCTCATTTGGGACTTCTATGGCTTCACACACTATTCTAGTATTTGGTAGAATGTTTGGACAAGGCACATATACAGGTGGTTTTGGGAGTTTAGGAAGTGGTGGGGAAATACGACTGGAAGTGGCACTAGTTCACAAACTGTTGGCATGTAATTTAGTGGGATGACAGGAACATTCGGCACGACAAACACAGCCCTGTACCTAACACAAGAGGATTTGGAGGTGGAAGTGGTGGAGCTGGTGTCTCAGGATCTAGTGGGTCCAGAGGAGGGGGAAACACCAGAGGAAATCGAGGGACCCAGGGTTAGGAGCACAAGCGCCTTAGCCACCTCCTCAAGTATTTTCGAGATGTCTCTACACTTACCCAGGATTATAGTGGGATAGAGGATGCTATGGAGCATGTGCATAAGTGCAAGCTGCTATGGCGTGTGAAGGGGATCACGACCCAAGATCGAAAGACCAGCTAGTTTGTGACAACCTTGCAAGGACGCGTGCATAGTTGGTATAGAAAGCATGACCCTCATCGATCATTGTGGATTATACCGTGCTGAAAAATGCATTCTTGGCGGAATTCCACATACCTGAGTTTAAATAGAAGAGCATCAACTCTCTCAAGGAAATCCAAAGAAGGAATCATAGAGAGCATGTGGGAGTATGATGTGCACTTTAAAACTCTTCTCGTTTAAATTGTCTTATGATATCCACCCTTCACAACATGCTTAGTGGTTTTTCGGAGGGTTGATCACACCCTTTAGGAGGGATTTGTCTCATAAAACATTTATAGACCCGCGTGAGGAATTGGAAGCTACTTTGTGCACTAAGGCAGTTAGTAGTGTTGACACCGGTGTTAGCCCATTTCGGAGGCTTAGATTACTACCATGGCTAAGCGGTTGGAGAAGTTGTCTGCAAACACAATTCTAGACAACTACGGTGGGATGTGGTGCATAGATTGTGATGTAGAAGGACACACAACGAATAATGAAGGGATATGTACTCATAAAGCGGTATGCACCATAGTGGTGAACTGTGAAATATATCACACGGACCATGATGAAAGTAGGTGCCCCTTTTTGCATCGCATGATCCGTAAGAATGTATCCTGTTACTACAAAATATGTACCTCAACCACACATGACACCAAGGATTGCAGGCTGATTGACCAAATCCATGAGGCAATTGACCTTGGTGTGCACCAGATCGCATTACCAACAGTTCCAAAGGAGATGAACGTTGGTATGAAGAGCGTGGAGATGGAGGTACACGTGGAAGAGGATTTTGTGGAGGATTTCATGGCCGTGGTAACCGTGGGGGAAGAAGTGAGTTCCCGCATGGAACATGCTTTAATTGTGGAGCCACAAACCATTATAATTGTGAATTTCCAAATCTTCTACAATGCTCCTAGTGTGGAAAAAAACATAAGTACGAAGAGTACCCGGAGTTATACGAACATATGAGTCGAAGCACTAGAAGGATAAGGGCGTTGCTTGGTGAGTATTAAGAAGGTTAATATGCAATGGTTCCCACGAGTAATCGTGAATCGGAACTAGAGCCTATTATGGTAACAACAAGGGTGGAGTCTGCGTGCATAAAGGAACCACCTAAGAAGAGACCTCTCGGTTTCAGGGAAGAGGTAGTACATGGGAAGTATCCAAACCCATCCGACTAGAAAGAAGTCTACCAGAAACCATGGACATAATTCAAATTTACAAGGGAGATCCAATTCTTAAAAGAGTAAACTAGAAAATATGAGAAAATAAGACCAAAGAGAAGCACTAAAGGATGACTTGGACGAGGTTAAGGAGGTGTGTAAGCCACCAAGGAAAGAGAATGTTATTCCCCTACTAGGAGCATGGTTGAGAGAAAAGGTACCACACACCAAGGAAGAGCATGAAAGGCAGATCTTGCATGTAAATCTCCCACCTCACAGCCTTGATTATGACAAAGAGATCACCTTGAACATAGTAGTGGATGGATGGCTGCTTAGCAACATCCTCATTGACATAGGCGTGGAGGTTAATGTTCTCACTCTGGATGCCTGGCATCAAATGGGAAGACCTGCATTATAGCCATCTTCAAATGTGTTGTATATGGCAAAAAAAGACAAAGGAAATGCCCATAGGTGTCTTGAAGGATGTGACCATTACCATTCAGGGGACTAAGTTCACTGGGGATTTTGAATTCTTGGTGCTTGCCGAGGTAGATAATTTCCCAGTGTTACTTGGGCACCCGTGGTGCTATAAGAATAATGCAGATCTCTGGTTTAACAAGGGGTACATAAGTTTTGAAAATAAGGAAGAGAGGGTGATTATATAACTTGCGATGGAAATTACACACCCTATACTTAACCCCTTTGAGAGGAGGTCCCTGGACGAATATAAGTGCGCTCCATAAGAGATCTAAAGACCATGCACCCTCTGAAAAGGATTCATCCAGTTTGATGATGCTCAATCATGTAAAGGATACTACTAGTATAGCATGCGATAATTAGGTGCATGGGACTTATGAAATGATTGGGTGACATCTAAAAGGATCAGTGACTAGGGTAACCATGGCACATATAGTTCAGCTCCTGGGAGGAAAGGAAATAACCAAGTATTCTGGGGATTTATACCACGAGGTCTTTCTAAGAGAAATGGAAGCTCAATGGAGGGAGGACGAACGATGAGGCATGCTGGGTTATTTTCGATAGGCACGGCGGCGAGGTGGTGGGCCACGCAGTGAAAACTTGTTGGAGTGGCGTGAAGTTAAAATTGTGCTCACTATTCGATTCTCGAGGAGCAATATACCCACCACTATCAAGGATTACAATGGCAATGAACCTACCTCTTCCCACATCCAGGCATGTGAGAGGGTCTAGGGAGAAGGCGCGGAAGCTTTACCACCCTCCCTTTGGGTGCACAAGTTGTATTCGACACTACAAGGTTGTGCGTGCACTTGGTACATCCATTCTGAAACTCACCGCCAGACGGGAAATTGGCAGGAAT
This sequence comes from Taxus wallichiana var. yunnanensis, assembly GCA_018340775.1. Classification (NCBI taxonomy): domain Eukaryota; kingdom Viridiplantae; phylum Streptophyta; class Pinopsida; order Cupressales; family Taxaceae; genus Taxus; species Taxus wallichiana. Next base: position 474,739,622 of record CM031241.1, read on the forward strand.
TAGTGGCTGACCTGGTTCACACATTCGAGTACTGAAGTACCAAGCAATCGGTTGATGAGGCGTTGCAAGCTATCAAGTACCTCACTTTGGGAGATTATGCCATGGTGGAAGATAGATTAGTAGACTTACTTGGTGAGCATAGCTTGGAAGTGCGGTTCGAAGAGGAGGAATGAGAAGTCATACAATTCCAAAGTGCATGCATGTAAAAAAGGAGAAAGGAAAGATGGTATATGTTATTAATGGAGAGGAGATGGAGAGCCTGAATGTTGACCATTTGGTTGGGATGCATGAGGTAGTTGACAAGTGTGGATGCATGTGTATGTGCATTCCATAAACCACTCAAAACCAAGAAAGTTAACATCGGCTCAAAGAAGGATCCCAAGGAAGCTATCATTGGGTACTCACTGGTTAGACAAGGAAGTATCAAAGATAATCAATCTCTTGCATGAATTTGAGAATTTATTCTGCGTGGGTACCATGAGTTGAAAGGTTTCCACCATTCATTGGGGAAATGAGGATAAAGTTGAAATATGGTGCACGCCAATCGGAAGAGGCCTTACATGATGAATCCCAACATGTGTGTAAGGGTTAGAGAAGAGTGTAGACACCAAATTTGTGTCTTACGACCCCTTGTGACCCGCATCTCATCTCGCAATATAACCTCATCACCTAAACCTTATACAATTATTTATTAATTACCTTGTAATGGATAAATCCACATCACCTTACCCGCCACCTCATTTTGCCACTTCATCATGACCTAGCCCTAACCTAAACTAACCTAATTAAGACTCATAACTTGGTCCACACCTACACCCATAACTAAGGACCCCTTTCTCGCACTCCAAAACCAACCTTCTAGTCATTTGACCAAGCCCGCATGGCCGATCTCTCAGAGAAAAGCGGGGAAGGTGGGCTATTTTACTAAAAATAGCCTACTTTTTTCCTTACCGATGCTGGTTCCTACTCGACCACCCGTCGGTTACGTGAATCGCCATCGGTTCCCTGTAAATGGCCTCCCCAAACCAAAAACAAGGGATCGGAGTTTCATTTTTGGGTCAGAGAAAAAGGATTCTTTGAATCAAGAAAGAGCATCAGGAGCGATCAAGAGAACCCGGATCTTTACTTGACTGAGCAGAGACAAGTGAAGAGACAAGGAGAGTTAGCAGCAAAGGAGAGCAAGCCAAGGACTGCAACTGGATACCAGAGCCCTGTGATACTCAGCTGATTTGATCTGCTGTGTGCCAGACCATCCTACCTCAGTTCTGCCTTTGCCATCAGAGCTCTTGGACCTGCATCTCCGCGAATAATCAGTAAGTTACATCTTGCATGTCCTCTTTAATAACATTTCTTCGACTTTTTGAATCATAAGTCCCCACAAATCCATTCTTGGATCCACTACCCAACGTGTCATTGCATCTAACTGTCATTCATCTACCTCTCATCACCCTATTTCCTAATATTACCTATATACAGCCCTACAAATAACACAACTACCAAACAACACCACCACCCCACAAAACAACCAACCTTCAGATCTTAGACTCTACCGATATCGGTCATCAGTAACCGCCATCGGTTATCAGTAACCGGCATCGGTTATACTGACTATAACCAATAACCAGCCTTTCCCCTACCCAGTTCAACGAAGTAATTTAATTGATACTTTACAGTCTTTTGTGTTAATTCATATTAGCAGGGAAACTGACCACCTTCGAAAGGAAGTTTTATATTTCACAGGCCCAAGCAGCTTTCCTCATTTATTGTTTAATCAAAATCTTGTGGTCTTGTGTTCTTATTTCAGGTAGTCCTTCCAAGACAAAAGGAGTTCTTCACACAGTCAACCCGATCTTTCTCTACAGTACATACGCACATCATCTCGACATTCTACAGGTATTCCTCCTAGCCCCAACCCTTATCTGTTTCTAAAAGGAACGAAACATTCCGAGTGAAACATTTTGGCACGCCCGGTGGGACCCATTTTGGGTTTCTTTCATTTTGCTTGCTTTCATATAGGGAGTATACTTGCTGTTTTCTTCTTTTAAAAAGATATTCAAAAGGTTTTGTATTATTTTGATAAAAGAACTTGCTTTGCTTTTACATCTCGCATTAGTGAAAGTCATCTCTTTTGCTTCATCGAATATCATTTTCGATTTGGGTTTAAAACACGTGCATTGCATTCCTGCTTGTTGTTTTTCAATTCTAGTAAACATAGATTAAGTAACAGGTCGTACACGTGGGGGTGATATCCATGGTATTGACAGGAAATTAATCTTACTTTCACTGCACAACACATACCAAATCACTTCACAATTAACACAACAGCTCAAACATCCCCCCTTTTCCGCGGTATTCCTCCGCCCGATTGAGGTAGCCTTATAAGCCAAAACAACTTGACATTTCCCCTAAGTCTCTTGTTTAGGATTCTGACATCATTCTACGTCTAAAGGCATAAGCCCACGATAATTAAAATTAACCCTAGGGTTAATCTCTGGATTTGTGTGTGCATCTTGCTTGTTTTTAGTTCTGTTTTCTTTCTCATACTCTAAATTCATGATCAATAATTGGACAAGTATACTAAACATTGTTAAAAATCAAATTAACACCTTTTTATATCTTGTTAGCCTGGACTTCTTACACCGACATCGGTTATCTGACCGATGTCGGCTATAGTATAACTGACATCGATTCTTGGGACCGATATCGGTTATTGTCTTCTACAACCCCTGACAAACCAGCAACCTGCCAATTTCACCATTCTAAGGCTGTTTCTGTTCCGGATAGATTGAAACCTTACTCTGAACTCCTGTCCATGGTTGTTATCACTCGAAAGCAAGCCGCCGCCATGGTTTCATATGCTTGCTCTGTTTCTTTGCTTGAATCACCCCCTTCACATTCTGTGGGGAATCCTACGGATACCAGCGAGGTTCCTAAAATTCCTGTGGGAGATAAGGACTTTGCCAAGTTTCTGGATGCTAATTCTAGCGCTGTACAATACTATTTGTCTCATGCCCCTGACCGTACGCCTGATGGTCAGCTCCTTGTTGGCATGCCTATTAGTATAGCTGCTCATTTAGCGCCCACTCCACCTGATAACACCGCCTTGCTTCCTGCACCTTTAGCCCCATCTCCCAATCCGACAGCTTCAGAAATTCATACGACTCAGATTGGCTTTCCTTTGGCTAATCTTGGACCCCACATATCATTACCGCCGACTGCCCCTACCTCATCTCTCTTGCAAACTGCTCCGTTCATGACTTGCTCTCTGCCACCTATCCACACGAGCTTTCCTTCTCAAGCTCCGCCTACCTTTTCATTCCCATACACGTATCCAGTGACCTCAACATCCTATATGGGACATCCCTATTCGGTTGCCTCAACATATTCATCCTCCACACCTTATCAACAATTAACCCCACCAGGGTCTAGCGGTGGTCCTTGGCCCAATTTGCCTCCGTTTACCACAACCACACCATCATCTCATCCAACTACTGATCTAATTAAACAAATGATGGACAAAATGCAAAACCTAGAGGCTTCTGTTTCAGGAAGTCGTAGCGCCTTGACATACGAGCAAGTTTTTCGGGAGCCCATTCACCCTTCTATCCCCCTTCATTCATATCCTCCTCAATGGGAGTTACCAAAATTTAAGGGTTAGAGAAGAGCTAGATAAAATGATAGCATCCGGTATCATTGAGGCTATGGAGGAATCAGAATGGATAAGTCTAATGGTGATCAACATAAAGAAGGATGGGCAGATTATGATATGTGTGGATTACAGGGAGTTAAATGTTGTTTGTATCATAGATCCTTTTCCCACCCCCTTCATCAAGAGATTTTGGAAGGAGTTCTTTGGGTGTAAGGTCTATTCCTTCACGAGATGGATTCTTGGGATATCACCAAGTAAGGATTGCCAAGGAAGACAGAAAAGAAAACTTTTGCTACCGAGTGGGGAAGCTTTTCATACACAGTCATGCCCTTTGGATTGAGGAATGCACCCGCTGTATTTTCATGCATTGTGGTACAAGCATTTAAGGACTTCATCCACAAGTTCCTTCAAGTATATTTTGATGATTAGGCAGTGTATGGGTTGGTCGGGGACCATTGTGATAACTTGAGATTGAAATTTGAAAGATGTCGGCGGTTGAGGATTTCCCTCAACATCAAGAAATGTGTCTTTGCAACTCCTTTTCGAATGTTGTTGGGGCATATCATATGCAAAGAGGGATTTGTTATCACTTGAATCACAAAACCCTTATGTTTTCACAAGTGCATACACTTGAACTACGGTGTGATTGGATAACATGGGTACTATCTCCAAGTTGTGGGACTTGCTTTCTTGAGATAGACCTCTAGAGCAAGCTGGGTCTTGCTCCTAAACTACTGCCACAATCTCACTGTGTAATGCAGGTAAAATAACTATTCTAATCTAACTTTCCAAGGGACCAAGAGATAAAATGCATAGAATGAAATCCTACATTAAAGTGGTGATACACCGTAAAAGGAGGGTGTGAGAGTAGTCTTCCAATGTGTGAGATACGTAGTAAAGTGCACACTAGAAAGGGTGATGACAGCTTCTCCATAATCTAGCAAAATACATTCACAACAACATTTCAAACATACACAATGATAATGGATCCCTGAAAGAACATATAAATAGACACAATATTCTTATAATCAAGGTTGAAGGGGAAAGAAGAATGCAAGAAAATACAGCAGGGGAAGATGCACCCACAAACTTATATTTTATTGCTTCTGATATGCACAGATTCAATCGGTTACAAGATAAGAGCCTAGATCACCATGTAAGGAGTCCACAAGAAGGGCCTGCAACACATTGGCTTCACAAAGAAATTTTGGTAGAGCTTTTCTACAAAAACTACTCCTCTTATAATGAGCCCAACACTCCAATTTATAGGAAAATGAGAAGAGAGAGAGAAAGGGAAACGAAAATCCAAAAATCTGTCCTTCAATCACTTGTAAAAGGAATCAAATGGAGTGAAATGATTGTGTGTTACTACAAAAATACTCCCCATACTATCCCAGGTGCTGTAGAAGAGAAAGAATGATGACCATGCCTCTTAATTGCGCTCCCAACTACCAAATAAAACACTATTATGAACCCGGCCACGTTTTATAAAATATCCCCACCTATTTCTTATCAAATATATAATTTCTTGATTTTTTTGTGTCGATCTTGGAGCCATGATTCCAATGGTACCAATTTTGTGTGATTTCGTTGAGAAATGAAAAAGTTATGGCCTTCTGAGTGCGGGCAGCTATTTTAGCTCTAGCAGGCGTTTTTTGTCATTTGACGGGAAAGAGCATTAACTGACTTGAGCCTAATATGTTTCTTTTATTTAAATATACCTACCCTCATATGGCATAGATGACATCGTTCTCATTCTAGAAAGTCCAATTTTGTTAAAATTGGACCTTGGAGTCAAAAGTTATGGCCGTTTGAAGTTTTGGGAGTCAAACATTGATTTTTCCTTTGAGTTGCGGATATTGCGGAAAAATCGGGTCTACGTGTCCCAGCTATCACAGACACATTCTTCCGCATCAGATGATTTGGGATTCTTTGTCCCCTTTTGTGGATTTTTTTCCTTTTCTCATCCTGCGCCTCCTGCGCGTTTTTTCCAAACTATCCCGATCGAAATCTCCGCACCGCCTGAATTGATCGACTTGTGGAAAAATTGGCCAATTTGCGTCCTACGCGTCCGACGTCCCAACTGTCCCGTGAATCACCTGGGACAAAAATTTCTGACTTAGCCGATTTTCTTTGTATTTCGGCCCCAAACTTGGTACGACGAACCTCGGTACGACCCGCACTGGTATGATCCACACCCTTCAGACCCGCAATGCTTTAAAACAATCCTGCGACCTTATTTTTTGCATTTTTTCCATTTTTTCTAACTTGTTGGGATTTTTTTTGGATGGGAGAGTTAGAGAGAAGCCGAAGGGGCCCCAAAAAACATGATTTCAGGCCTTGAATCAATCTACTTTCTCGGGACTGAAGAATTTGATACACTTTATCAAAATTACCTTGAGGGGTGAATTTTGGATAATAGGCTTACTGGTGGATCCCGTGAAAGTTACAGTTATTGTGGGATTAGGGGAGCCCACTAGCCAAAGTGCCATGCATGGATTTCTTGGACACACTGGGTACTACAGAAAGTTCATTAAGGGATACGCCAAGATCATCATGCCTTTGGAAATATTTCTCAGACATAAGAGTTCCTTTTAGTGGGGAGAGGCACAACAAAGGGCATTTGACACTCTAAAAGAAAGGCTTATCACCGCACCTATTCTACGATTCCCATCATGGGATAAACCTTTCCATGTCCACATGGATGCCTCTAGTACAATAATGGGAGCCATTCTTTCTCAACTAGGAGAGGGGATTGTTGATCATCCCTTGTGTTTTACAAGTAGAAAGTTGACACCAGTAAAACAGAATTATACAATGACCGAGCGCGAGGCATTGTCAATGATCTACCCACTCCAAAAATTTAGACAATATCTGCTGGTGGCTCCCTTCATATTCTACACTGACCATATGGCCTTTAAGTATCTAGTAAACAAAGCAGTGTTGCAAGGGCACATATGTTGTTGGATACTTTTATTTCAGAATTTGAATTCGAGTGGTGGTAAAACCTAGAAAGAACGATTGTGGGTTGAATCATTTATCAAGGATTGATTCAGGAGAGGATGTGCAAAGTATTGAGGAAACCATGCCAGATGCAAAACTATTCAGGTTGCAGCACGTGCCCTCGGATTTAGAAGACATTGTTGTTTTTCTCAAAGGTGTGGCACCCAAAGGGATGAAAGCACTAGAAAGGAAAAGGTTAGCCATATGCGCCATGCCCTTCATGTTGATCAATGAGGATTCATATAAAATGGGCCGCAATGAGGTTTTGCACTGGTGTGTATTAGAACATGAACGCATGGCCATAATAGAAGAAGTCCATGGTGGGATTACTGGAGGACACTATGTGGGGAATGCAACCACCTGCAAGATCCTAGTTGTCGGACTATGGCGGGAGATGATTCACCAAGATGTGCATTGAGTTCTACAATGCTTGTGACCATTCCCAACACCTTGGTAAACCTCGGAAGAAGGGATGAGATGCCTTGCACCCCATCACCAAAGTGCGGACACTTTTGAGAAATGGGCAATAGATTTTGTCAGACCAATCTCACCAGTTGCGCGAAGGACTAACTCATTTTATATCATTATGTGTACTGATTAACTAACAAGGTGGGCAGAGGCCGTGCCTGCTAAGGATTACACCGGACCCACAGCTGCTAGATTTTTGTGAGAGAACATTATCAACAGGTATAGGTGCCCATTAAGTTTAACAAGTGATAGGGGCACTCATTGTTTAAATGAAACCATTAGGATTCTATTGGCAGAATTCATGGTAGCCCATCACAAGACTACCCCTTATCACCCTCAGGAAAATGGGACTACAGAGGCATTTAACAAAATCCTTAGTCACACATTGACTAAGATATGTGATGTGGGTAGGCAAGATTGGGATGACAAGGTGTCAATAGTTCTTTGGGCATACAAAACAATGTATAAAATATTAAACAAGGCCACACCATTTCAATTGGTGTTCGGCACGGAAGTAGTTTTTTTGGTCGAATTCATGCTACCATCTCTGTGTATAGTGTGCATAGGAGGGTTGGATGATGAGCAAGCGCTGGAAGAAAGAATAGATGAATTAATAAGTTGGATGAAAGGCGCACTAGCAAGATGGAGCTAAACAACCGAGAAGGAAAGAAAAAGGCATGGCATGACCGCCATATTAAGAATAAAAAGTTTGAGGTTGGTCGGATGGTATGCTGCTATATGATTCAAAATTTCTACGCCATCCTGGAAAGTTGAAGGTGCATTGGTTGGGTCCTTATGTAATTTCATACATACTTGATTTGGGTGCATGCCACCGATTCTGCGTTGGATGGAACAAAATTACCGAGACACTTCAATGGGAGTAGGTGAAGCCCTACTATAAATAATTCTTCTTGGTGTTTGTAAATAAGGCAATTTTGCCAGTTAGTTTAGAATTTCCTTTTATGCTTTTCCTTTCTTGTATTTCCCTTTCATGTTGTTTTTTGTTTTGCGCCTTGGGTTACGGAAACCTTATTACTTTTTTACTTATGAATGCACAGAGGACCGTGCATCGTTTTAGTGTGGGGTGAGATGATAAAGAGAAACTTGGAGTTATTCTGCTAGGAGGATTTGGGTTAGTGGCAAAATAAGGTTACATTGGAAATCCACGTCACAAAGGAGAAAAAGCACAAAAGAAACATGAGGTAGGCAAAAGCAAGAATCATGAGGATGGAAGAAGTGCATTTGGTTCCTAACATGAGCAAGAGTCTTCCATGTCAAGATGGATTTTTGCGCACTTTTGAAGGTTGGAAAAGTTTTCACGCAAGGATTGGGTGCGTAAGGAGAAGAAGCTGAAGTCGTTCTTACGTTTGAAAACACCACATTAAATATTGTCGTATGGTGTTAGTTATCCTATCCTTTAATGCATAAAAGTAGGAAAAGATATAAGTATAAGAGTGGGCATTTCATTATTTCACTTTGCAAAAACAAGAAGAGTGATTTTATTTCAAGAGCTAGGGTTTTGAGAACTTACTCGTGCGGAGGAAAATCCCAAGAAATTAAGTGCAATCAGTCCATTGGATCTAAAACCGGAGAAGAAGTGATTCATGGGTGTGAGTAATGTTGTGAAGAAGTGTCGTGATCAAGGGAGAAAAATCTGATAATAGGGTTTTGCTTTAGCACACGGGACGAATGGGGAAAACTTTCAAACAACTCACAAGTTAACTTGGGAATGAAAGCAAAGGGTGCAATGATGACCACGAAACCAATTGATAAACTTGTAGAACAATCCAAAAATGGAAAGGGTAAAGGAAAAGGAAAGAAGAAACAAGAAGAAATATACTTAGATACAAATGAGGAATGGTACTCGGAGATGCAATACCCGATGGGGTTTTACTAGGGCAAGAGTGGCAGTCCCACATAAGAAAGATGACCGTGATTGACTATAATCACTTTGGTCAAGTAAAATCGTGAAGGAAATGGCACTGGAGCTAGTGCACACCACAAATAAATGAACACACGACAAGTTTCGATCTACAATGATGTGGTCAAGGTGAAATGGAGAAGCGGGGCTTCTCCAACTTTTTGAGTTATCATATTTTAGGAAGCCCGGCGATTGTGTACGACTATGGTTGATGACGCGTGTACATGAAGACTTCTTCTACTTCACGGTGTAAAATGCATATAAATCCCCAACTAATTTTACACTTCACAGAGCCTAAACTGTAAAGGTGACGCACTCATAGATGACCTCCAGAATGAGGATGCAATAAAAGAAACCATTACATCCCAGGAATATAAGAAGGGATCAAGGTACTACGATGTCTCGGATATCAGCGATCCGGTGATGAAGATGGCCGCACACCTTGTCTCCAAGCTGAATGGAAAAGAGAGGTGGACCTAGGTGAGCAAGCCCTGGCTGAATGTCTACAGAAAGTTGCAGAGGGCACCATATACAACCTCTCCCAATACATAGCAGATGAAATCACAAGTGCGCGGAGAAGGGAGGAAAGATCCTATTTGGAAACATTCTGTTGACAATTGTGTTCTCGGAAGTCGGGGTCTGGATGCATCTGATAATTTTGTATGGGAGTACCCTCACCAAGATCCTCGCCTATGGAGAGATTTCAAAATACACATGTGAATCAATGAGCAGGGTACAAAATGTGTGCTTAGACAAATGGTATAAGCGCCTTAGGAATGCATTCAAGGCTGAATGGTGGATCCCTAAACAACTCCCCGTGGCAACCAAAGGAGAAGTAGAGTTCGTGGTCTACTGGCACTTCTGCATTGGCAGGTTCATTTTGGTCGATGGAAGTTGGAGTCCATGGTGTAAAATCCCATTTGAGTTTACTTGCCCAATTTTTCCAAGTGGGAGTAAACATATACAAGGAGTTGAAGAAATTAAACCTTGAGTTGTCCACCCTTGACAGAGAGCACAAGGAAATGAGGAAGAAGCTAGTCTACCCAGAGAAGCATGCGTATGTTGAAAGGTACATGTCACATGATGTGCACATTGTAAGGCCTTTGACCTTACCTATTGCTTGGGAGAAATGCCGCAAGGATTTACCTATGCATAAGGCCAAAATTTGAAAAGGGCGCATATGTGGAGAATGAGATATCCATCCCAGATGACCCTATTGGAAGAAATAATCTGTGCCAAAGCATAAGGATAAGGAAGAGAAAGAGGAATAGAGGGCAGTGGAGAAGTAGGATGTAGGTACCTCGGGGAGAAGTACCTATGTATAGAAGAAGAAGAGGACTGTGGTCAAGGAGAAGACACCAAAACCTACGAAGCCACCATCCCCTGAGGAAGCCTTAGATGAAGAGAAGACCACATCCCTAACTTCGGAGTTTTCAGCAAAGGAAGAAGAACATGGGATAAAAGAACCAGAGTTTGAGGATACCAACGACATGAATGCCTATATAGGTAAAAAGGATGATGATAAAAAGGAAGAGCTGGAAGTAAATCAGGAGCTGATTGATGTCCACGATTCGGAGGGAGAGGAAGTAGAAGATGCAAATGATGCTTTCAACTTTGTAAGAAGGAAGGGCACCCAAGGGGAGGAAGATGCACATAATGAGGAAAGGAGTGAGGGGCAAGTACCAAGGATCCGGAGATATGCCCAAGCTCACTCGGGAGGAGGTGGAGGAGAAAGTGACAAGGAGGTGAAGAAGATAATTAATACCTTGTTCGATGAGGAATTAGAGTGTAGCACGGAGCTCATGCTCGCTGAGTTGAAGGAAGAACAAAAGGAGAAGAGCCTCAGTAGCAAAAAAGGCCCAATTTCGATGGTAACTATTCCCAAGGGCATGAGCATGGGAAGTAAACGTGTGGAGAAAGGAAACTTAATGATGGGGTATGTTAATGACCCTAGCAAAGTTTAGCGTGAATGTTTCTAGAGTACCGTGCCCACCAAGGAGTCCTTTGATCCTAAGGGTGGATACCCGCACACAAGAAAACTGCTATTGTGGGCATTCGACTCCCACCTTTATGACCCCGAGTTTGAGGTTTACCAAGATGCGATACTAGCACTATTTAAAGGAAAGGGGGACAACCCCATTATAAATACACAACAATTGTCGATGAGAAAGTGTGTAACGCACTCAACAAAGTCTCCGTGGAAGTTGAGGCTAGGCTCTTCTGTAGAAATGATAGGGTTAAATTCTTGGAGGACCTAATGGAGAAGAGGAAGGAAGAAATAGTTAAGCTAACAAAGGAACTCAACCTTGAAAAGTTGATCAACACTCAACTACAATGAGAATTACAAGAGGAGAAAGCTAAAGTGCACGAAGTTTCCAAAAAGGTGGAGCTCATCTCCCAGGATATTATCATGAAGCACCCAAACCTTAACCCCTAGGTGTAAAAATATGGTTCCTCCCTAGCGTGTCTTGAGGACTTGACTCGGTTCCTCACCATGGAAAGACAACCTTTGGCCTTGCATTTGGCAGAGGATGTAGCTGCATGCTTGGAGCAGGAGGACAAATTGAAATTCATCATGCTCATAGTTAAATACAACAAGGTGCTTGTTGATGTAAAAATAGCTGCAAAAACCGTTGGGGTTGCATATGACCATTGTGCGAGATCAGGACAAGGTGACAAGCATGTTGCTTGCTAGCAACGAGGTTGAGCTGAAGGACTTCAGGGAAAATAATAAAGGCAATAGAGCCGAGTGAGAAAATATCCTAGCCGAAGTGGAAAAGAAGTCTGAAGCTATTGAGATCCTGTGGGTCTCAATCAAAACCCAGCTAAAAGAGCTCTACAAGGTCATTACGAGGAAGATGGATGCCTTAGAAGATCAAGAAAAGGAACTGGAGATGGTGGTAGAGACCATAAACACAAAAGGGGAAGGGTTAACCTTCGATGAGGTGAGCGCATTGGTTGGCAACCTTTGCACAAGAGCATAGGATGAAGTCAGTGCATGGAATACGTTGGAGGCCAACTTGCGGCAGAATTTCCCCCTTCTTCTTCTTTAGGCAGTTCTCCTTCTATTCTTTCTCTCCCCCATTATTTATTCTTTCCCTCCATTCTATTCCAAGGCAGGGCCTTTCCTTTTTGTACTGCATTCTTTGAAGAGGTTCTCGAGGGTGGAGAATAGGTGAAGTGTGGGGTAATGTTGGGACCCTATTGTAGCTAACAAATCTTAAAGGTGTGTAGGTGGGCACGACCAGAGGAAGCACGCAAGTTAAGGAGCGTAAGGCAGGATTCAAAAAGGGTTCTCAGAGAACCAAGGATGCGTGCCCACAAAGCACAATTCAGACTTAGCCATTTTAAGTCTTTTAGATAGAACACATGAAGAACGTGTTTTGTTTTGATAAGGTTCCACCTAGCAATAGGGTGTCCTAGAAGGAATATACCTTATAATAAGAAGATCTAAAAGCTAATCATGAAATGGAGAGGCATGCGCTGAGGTGATCCACACCTTGACACTTGGGGCCATATCGAGGTTATAGAGGAGTTTTGGATCTCGGATGCCTATTTATACATGTGTCCTTAGCAAAGAAAAAGAGAAATGGAGGAAGGAAGCGGGGCTCAGAGAATTACTACGACAACTATGGGATAAAAGGGGTAGATGATTATAGGAAGGATGTAATAAGGGAATGGGGAATGTAAATTTTTTTTTGAAATCCTTCATGTATGGATCTAGATATGGTGCATGACTATGGTCTCCCCTTCTATGATATTCTATAAGTAATTTTATGAATGAATATGATAAGGTTACCATGACAATTGTATTAAGATCTTCTCTCTGTATTATCTACATATTTCTATTATTATTTTGTTCTTGTATAATCATGAACCTTATTTGAATGTTAAGTCTATTTGTGGATTTACAACTTCCTAGTTATGTTAATTCAGTTAGGCGCTTTCACTTTTGATATGACTGAAAGGGTATAGAATCCGTTCGAGATCTACAGACTTTTTCATGTACTTTAAATCACTAATTCAAGATCATGAATGTTTCCTTCCACTAAACTAACATAAAAGATAGACTCAGCTCCCTCTTGCATGCCTCGGGTGAGTGCCCAGTGCCGCTAGGTGATAGGTTGGCGCTTACATGAGGTTCCCTCTTTCTTGGTGGGTGTAAAAACGAATACAATTCATATATAATTCCAATGTGGTTTATCTTCAATCCCCCAATGTTTGTTGTGACATTTTAACCTAGAAAACACAAATACCTCCTTTAGTCTCATGGCCATATTAGAACACCCAAAATAATATGAATATAATTACCAGAATCATCTAGATATATGAATCACAACAAAACCAAAGTAATCTAGCAATATTATTTACAATTTTACTCAATAATTATATCATCATCTAATAATTTCCATTTCTAGGTCTACACACAATATCTAAATATCACAAGTCTGCACAACATCCATAGTATAACCATGTCAAACAATATACCATCATCAATATCCAAAATTCCTCTAATAATCATCATGTATTATAACTAAATTAAGCCATCAATAATCCATGATCTACATCTATCATCATACTATAATAAGGTCCATACTCATGTCTATAATATAATCGAAGTATCATGATTAGTATTAAAAGGTGTCGAAGGGAAGTGGGCACTACAAACAACCATGAGAATAAAGACAATATAGAATTTTCACTTATCCATGCATTCTCCTTTCATTGGTTATGCCTTCACATCACAATTTCCATATTGGTTAGACTAATTTTTTTGGCTCCATAAAATGTTGTCATGTGTCCACTTTGACACCTTTAATCTACATTATGCTCACTTCTACATATGAGCCAATAAGAAATCTCCATACACCTTCTTAGTGTTAGATTGTTCTTTATCTATTGCATAGCATAAGCCAATAGCAAATATCCATTCTAATTCACAATTCATTTTTTTGATAGACCACGACTAAAAACCATGAAACACAAGCCAATAGAAAAGCTCCGGTATCCACACATTCACCTTTCATTGGTTGCACCTTCACGTCATAATTTCCATCTTGTGTGGACTAAAAATATTTTATCTATATAATTATTCCATGTGTCCATCTTGACAACCCTTGAATTTCTGACCCAAATCCTTACTAAGCTCGATTTATTGTGTGAGCTTAAGGTGCAGTGAGCCGATCACTTTGAATAACGTCAAAATGGTAACATGTATCCATCTTCATCATTGATCTTAGGTTATATTATATATCCTTCACCCACCATGTGTTATTTAACCTTAGCTGACCCAAGCCCGAACCCAAAATGTTTGTTAAATTTAATTCATTATACATATTTTAAATGTTTAGCAGATTTTAAATGTTTCACGGTGCTTTAAAATTGGTGGGATATTTTGATGTTTTGTGGGTTCACTAAGTGTAGTGTGGCCTCTAAATTTTAACCTTTTCTTTAAGGCCTTAACTTGCTTCCCACAAGTTGAATAAAATTCCACATATGTCTCATACCAATGCTCCCTTGTCTCGCATGTTAGGTGAACCTTTTGGCCGAGTTCCTTGATCACCGACAAGTATGAAGCTTTTACTTTGACTATAAAGTCCATTAAACCAGTTCCCTAAAATTTCTGCTAAATATTCTCTTTAATTTGGCTAAAGAATGATATTTCTTATAAATTGACACTTCTCATCTACTTAGATGAATATTTCAAGCATGGGAACAATATGAAAGATAAAAAATAGTTAAATTTATGGGAGTCCATGAAAAATACTAGATTAATCAAAGGAACTAGACTGAACTCCAACAATGGCTCCTGCTCGAGGATGTTCACCCAATGTTGGTGCCAAAGGAATAAATTCTAGATACGTAGTCCATTGGGAAAGGATTCACTCTAACAAAACACATAGGGATTTTAAAATATATGCATAAAAGAAGGGGGAAAATTGATAACAACACAAAGATGACACAAAAACTAAAACATACCTATACACTATAGAAAGATCATACTCAACCTTCAAGTTTAGTGGAAGAAATGTTTTATGTTGGACCCCTACAATCTTCACCAAGTATGAAGGCACGTGGATGCGTAGGGTCCTAGTTATGAAAAGGTGAGCAAGGAAAAAGTTGCATGAGAGAAAGGCTTAGGGAAGTAAATAGCATGCGCGATGAGTGAAAGGAGGCTCGGGACTTAGTCAATTTGAGTGCCTGGGCATAACACATGAAAAGAGTGATTGGTTGGCCATGGATAAGATGCCGAAACTTGTTGATAGGCTGGCCCAGAAAGAGCATGCCCTAGATGGAATCTTTAAGAAGAAAATCATGAGATAAAGTGGAAATCCTAGACACGGAGAAGTATGCTCTCATGGACCACATTCGTAAACTTGGCACTAGATCGAGGATCTTTGGAAGGCAGGTTGGCGGTGTAGGAGGAGAATTATAAATACAAATTCCTATAGAGTAAAAGAGAGATCAAGAAGTATGAGATATAGTGGGTTGGAGAGTAAGCGAAGATCTGCGCAGTTATTGCAAGTGGATATTTGTATTCGGGAATGAATGCACTAAGAATGGAGTTGTAATTTTTATTTTTACATTAGCTTAGTTACATACGTACGAGAGATATATGCATGACTACTGATCTGCTCTCTGTGACTCTCTGTAATGAATCATTGAATATAATGAGGTTACTGTTATATATAGAGATGGATATCAATGGTTTTAATGCACATTTATCTCATATAAGTTCTCTTTCCTTTCATGTCGTGGATGGATGCTTGTATAATTTTTCCTATTATAATATATGTTCTGGATTCTATTAAAGCACTCGGTCCAAAGTGACTACAAGGATCTAGAGGCCATTCTGAGCCCTATGGTTCTTGTTTGTATTAAACATCCCTCCTAAGAATTCTTACACTAATCATAAATTATGCTTTCCACTAAACTCACATAAAAGAGAGACTCAATACCTGTGCGTGCCTCGGGTGAGTGCTCAACTTCTATTGGGTGATAGGCCGAGCGTATGGAGTTCCTTCCACTTGTGATAGGAGTAAAAATGACTACATATTGGTTATGTTGCCGGGACCTCTTTTCGAAGTTGTAGTGGGATATAGCATACATCATGATCTGTGTAATGAGTAATGATAGAGCAATTGACATTGGAAATTGTTGAATTGTGGTTCAAAAGCACAGAGGATGAATTTTCTTGGAGATACAACACTAGACCTGATTTTAATGCACGTAAATGGGTAGAAGAGAAAATCTACCATGATCATGCGAGACCTTGTTCGCTACTTTCCAGATACAACTATATGAATGGATTTTAACTTATGCGTCTAGATCAAGTTAGCATTATGAATCACATGTATGGACCGAAGAAGACTACCAAAGGTTACGGGATAGAGATCTGATGTGGACCCATCTGTTGGAGATCATTGGTGGAGAAAGTATGAATAGTTACACTCCGAAATATTCCATTTTCACATATTCTTGTTTGGAGGTTGCTTTGAGTTTGAATTTCTATGAGAACCTAGAGGAACGTTTCTACATGTTATTTCCTAGCTATGAAGATATTGATGGTTATCATGAGTGTAGAGGATTTCCTAATGGTGGGCTAAACCATTCTCGAGCCTTTGGGTAAGGGACCTTGGGTGGAGGAAGATGACATATATCATGACAAAGAAGGAGAGGGAAGAGAGACAGCTCAAGTATAGTGAAGCGCATGAAAAGGAAATTGCTAGAAGATGTGAAGCTACTAGTGTGATGGATCTATAGAGACAGACATTGCGGGAAGGAGTTGAGGTTCATGGAAAGGACGTTGAACCTAAGCAGTCTATGTTACCCCATCTTGGCAAGCACATTAGGGAGACCCCTTCAGCTTCTGGTGAGAGTTCATCACACGAAGAAAGGAGAGTCATTGGCACATATCTGAACACACCCGGTGGCCAGAGCCACGCCCTTGAATTTCCCAAACCAGGAAGAAGTGTTATTGACCCAGTTGATATCGGTGGAAGAGATAGATCCGTGCCTAGGAGATACAATTTTACAATCCCTTCTTCTATGGTTGCACACATTCTAGTATTTGGAGGAGTCTTTGGACAAGGAGTGAGTGTACAAGCTTTGATCTCACATTAGGGAGTGGCGCGGGACAAAGTAGTGGTAGCAGAGCACTATCACAGACCATCAATGCACTATTCAGTGGGACCGTGGGGGCACTTGGCATAGCTCCTATAGTCCCTATTGGACCCGTGTGGTTCTGTGGATCTGATGGTGTAGAGGGACAAGACCTAGTGGATCGGTAGTGGAGGAAACACCGGAGGGAACCAAGGCTTAGGATCGGGAGGAAAAGGACCCCAACCACCACCTAAGGTATTCTTTGAAATGCCTCTACATTTTCTAGATTACAGGGGGCATTAAGGATGTTGCGAAACATGTTCACAAGTGTGAATTGCTATAGCACGCGAAGGGTATCGAAACCCTAGAATGGGAGGCTAGTCGGTTTGTAACCACATTCCAAGGGCACGCGCATAGCTGGTATAGGAAGTATGACCCTCATCAAATGGTGGTGAACTATATTGCCTTAAAGAATGCATTCTGAGAGATTTCTATATCCCCGAGTTTGAGAAGAAGAGAATCAGCGCATTGAAGGAGATTCATAAGGAATGGCGGAGAGTGTGCGGGAGTATGATGCATGCTTTAAAATTGTCTTTTCTAAATTATCATATGATATCCATCCTTCTTAGCATGCACAAAGTGGTGTGTTGGAGGATTGATCACCCCTTTTAGAAGGGCCTTGTCTCATAAAACTTTTACGCTGCATGCGAAGCATTGGAAGTTTCCTTATGCGTCGAGGCTATTGGTAGTATTGATACTAGCATTAGCCTGTTCTTGGAGGCTCAAATTGCTAATATGGCAAAACAATTGAAAAAATTATCCACAAACACAACCCATGAGACTCACAAAGGGTTTTAGTTCACATATTATGAAATAGAGGGACACGTTAAGGATAATTTCCCTCGAAGGATGGTACTCTTTGATAGTGGATTGTGAAATTTGTCATAAGGACCATGATGTAAGTAGATGTCCCTTGTTGCAAAAGGTGCACGATCAAGAATAATGTATCTTGTTATTACAAAATTTGGACCTCTACAACCCATAACGCTAAGGAATGTAGGATCATTGATTAGATCCATGATGCCATAGATCATGGGGTACACCAAACCAAAGGTGTTGCCGGTGGTTCCAAGGATAATGATCACCGTTATGAAGAGCATGTAGAAGGAGGCACGCGTGAAAGAGGTTTTCAAGGGGGATTCTATGGTCGAGGTAACTATGGAGGACGAAGGAGTGAGTTCCCATGTGGAACATGTTTCAACTATGGATCTGACGAACATTACAAATGTGAGCGCTTGGACCTATTATAGTGCTAATGGTGTGGAAAGAAGCATAAGTATGAGGAGTTCCCAAAATTATTTGAGCACATGAATCAGAAGCACCTTTGGAAGGACAAGGACATTGCAATGGTTAGTATTAAGAAGGTAGACATATAGTGGATACGCCCAACACAGGATGAAGGTTTAGAGCCTATCTTGGTAACAACAAGGGAAGAAGCCACACACGCAAGAGAGGTACCATGATAGAAAAAATTGGTTTAAAGGGAGGAGGTCATTCATGGAAAGTATCCAGACCCTACACATCAAAAGGAGATATATCAAGACACCATGGATGTTATTCGAAGCTTACAAGAGGAGATCCAGTGTCTAAAGGAGTAATCTAGGAGGGAGGAATAAGGAAGGAGAGTCGAGGCACAAAAGGATGACTGGATGATGTCAAGGAGGTGTGTAAAATTTGAAGGTAGGAGAATATCATTCCATTATTAGGATCCTGGCCGAGACAGAAGGTACCACGAGCCGAAGAAGAGCATGAAAGACAGGTCTTTCATGCAAACCTTCCACCTCACAAATTTCGACTATGACAAGGAGATTACATTGAATGTAGTTTTAGATGGATGGCACCTCATCAATATCCTCATCGACACGAGCATGAAGATTAATGTTCTAACTTTGGATGCATGGCATCGATTGAAAGACCTACATTATAGCCATCTTTGATTGTGTTTTATATGGAAAACAAGAATAAATCAATGCCCATCTTTGTCTTGAAGGATGCAGCTATTACTATCCAGGGAGCCAAGTTTACTGGGGACTTCGAAGTCTTGGCGCTCACTCAGGTGGAAAATTTCCTAGCACTACTGGGCATCCTTGGTGTTACAAAAACAATGCGGACCTTGGGTTCAACAAAGGTTACATCAGCTTCGAGAACAAGGAGGAATGGGTCATTATACCTATGGTTGATGGGAATTTGACACCCTATATTGAACCGTTGGGAGAAAATGTTCTAGACAAGATTTATGTGCGCTTATTCGAGACCACGAGTTGATACACCCGACTAACTGGGGTTATCCAATTTGAAGATGCTCGGTCGGTGAGTGATACCACCCGATCGGGCATGTGACAATTAGGCACATGGAACTTATGAATTAATGGGACAGTAGTTGACAGGGTCAGTAACCAAGGTAACAAAGGTATGCATGGTTAGGCACCTTGGAGGAAAAGAACTGCCCAAGTATTCGAAGGAGCCTTCCCGAGATCTTTCGCGGAGGTAGAAGCTCGGTGGAAGGATAAGAAGGAATGAAGGGATATGTTAAGTTATGTCCTTGCTTGCACAATAGCTCGGTTGTGGGCCACACATCAGGAGATCCTTTTAGAGTGGCGCGAGGTAAGAATTGCTCTCTTTGTCATATTTTCTAGGATAAATCTACCTACCATCATCAAGGAGTACTATGGGAAGGATCATGCCTCTTTCCATATCCAGGAGTGCGAATGGGTTTGGAGAGAAGGCACAGAAGCTTTCCCACCATCCCTATGGGTGCACAAGTTGTATTCTACACTACAGGGTTACATGTTCACATGGTACATTCATTCGGAGACACACTGCCAGACAAGGAATTGGAAAGAACTTGCAGATGACCGTATTCAAACCTTTGAATATCAGAGTACGAAGCCATCGGTTGACAAGGCCTTATAGGGTATCAAGCACCTTACCATGGGGGATAGTGTTAGGATGGAAGATAGGCTATTGGAATTACTAGGTGAACCAGGATTGGGGGCACGCTTTGAAGAAGAAGAGGAAACAAAAGAGTTATAGCTTGAGCGTGTTTGTTTGGAAAATGAGAAGGAAAAGTTGGTATTTTTGATTGATGGAGAGGAATCAGAAATCTTATATTTTAGCCATTTTATAGGAATGTGTGAGGTAGTGGATAGTTTAGATGCTCACATGCGTGCCTACCATAAATACAAAGAAAGTTAACATCGATTTAGAAGAAGAACCTAAGGAATCTATTATTGGAAATTACGGACAGAGAAGGAGGTATCGAAGATCATTGATCTCTTGCATGAATTTGAGGACTTATTTCCACGCGGTGTCATGAGCTCAAAGGTGTTCACCATTCCACAGGGAAGATGAAGATAAAATTGAAGGACGATGTGTGCCCAGATTAGGAAAAGGCCCTATTGGATGAATCCCATCTTGCGTGTAAAGGTCAAGGAGGAGATATAAAAAATGATAGCTTCCGGGATCATTAAGGCAAAGGAAGAATCGAGTGGATAAGTCTTGATGGTAATCAACATCAAGAAGGATGGGTGGATTAGAATTTGTGTGGATTATAGGGAATTGAATGAACTTTGTGTCATTGATCCATTTCGACCCCCTTCACTTTGAAGATAATTTGGAAGGAGTTACTATGCGTGAAATCTACTCCTTTACTGGATGGATTTTCAGATACCACTAAGTCTGGATTGCAAAGGAAGATAGGGAAAAGACAACTTTCACCACCGAGTGGGGAAGTTTTGCATATACAGATCATGCCCTTTGGGTTGAAGAATGTGCTAGCTGTCTTTTCACGCATAGTGGTGCAAGCATTCCAGGACTTCATCCATAAATTTCTTCAGGTCTATTTGGATGACTGGACAGTATATGGTCTAGTTAAAGACCATTGTGACAATTTGAGGTTAATGTTTGAGAGGTTTAGGTAGTTGAGGATATCCCTCAACATTAAGAAATGTGTGTTTGCTACACCCTTTGGGACTTTATTAGGGCATATCATATGTAAGGAGGGCTTGCTTTGGTAGATCCCGCTAAAGTTTTAGTTATGGTGGGGTTAAGGGATCCTACTAACTAGAGTGCAATGCATGGATTCCTTAGGCATGCGGGCTATTACAGAAAATTAATTAAGGGATATGTGAAGATTGCCACGCCGTTAGAGGAGCTACTTAGACATAAAAGTGCCTTCCATTGGGGAGAGGTGCATCGAGGGTGTTTGATACATTAAAATATAGGCTTATTACCATGCCTATTTTACGGTTTCCCTCTTGGGACAAGCCCTTTCATGTCCATGTAGATTCCTCGGGAATGCCATTGGAATAGTGCTTGCACAACCAGGTGAAGGGATTGTTGATCATCCTCTCTATTCTGAAAGGAGGAAGCTGAAACTAGCATAGAAAAAATATACCACAACTGAGCGTGAGGCATTATCAATGATCTACGTGCTCTTCAAGTTTAGGTAGTATCTGTTGGCAACACCCTTTGTATTCTACACCGACCACATGGCATTGAAGTATTTAGTGAACAAGCCTATTCTACAAGGACGCATATGTCGATGGGTGTTGTTGTTTCAAGAGTTTGAATTCACCGTTGTAGTAAAACCTAGAAAAAGCAACTATGGACCTGATCATCTATCAAGAATTGATTTAGGGAGGATGTGTAGAGTATTGAGGAAGCAATGCCAGATGCACAACTATTTAGGTTACGGCATGCGCCCTCGATTTAGAGGAGATTGCAATATTCTTAAAGGAAGGTGTGGCACCAGATGGAATGAAGACATTGGAAAAGAATTAGTTGGCCATACGCGTCGCACCCTACATGTTAATCAGTGGAGACTTATACAAATTGGGATGTGATGAAGTTTTACATAGATGTGTCTTAGAGCATGAGTGCCTAGACATCATGGAGGAAGCACATGGAGGAAGTGTGGGTGGGCATTATGCAGGTGATGCCACCATGCACAAGATATTAATGGTAGGTTTATGGTGGGAAACCTTGTACAAGGATTGCAAAGATTATTGTAAAGTATGTGACCATTGTCAGACACATTGGAAAACCAGGAAGGAGAGATGAAATGCCTTTGTGCCCTATTCCTAGCGCGGAGCCTTTTGAAAAGTGGGCGATAGACTTTGTAGGACCTATTACACTGGCAAATGTAGGACTAGGTCATGTTATGTCATCACTTGCACATATTATCTCACAAGGTGGGCAGAGGCAGCCCCAACTAAAGATTACATGGCAGCAAAGTGGCAAGGTTCTTATGGGAAAACATTATCATGAGGTATGGATGTCCGTTGAGTTTGACCAATGATAGAGGTACACATTTCTTAAATGAGACCATCAGGATCCTATTATCAGAGTTCATGGTAGCTCATCACAAGACTATGCCCTATCACCTACAAGAAAATGGAACCGTGGAATCATTCAACAAGAAACTGAGTCATACCTTGACCAAGATTTGTGATGTCGGAAGACAAGATTGGGATGATAAGGTATCGATAGTACTATGGGCTTACAAGACAACATATAAAATAATAAACAAAGCCACACCTTTTCAATTGGTGTTTAGCATGGAAGCTATTTTTTCAGTTGAATTTATGTTTCCTTCTCTGCGAATAGTGCGCACGCACAGAGGGTTAGGCGATGAACAAGTCGTGGAAGAAAGAATGGATGAGCTAATGAAATTGGATGAGAGACGATCAATTTCCTGATGGAGCTAAATAGCAGAAAAGGAAAAGCAAAAGGATTGGCATGATTTTCATATTAGAAACAATAAGTTTGAGGTTGGGCAGATGGTGTTATTATATGATTCTAAGTTTTTGCACCATCCTGGGAAGTTGAAAGTCCATTGGTTGGGTCCTTACACAATCTTGTACATCCTTGATTTGGGTGCATGCCAGTTACAAGCACTGGATGGGATGAAGTTTCCTAGACACTTCAATGGCAGTAGGCTGAAGCCCTACTATAAATAAGTCTTCTTGGTGTTTGTAAATAAGGTAGTTTTTCCAGTTAGTTTAGAAGTTTCTTTTATGCATTTTCCCTTTCTTGTGTTTCCCTTTCATGTTGTTGTTTTGTTTTGTGCGTTGGGCACCGTAACCTTATTGCTATTTTTGGAGAATTTGTGAGTTCACAGAGGACTGCGCATTGCTTTAAGTGTGGGGTGGAGAAAGGTGAAGAAGCGCATGAACAAAGTACTAAGGAAGTTGTGTTGAGTAGCCAGGTTGAAAGAGGTATATAAAAGGAAGATGGAAGAATGGTTGGTGCCAAGGTAAAGATACTTATAGATGTCATGTACTAAGGAGGAGAAATCACATTTGAAAGCAACATGAGGTAGGCGAGAGCAAGGATCAGGATAGAAGAAGTGCCTTCGGTGTGGGTTATACACGCATAAGAGTTTCCTATCATTTTGGATTGGTTGTGAGCTAGAAGGTTGGAGGAATCTTTGCGCGCAGATGGGCGCATCGGAAAGGCATCAAGATGGGCTTCATTTGAAAAAGTTGCATTAAATGAACAAAGTACAGTGGTAGGTGAAGTAGCATTTAATGTTCAAAAAGGAGAAATAATATAAGTAAAGGGTTGAGGCACTCTCATTTTTGCGAAATAGAAGAGTTTGAGTTATAAGCAAGTTCCATAAACTAGGGATTTCAGATTCGATTGAGTGAAGGAAGATCTATGAGATTGAAGTAGCTAGTTTGAATTTGTGAACCAGAAGGGGTTACATGGGCATGGAGAGAGTGAAGAAATACTATCTTGTGAAGATTTTATCCCAGTTAGGGTTTGAAAAACTAGGGCACGAGTTTAGAAGAGTTGTATCACGAATTTGAGATTGGAGGATTAGAAGAAGTAAGACAGAATAACAAGGAGAGGGTAGGAGTGATAAAAATACCTTGACCATGGCACCTAAGAAAGGAAAGGGCAAAGCTAAGGCTAATAACCAAACCCGTGGTAGACAAAAATGAAGAATCATATACATAGATGCAATACCCGGATGGGGTGATGATGGGGAAGGAATGGGAATCCCACTTGATAAGTGTACCTGTTAGTGACTAGAATCACCACACTAACACAATACAAAATGAAATGGCATTGGAATTAGTACACCCCACCAAAAACGAACACCGAGGGTTTTCTATATACGATGATGACGTTAAGGTTAAAATGGAGAAGGTAGGGTTGTTGCAATCAGTATGAGTTGCCTTATTTTGGAAAGCCATAGTGCCTGTACCAGTGGTTGATGTCACGGGTGCATGGAGACTACTTCCACTTTTTGTGGTGCAAGATGCGAGTGACTCCTATCTGATTTCACAATTTATAGGCCTCATATGTGAGGGAGATATCCTAGAAGATGACCTTGGTGACAAGGAGGCTATTCAATAGACCATCACCGAGTATGCCTGCAAGAAAGGGCTGTGGTACTAAAACATTTCGGATATCAATGACCCCATAATGAAAATGGCTGCACATCTGGTGACTAAGCTAAATGGCGAGGAAAGATGGACATAGGTCAACAAACCTTGGCTACATGTTTGTAGGAAGATTTCAGAGGGAACTATATACAACCTATTCGCATACATCGCAGAGGAAAATTTTAGTTGCATGAAAGAAGAGGATAGGATCCTATTTGGCAACAACTTGCTCACCATTGTATTCATGGAGATTGGGGTGCCTGACGCACCAGAAAAATTTGTATGGGAGTACCCCACCGAGGATCCCTTACCCACAAAGAGGTTTGAAAAATATGCCTACAATACAATGACAACACCCCACAAGGAGTGGATGGAAAATTTGTACACGCACCTAAGGAATGCATTCGGGATAGAGTGGACGATCCCCGAACAACTCCTAGCAACCACTGAAAGAGAATCTAAATTTTTGGTCTACCAACACTACTTCCTGGGCAGGTTCAAGATGATAGTCGAATCATGGAGCCCTTGGTGTAGGCTCCCCTTCGTATTTACTGGCAATACTTCCAAGCAGGAGTGAACAGGTTTAAATAGTCAAAGAAGCTAAGGCCCAACTGGATAGTCTATACCGAGAACATAGGGAGATGAGGAAGAAGCTGAATTACCTCAGCAAAAAAGTGTGCGTATGTGGAAAAGTATGTGTCACATGAGATTCAAATGACAAGGCCAATGACGCTACCCATCACTGGAGGATCAACGCACATGTACTTTCCACATAAGGCTGAAGTTCACGAAGGGTGTGTATCTAGAGAATGAAGTCTCCATACTTGAAGACCCCTTGGGGAAGAAGAATCCAACGTCCAAGAAAAGAGGGAGAGGAGAAGAAGAAGCACCAATTATGTGAGACTGCTCAGATAGTGAGCATGCCATCCACGAGCACTAAACCCAACACTTACATATGGAGAAAGAAGTCTCCGGTGAAGGAGAAGATGCTAGAGGTAGAGGTGCCTAGGAAACCCATCTCTAAGGAATAATCACCTGAGGAAGAATATAAGGGCAAATCCCCTGATTAGGAACCACCTCTTAGGAAAAAGTAGAGGGTTGATGAAGAAGCTAACTTGGAGGCAACCGAGAGCTTGGAGAAATACATGGGCAGAAGAGGGGATGGAAGTGAATAAGAGGTAAAGAAAGACCAACACCACATGTGTTTAGCATCTATGACTAGGAAGAGGAGAGTGGAGGTGAGAAGTAAGAGTTTGTATTCACGCGGCGCAAGGGCACACAAGATGAGGAAGACACCAAGGACACAAAGGAAAATGAGGAGGATGCCGGGAGAGGTAGGGAGCTATAAGTTTTACAAAGGAGCAGATCACGGAGGTGGCAGAGAGAGAAGCATAAAGAATGATCAAGCTCTTGGTAGACCAAGAATTGGAGCGTATCATAGACATAGTGTTGAAGGGGGGGAAGGAGGAGAACATTGTAAAAGAGCATGACAGCTTGGGATGCCCTGCTCTGATAGTAAGCTTCCCAAAAGGCGTGTGCTCGAGCAGGCTAACTCTTGATGTAGAACAGAGGAAAGTAATGGGCTATGTGGATGACACAAATAAGGTGTTATGCACATGATTTTAGAGCACCGTACCCACAGAGAGGCTCCTAGCCATGGGGTCTTTTGAGAAGGATGATGCATACCCTAGAACCAAGAAGATGCTCTCTTGGGCATTCGAGTCCCACATTGATGAGACAGACTTGAATTCTACCAAGGAGCGCTCATCACATTTCCAGAATCTAAGGGGTTTAATCCCTTAGTGAATGCTTGGGAGCTATCAGATGAGCAAGTCTGCAATGCACTAAACAAGGTCACGGTTGAGACTGAGGCTAGATTATTCATGTATAATGATATGAGCAGAGTCTTTGGAGGTGAAGTTAGGAGGAAGGAAGAATAATCGCGGCAGAGAAGGCCAAGAGCTTGAAATAGGAGGAATTGATCAGTGCATAGTTAAGGTGCGAGTTAAAGGAAGAAAAATTAAAGGTGCAGGAAGTATACAAGAAAATGGAGTCTATCAAGGGCACCATCCTCCTGAAGCACCCAGACTTAGCACCACCTACACAAAATTACTCATCCCTCCTGGAGTGTATGGAAGACCTAATGTGCATCCTCACTATGGAGAGATGACCCTTGGCCCTGGAGTCTGCTGAAGAAGTGGCCGTGCACTTGAAAGAGGAGGACCGATTGAAGGTGGTAGCGCTCATTGCAGAGTACAGCCAAGTACTCGCGGAGGTTAAGGTCACTGCCCAGTCTGTAGAAGCCACATATGATACATGCATGGATAGAGATAAGGTGGCGAGCTCCTTGGTCACCACGCTTGAAGCAGAGCTAAAAGAGTTCTAAGAAAAGAACAAGGGGAATAGGGTGGAGAGAGATAGGGTCCTAGCCAAAGTAGAGAAGAAATTAGAGGAAATTGAAGCTTTAAGGAGCTCAATTAAGGCCCGGCTAAAGGAACTATACCCTAGATCACTAGAAGGATGGAAAAAATTGAGGACTTGGGAAAAGAGATGGATCAGATTGTGGATGTTTTTGGCTCATAGAGAGTCAGCATGAGTTTTGATGAACTGAGCACCCTGATGGGCAACCTCTGCCAGAAGGCACATGGCATGGTCGAGGTATGGAATAAGCTAGAGGAAGACCTCTGAAAATATTTTCCTAGCTTTTTGAGTTGATGCTCCCCCCCATTCTTCATTCTTTTTCCTGATTCTTTCATTCCTTATTATTTTTGTAAAGTGTAAGACGATTCATTGGTTCCCTAGACAACATGCATCTTGGTCAAATGAATTTTTCGAGGACATAGAACAAGCGTAGTGTGGGGTGATGTTTGACCCCTCAATCTTAACCAAGTATGAAGGCACGTGGGAGCGCAGGGTCCCATTTATGAAAGGTGGAAAGGAAAAAGTGCATGAGAGAAATGCTTAGGGAAGTACATAACACGTGTGATGTGTGAAAGGAGGCTCGGGACTTAGTCAATTTGAGCACCCAGGGTAGAACATGTGAAAATTATGATTGGTTGTGCATGGATAAGATGCCAGCCTAACGATAGGCTGGCCCAGGGAAGAGCATGCCCCAGATGGAATCTTCTAGAAGAACATCTTGAGATAAAGTGGAAATCCCAGACCTGGAGAAACATGCTTGCATGGACCACATTTGACACTTGGCACTAGATCTCGAGCACGCTAGAAGGCGATTTATTAGTGTAGGAGAATTATAAATACAAGTTCTGCTTGAGTACAAGAGAGATCAAGAAGTACGAGATATAGCGGGTTAAAGAGTAAGCGAAGCTCTGCAGAGAATTGCTGCGAGTTGATATTTGTATTCGAAATAATGCGCTAAGCATGGAGTTGTAATTTTTATTTTTTTGTTATCTTAGTTACATGCATCCAGAGATATGCATGACTTGCGGTCCGCTTAGTGTGACTCTCTCAGTAATGAATCAATGAATATAATGA
This sequence comes from Taxus wallichiana var. yunnanensis, assembly GCA_018340775.1. Lineage (NCBI taxonomy): Eukaryota > Viridiplantae > Streptophyta > Pinopsida > Cupressales > Taxaceae > Taxus > Taxus wallichiana. Next base: position 474,767,715 of record CM031241.1, read on the forward strand.
GGTCACCTGTTATATATAGACATGGATATCAATGGTTTTAATGGACATTTTCTCGTATAAGTTCTCTTTCCTTTCATGCAGTGGATGGATGCTTGTATAATTATTTATGTTATAATATATGTTCTTGATTATGTTAAATCACTCGGTCTGAAGTGACTGCAAGGATCTAGAGTCCGTTATGAGCCCTATGGTTCTTGTTTGTCTTAAAATTTCCTTCTAAGAACTCTTACACTATTCACATAAACGATGCTTCCCACTAAACTCACATAAAATAGAAATTCAGTACCCACACATGCCTCGGGTGAGCGCTTAGCTTCTGCTAGGTGATAGGCCGACGCACATGGGGTTACTTCCTTTTTTGATAGGAGTAAAAATGACTACATCTTAATGACTTCCATTAATGGGGAACTCAATTAAATGTCCTTCTAAGTGATTCAGAAAGAATGTATAATCTCTAATCTTGATGTCAATAGAATATGGTCCCATCTATAAGGCATAAAAATTCCATGTTTTCCCTTCTCTTCATGTTTGTTTCCCATAATAGGACTAACTCTCCAACATTGAAAAATATTTAAGTTACCTTGTTGTTAAATATTTTGTTGATATTTTTTGTGAACTGATATATCTTTGATGGGAATATCTTCTTCCCTCATCTAATTTGATAATTTTATTGATCCTTGTCTCATATGGAATTATGTCTTCCACATGTCTTCGAATTACTACATGAACCGATATGTAGAAAGTTGTAAGTGTAATGGGAAAGGGGCTTGAAGTCCATAAACTAAATAAAAAATAATATGTCTAGTATACCTCTTAGTGGTAACCATGTTTTCCCATAATGAAAATTTTAGTTGTTCATCCATTTCCTTTTGTTTATTTATAGTTTTCTGCTAAGGATCTTAAGAAGCTCCTTATTTCTTGATTCTACTTGATGCATGAGCGAAGTTTATTCCATATTTCTTGCACATTTTTTCCGATGGTTTATCCCTAAAGCTCATTGTATTATCAATAATTATCTTGGAAGGCACCCCAAATATGCGGATTATTTTATTGAGAAGAAAGTACATGACTAATTGATGAGTTTATTTCTTGGTAGGAATGGACTCAACCCATTTGGAAAAGTATTCAATGGCTACTAATATCCATTAATGACTAGCAATTGAATAGTTTGATATTTCACCAAGAAAATAAATCCGGTCCCCATTATTTAAATAGATCTTTTATTAACACAGGATGTAGGGTTAGGGCTCAAGAGGCTTTTAATCTTCCATAAAACTTTTGATAACTCTCACACCTTTTAACCAAAAAGGCAGATATTTAAACAATGAAGGTCACAAAAATATAACCTCAAAGTTTTATGAGAAGTGACTCTCCCAAAAAAATGACCTCTACATACTCCCCCATAGAATTCTCATTATTATCATAGGTGCATCTTTTCAGTGATACATCTAATTTTTTTCCTTTGGGTTCTTCTAAGCTAGTTCATGATAATTCAATATATAATTTTGAGAAACTAGCTTGAGTCTCCTTCTTTGAATCTTGTGTAAATGCATATGATAAATTTGAGTGATCCAAGAATATAATATATCTTTATACCAAGATAAATTGATTACCTTTTCATGAGGGTGTGGCCTTTCTTCTTCAACATTTTTTCTTCTAACTACCTGCATATTGTTTTTTGCCATCAAATTTGCAAGGCTTATACCGTGCCCCATCTTGGTAGTTTATATGTCCATGTCATATTATTGAATAACCCAATGATATATTAATGGAAATTTTAATCGAGACAAGACATCCTTTACCATTTTGTGAGGCACATAGGCTCTACCTTTGAAATAAGAATATAAGGTCTAAAGATCTTGGTAGTTTATATGTCCATGTCATATTATTGAATAACCCAATGATATATTAATGGAAATTTTAATCGAGACAAGACATCCTTTACCATTTTGTGAGGCACATAGGCTACTACCTTTGAAATAAGAATATAAGGTCTAAAGATGTTGGTTGCTTTGACTAGAGAAAAATCTTTCTTTTTCAAGACAAAATATTTTAGTTAAGATACTTCAATTTTTTTTGCTAAAAAGTGCAATAGGATTTTCATACCTTATTTATTATTTTATAACAACATAGAGGAAAAATTTAATTCAGAGGAAGATGAAAACATCTGAAAATATTTTTTCTAATTGGGACTAGCTATGATACGAGTAGTTTTTAGTTCATCCTTCAGTCCTTTGAATGCTTGGGTCACTTCATTACGCAATTTGATCAGCTAATCCTTTTTAACATGATAGTGATTGGTAAATTTATTTCAAAGAAGTTACAAATGAATCTCCTTACAAAATTAAATTTCCAAAAGAATAATTGAATACCTTTCTTTGAATAGGGGACACAAACCTTGCTAATATATTCTTCTCTATCTGGATCAATCATGAATCCTTGGTAATATATTATGTTTCCAAGAAGTTTTGCCTTTTGCACACAAAATAACATTTCTTGAGATTTAATGAAATCCCATACTCTCTACATCGATAAACATTTTTCATTGTGCCCCAAGTCATCACGCCTTTTCTTAAAGAAAACCATTATATGATCCCGATATAATGTGATAAAATAATTGATAAGACTAGAGAAATCCATATCCATTTTCCTTTTAAAATTTTCTCCAGTGTTCATTAATCCAAAAGGCATCCTAGCATAAACATGTGTTCCTCATGGGGTAGTGAAGGAAATTTTGAATTAATATGATTATTTAAATACCACCTAATTATATCCCAAGAAGCCATGTAATGTAGGTAACGCTCTTTCATCCTATTACCTTTTGTAATAAATTATCCATATTTGGAAATGCATAATTATCTTTAAGTGATCCTTTGTTGAGGTTTAGGAAATCTACATAAAGCCTTATGTCTCCATTCTTCTTTCTGAGTGGAACCAAATTTTCTACCCATGAAGAGTATCTAGTGGGTTAGATTATCCCACCATCCCTTAGCTTTGTCAATTCTTCTTGCATCTTGGTTGCAAGAATATGATTAATAGGTCTCTTCTTATGTCTAAAAGGATTAGTGTGGGGTGTTAAGGGTATCTCATGTTGAAACAAATCCTCTATGTAAGGTCTACACACAAAATAAGACCTAGAAATGAATTCATGATACTTTATTAAAATCTTATTTTAATCCTCTTTTCATCCTTATTCAAATTACTTCCTAACTAGAAATTTCTAGGATATTATCCTGAGCCCATACTTTATAATCCACAACATCTCTTGGAAAAGTAGTAGATTTAGAAACTTCTTTGTCATTGCTATCAAAGGTAGATTCTAAACTAACTAATCCTCTTGGGATTACATTAGTTTTTAACTAATTACTTATTTATGAAAGAGGGTTTCTTTCCCCTCACACATCTCTACCATAGATTCCAAATCAATGAACTCAACCTAGAAATTCAGAAATATGTTGATGTGTGAATCATTATCAAATAATTTTCAATGTCGTAAATTATTAGGCATAGAGTGTCAAACCAATATTTCCAATTCAAACATGGAATAAGGAAATGAATCCTAATTTTCAAATTTTTAACTAAATACTACTAATCTATCAGTTGTTACATTTTAGATTCTATAATGGTATTCAATATTGAATGAATCAAAATATTCAATGAGATACCAAATTGGATTCGTGTACTCTTTTAACCTCTTTATTTTTGCTACATATAAATTTCTTATTTTCTTAATCACTAGCTCATAATCCCCTTTGATGATGAGGTCATTTATCATATGTCTCAAAGAAATTCTCAATCCTAACAAGAGTGCCTCATACTCAACCACATAATTGGTGCGTTCAAAATTAAATGTAAAGGAAAATTGAAAGGCTCATTGTTTGGAGAACTCAACACCACTCCTGCTTCATTAAAACTACTTGATAAATATTCATCAAATTTCATGGTCCATGGGACCTCTGGGGTCTCCAAACATATTATTTGTGTCTAGATATTGGTCTTAAAAATTAGCATTGCTTGATAAAATTTTCCATGTCTACATCAACAAAAAGTTCTTCATACCTCCGAAGCAATATTAGTATCTTTAATGATGTGTAACATCTTATATTATCTAAATAACATCCCTAGTTTCCCTTCCAATGGTGAGGAAGAACAGTAGCTTCCCACCTTATTCAAAAAAATCCCATATTTGGCAGGGAAATAAAAAATAAAAAAATTCATAGTTAATAACTTTCCTAGAAGTGCTACCAATTGTAGAATCAATCGTTTTACATACACCATAGTAGACACCAAAAATTTATACCCCCTAAACCTACACAAGGTCATGACTAAAAATGGCACACTTATGACCTTTGTTATATCACCCCCATCTGATAATTAATTTAACCCATCATATTTCTAAAGTCTAAAATACTTATTTAAGTGATTATTATATATGAATGGGTATTATCTCCTTACACCTCATCCAATTCACCATGACACCTCGCCGAGTCACTTAACAAATTACTAAAATCACACTAAATACCTTCCTAAATTAACTTATTTTCTAACTAATCAAATATACAAAAATCTAACCCCTTCCCAACTCCAAATAAGTCATCTCATGATTTTTTAACCTCCACCACATCAATAAATCTCAAACCCATACTTTGAAGTGAAAAATATAAGGAAATAATTTGGTTTGTAGGTTAACAAATATTTCACCAAAATCACCGGTGATTTACCCGATCATTGGCCATTTACCTAATCGTCGGCGATCTATAAGAGAAAGTTTTGAGACCCCATTTGCAAGATGAATCCAAAGACCTTTCAGGTACATTCTACAATTTTCTCAATCCACTAGGCATTCAATACCTCCACATCAACACATTACAACATCACGTTGTTTGTAGAACATCGAATCATCACCAATTTTCTTGTTCTTACACTTAAATCACTTGTTTTCATCCAATGTTCATACTAGACATCCAACAAGGTAAAATCTTTAATTTTATTCAACCCATCCATTAACGTTAGGTACATTTTTATTTTTAGATAATTTACACATCATTAATCCTCTATTTTTGACAAGATTAAGAGTGGAAAAAATTGATTTAAACTCTGTTTAGGAAAATTGTAAACTTTCACAGTAATTACCGATGATTACCCTAATCATCAGTGATTCCCTCAAATCACTAACCATTCTTGCTATTTTTGTTTTTTTACTATTTTTACTCAATCTCATCAAAATGAGGACTTGTTTCTTGTTATGTATGAATAATTTTTCAAGTTTCATGTTTTTAGATGGAATTAGGAAGTCCTAATTATCCTACTTTTATTTCATTCTCTCGCATCCACCACCCTTTCTATTGGGAACAATACAATTTGATCAATGATTTAAAATGGTGCACCAATCAAGCTTCTCTACTTGATCATCTTGAAGCCATATTTTCTTCCACACAATGCATCTATGAAGTTACTGATGCCTTCTAGAATGCTTATGATGATACATTGAGGTTATGAGAAAATATCACCCAATTTGAATGCCGATAATAAACTAGACTTGAACATTTATAGGAGGATTATTGTACTACTTCAGAATCCAATTCCATCAGTCACATCAGCATCTCCAGCTCAGAATCTACCTTCACTCACCAATACAACACCCAGGAAGAAGATTCAGACTTCTTCGCTGAGGATTACATTTCCATCCCCGACTTGCACTGACTAAAGAAGAGGAGGAAACTACCAATTCAGATAAATCTCATTCCCTAGTATCTAAAATATCAACTACACTAATCGATAATCCAACTTTTGGATCTAATCATTGATTATTATCAAATCATACGTGTATTTAAATGAGTGATAAGCACATAATGTTATGTAATCTCTTATATACATACAACTATATGTGCTAAATTAAGATAAAAGTGTTTATCTTCATTAATAACATTTATTTTAATATAATGTTGCATGTTTGATTACAAGAGTCTTATTTATTAAAAATACTTGTTTTGATTGTTTCTGAACACGGTGTGTAAAACACAATCCACATCTATGGGTATCCGAGAAAACTTTCCAGAATCAAGATCGAGCTCAGTTATTACTCCTTGAAACTTTCAAGAAAACCAAGGTAAAAACCATGCAAGAAATTCTGCCACACTTTGTGGTACCTTAACCCCTTGTAAATTTGTCATTTTATCATAATTTTATCAGTATGTACTATTGAATACCAATCCCTAGTGATTGGATTGATCTCTGTGATTCTTTTGAATCGCTAGCGATTCTCTTTGTTTAATATTCTAACAAATTTCATCAATTTGCAGTCTCTTTTTCTATTTTTTTGTCTTTAAAAATATCACATTTTTCTTCATTTGTGGAATCTTTAGTCCTCCGATTCATTGAATAAATGACTTAAAACCCTAAAAATTAAAACTATAAACATATATATCAAAGCAATCTCACGGTGAGTTTAAAACACTTTCTTTTTCCTTTCCATCTTACATCATTAATTGTTTGTCCTCATTGAAATAAACATCTCATTTTGGGATTTAAACAAATTGGTAGATACTTCTTGATCACATAGTCTAACTAGGAAGGAATTTTTTTGCATTCACTTATTCTTCCCCACACACAACCAAATAACTTCAAAATAAAAAATGCATTCAAAAAACTCACCCACCGAGGTGAAAATTATTGGGATTTCATCACCCAAAAGGGAAACAAACTAGGTGTTCTGGCTGAATATAAACATCTGATTTTCAGTATATTTTGGCTCAACACCTGACTCCCTTATCACAATGAGACCATGAAGTGAGGGGTAGGCCCCAAACCACACCCGTATTGAAAATAGTAAAAAATTTTGCCTCACGTACCTTCGTGTATATCAAGGACTCCATCTCTAAACACACATAAACTAGCCTTAGATAGCCACTTCTTAGGACCCTCGTTGACCATTTTACACATTTCACCTTTCATAATTAAACAAAACAAGAATAAAATAATACTTTTCTTGTCATTGCTTGATAATTAACACAATTAGCTATTAATCATTTGCTTTATGTTTTGTGTGTGTTTTTTTATTATGGTACTTACTAGACAACAAACATGTAATCAATCATTTGAAAACATGTCTACCTTAACACCTGCATTTCAAATTCAATCCCCACTTCGCACTACACCACTCCCAACGAACAATTTCTTCACCTATGCAGCCACAAGCATTGCTTTATCAAATGAACACATCCAATCCCTTTTTTGACACACAAACATGGAATGAAGTAGGTTCTAGTCATAACAATGAAATTGGACAACAATCCTTTCATTCTTCACAACAGTACCATGGATGAATTCTTTACACACCAATGGAATCAGAACATTCTTTTTCTCCCATTGCACCCGAACTCCCATTTTATAATGGGGTGATCATGTTTTTGAAGAGATGTTAGATTCGAATCCCATTTCTCTTAATGCATACATGGCAATGAGAAATATTCAAATGCAGTCACTCACACCATAATCTATTACACACACTCACAACCCTTTACCCATCATTGCAAAACTCATTGAGAAAACCAAGAACTCGTTATTTAGTAGTTTTTTTTTCGATACTTCAGCTCAATCTGAAACACCAAGCATTAGTCAATCCCATAAATGCTACTAGCTCTACCAATCCATTTGACACATTGGATGAGCAACCTTTTGCAAGTCAACCCAAAACATCTTGATGTTTCCTCAACATCTATGTCTATGATCTCCATATGATCTCATCACAAAATGTGTCCACCTAACAATTTATGTCTTCATCCAGTCCTTCTATAGGGTCTACACCTCCCCAAAGTAATATCTACTTCCTCCACAATGACTCTATCAGGATTCTCATAGGTGTCAACATCATCATTAAGTTCTATTCCTCTTTCTACTTTTGTATTATCCCAACAAAATATTGTTCCTATTCAAAACATTACCATATATGTCCCTTTAAAAAAATGCCAATGATTAACACTAGTGTTATTTCCAAGATGTATCCCCACCTCGTAATACATGCCACACTTCTCAACCTTTGATTTCTATGTCATACTATCCATGCCATTACAAAACATCCCACAATAAAATATTCCACAACAAAACATTCTTTGGCAAACACCATCATTTTCATTTTCACACCATCCCAACACATTCCCACATATACATCCTCTTACATGCAAATATCAATACCATACTAGATACATTCAAACTACATCTAATGGAAAGTGTTGGGATTTCCCCAAAAAACATCTCTAGTAAACAAAATATTCTCATCATACAAAACATCATGTACAAACATTCCATCATAGAACATTCCTTATCAGTAGAACATCCCTCAACAAAACTTTCCTCATCAATAGTACACGCCTCAAAAAAATATTCCACAATACAATGCCACACAACATAACATTTCACAACAAAATAACCCTTATCAACCTAACCTCTCTTATCAGAAAAACATCCCTCAAACAAACATTCCTTACAATAAGACATTCGCAACAACATCAAATCGGACATACTCACCCTAGTCTTAATATCAACCTAGCCCATCTTTGGACCCACATGCTCCAAACGGCCCTCTCCAGACCTTCCTAACCATGAATATCTAGTTTAGAGACTCCCTCATCATCATCCAAAAATACCCTCTCCTATGAAAAATTTGCAATGAACCCATTCATCCTTTCCGTACCATACAAACCATATCCCCCACACTAGGAACTCCTAAGTTTATCAAGTTCTACAAAAAAGAGGACCCTCAACAACACATTCACACTTTTCACCATGCATGTTATTTGATATCCCATGATTAGGATTTAATGCTAAGAATGTTCCCTATGTCTCTTGTTGGTCCTGCCTTGGACTGGTACAATAACATTTCACAACATTCTTTATTTTCCTTTATACAACTCACTCAAATCTTTTAGATCATTTCTCCATAAACATAGCTCACAAAATTACCATTAATTATTTGTATGCCATTAGAAAATTTGAAGATGAATCCATCGCTGATTTTTTTCCCCGTTTGAGGGGCATAACTAATTAGTTATCATTCGCATACCACAGAGAAAAATTGATTGATATTTTATGTCGCACTTGTGCTAAGCATATCTCATCCACTTTACAAATCCAATCATTCCACACCTTCAATGAAGCCTTCACCATGGCCCGTAAGTTGGAATTGTGAGCTCTAGAAGATGGGGTGAAGCTTCACCCCAAGAAACCAAAAGTAGAGTTCCCATAAATCAACATCCAATCCAGATAAAACTAAAACAACTGCTAATGTCATTGTGGTCAAATTTTCTCCCAAAGAAAAGCCTATTGTTGAATGAGTTTTCAAAAGTAGTTACACACCCATAACAGAAAACTTATAGTGTATTTTTTAAAAAATTACTCACTTCTAATATCATATCATTACCACCCATTTGACCTATTGACATATCAATATCAAATCCCATTTGGTACCATGATAATGATTATTACAAATTCCATCAAGTAAATGGCCATGACATAGAAATATGTCACACTTTTCCACAAATGTCCTTCAGATTTGATTGATAAGGGTGACCTCCATTTAGATAATCCAAATGTACCTCCAAACCAAAACCTTGATATATTCAAACAACCCTTCCCAAATCATCCCTCATCATCTGAATCACCACAAGCTAATGTCATCCACACCATTAACACAATAAAAAAATTGAACCCATTTCTCCATCCACTTTATTTCCTAGTGAAACAAAATCTGCATAATCCTTACCAGAGGCCAATGAACATGTCAATCACAACTATAGAACTCTCCCCCTCCAATCAACATAAAAACTAATCCCATATCCTTTTCAGTTGTTGATTCAAACCTACCAAATTGATACCAACACTAGATAAACCCATGGTCATTGAACCGCCACTTACCACTAAATCCTTCCCATACCTTTACCCGAACGTTGTTTCAAGATCCATGCCTACATCAACAAATACTACTACACCTACACCTGCTCCCATATTTGCAAACATAACAATGGTACCATTAGAAACATTTTTAGCTCAGTCACCCCATCTAAATCCACCAAGAATCTCAGTCATCAACAACCTACAAAAATCAATAATCCTAAAAATCATGTGGACTATATTAACTATATTATTCAAACCCCTCTCCCTTCATTAGCATCAATGTCAACAAATACACCAAGTTCATCCAAGACTTTGAAGGGACCAAATAAAAAGGTGTTGTCCAAGTCTTTAAAATTCCTCATTATGATGAAACTTATCATTTCCGTGGTCCTCCACCACCTCTTCATCTAAGGGGCATACCTTCTTTTGAAGAACCCTTTGTCATGCCAAAACCAAGACCATAGGATCTCTCAAAAAAATGTTTCCAAAACCTTAATCAAGGACCCTTGAATGATCCCTCTTTCCTTATACCCATTAATCACCCCATTATTACAGGGAAAAACCCATTCATCATGTTCCTATAGTGAGTCCTTACGCTACATCCACTATCCCATAATGGACAGTTACATCTGACCCTCATCCATTTATCCCCATACAATCCAAGTATCCCTTACAGCCACCACCTATACAAGACCCTTGTCACCCATTCATTGGAGCAACTATGAGACCTATGCACCATCAAGTAAACTTAAGCAACCCGTTTCACCTATCCCCATCAAAAATCAATCCCCAGTGGAATTTGGCCCAAAAGGGCGATATGCTACCATTTTGGATAATCTATTACAAGAATCACTAATCACATTACCCCTCTTAAGTAATCAAATCATCGAGGTGGAAACCCATCCTGGTATGATTTTAATACTTTTTGTGATTATCACAAAACCTAGGTCATACCATAGAAGACTATAAAGCCTTCCATCAGAAGATTCTAGAAGATGGGAACATTTCACTTTTCTTCCTTCCCATCCAACTCTAGCTTCAATGTCAACACCATCAATTGAGTCTAATCTCCTAAATCCTCCGACCATCAAATCAATGTTGTGCACATCACCACACATTCATGAAATTACGACAACAAATCCTCTAATCCAAACAAGAAAAATACACTATCGCTATACCCCTACCACCAGAATCATCAACATCATCTGATAAACCCAAGGTCTCAATTTCACTAGCTCCTAAAGGTCCTAATCAATCATCATCACCTAAAGATAAAATTTCAATAAAAACTTCCCCTCTTCCTCTCACCACATTATAAAAATATACACTAAACAATTACACCAATCCCCTGTCAAAATGTCACTCTATGAACTCATTCAGACATCACCACCTTACAAATAAGCCATGATAGAAGCACTTCAATCTATTACTATCTCAATTAAATGACTCAACCCCTCTTGCAAATTTTTAAGTGCTTTGAAAGCATCCACCACAATTTCCTTCGAAACATCTAAAATACCCACTCTTAGACTAGAAGACCATGACTTACCACTTTTTATCACTTCTCAAGTCAATGATATCTCTATCAAAAGATCATGATTGATAGTTGCTATCAACATTATATCCTCTCTATATTTTTAAAAATTAGATACCCAACATGGTTGTTTCTCAAACTCTTGTCCTATTGCATTCATTTAATGACACAATCACACCCACACTTAGTAATTTTATCTTACCACTTAAAGATGGTGTTAAAACCATACCAAAAATCTTATACATCATAGAAGGAGAGTTCAATATAATATGTTATTAGGACATCCTTGGATATGACACCATGGATTTCATTCCTTCAACTCTCCATCGCTACCTTAAGTATGAACATGAAGGGTAGACTTACATAGTCCCCACTAACCCGAATCCATTTGTTGACTACTATATGATGTATCATCCAAATGATGTATTAGTACCTAAATCCATATCTAATTCTTCTTGATCAAGCATCCACTAGCACATCAGTACCTTCTTCTAAACTACTAGATGATTCCTCTATTACAGAAGTTGTGAAATGTCTCACTCTTGGGGAATATCACCTTCTTATGCTTAACTCTATCCCATCACCAAAAACATACAGTCACCCTGATAAAAAACCCATGTACAATCCTAATGTGGGAGATGTTATCTCTTATGGGCCAACATACCTTAAAAAAAATCTTGTTTATGGCGGGTTTGATAAACCACCATCCCAATCAACCAAATTACACCATGCAACACCATTTAAATCAAATCTCAAATCCCTTGATAATCCCAAATTTTCCCGTATGTACCTTCACCATTGTGCATGGAAAGGCTTTGGCCTTGGGCATTATGAACAAGGAATACATGATCAACCCGTCTTACACACCCTCAAGCCATATGAGAAAAATGGCCTAGGTTATAGAAAATTTACCCCTAAAACTGTTGAAGCTCCTTCATCCGAGCAAGAAACCATCATACCCATTTTTGGATCAGAATCATCATCACCCACTAAATTTAAGGATTCCACAGACACATGACACTGTATCTATCCCACCCAACTTTTTTTTAGTCAACACTATATCCTTAGGACCACTCACATATCAATTAGAAGCTCCATCAAATCATTACCACTTGTTTCACCAGACATGGTTGAAGAAGATTTACCTACCATAGATATCCTTCAGTGTCAGGATGATCAAGAAATTATCTCTCACATGGGAGCTGAAGAATGCTTTCTTCGTAATATTTACCATTTGATACATCAGCTCTTCTAAATGAATCCACTATCGATGTTAACTTGGGAACCTCGTAGGACCCTCATATAGTCAAAGTTCATTCAAAGTCTCAATCCACAAGAATTACATGAATTCACCTCATTTTTAACATGAAATATCATCAAGCCTTCACTTGGTCATATGGTGATATGCTCGAATTGATCCCAACATGGTCATACATAACATTGTCACATATCCTAATGCCAAACCAGTCAAACAAAAACTCCACAAAATGCACCCCCATATAGCTCTCCTTGTTAAGGAAGATTTACAACATCTCTTATCTACCAATTTCATCATACCCATTGATTATCCACAATGGGTCTCTAACATTTTCCCAGTAACTAAAGCTTCAGAAAAAATTCACATCTGCACTAATTTTAGGGATCTCAATCTTGCTTGCCCCAAAGATGATTTCCCTCTTCCAAACATAGACCAACTTGTAGATCTCACAACCAACCATGAAATGATTTCCCTTATGGATGGTTTTTTAGGTTATAACCAAATCATTATCGCACCTGATGATCAACATAAAACATCCTTTATCACCCCATGGGGAACCTTTTGTTATCATGTCATGCCTTTTGGGCTTAAAAATGCAGGGGAAACATATCAACATGCTATGACATATATCTTCCATGACCTCATTCACAAAATTGTTGAGGATTATATCGATGACCTCCTCGAAAATCCAAATTTCACAAAAATCATCTTGATGTTCTTGAATCAATCTTCACCCACCTCATTCAATTTATCTTCGCTTGAATCCGACAAAATGTGTCTTTGGTTTCCTCACCAAAAAAATGTTAGGATTCATTGTATCTCTTCGTGGAATTGAAGTCGATCCCACAAAGGTTAAAGAAATCATCGATATGCCTCCACCTACTAATATCAAAAAACTGCATAGCCTATAAGGAAAGTTACAATCCATACAATGTTTCATATCACAACTCTCTGACCATTGTCAACCATTCCACCATTTACTCCGTAAAGATATAGTATTTCAATGGGATTCTGATTTTTGAAAGCCTTTTGAAGAAATCAAACATTATCTATTATCACCACCTGTCCTCACTCCACCTCGTGATGGGAACCATTTTACCTATATATCCACTTTAGAGCATGCCCTAGGAGCCATGCTTGCTCACCGTGATAATCAGGGCCATGAATAGGTCGTATACTACATTAGTCGCACACTCCATGAATACGAAACATGCTACTCTGAAGATGAAAAGTTGTGTTGTGCATTGTATTTTTCCACCTCCAAGCTATGACATTATCTTCTTAATCAAAAAACATACATCATCACCAGTTTTAATCCACTTAAATCCATGCATGCTAAACCTTATCATAATGATCACATAACCCGATGGCTCATGTTAATGACTGAGTTTGAATTAGAAATTATACCACAAAAATCTATCAAAGGTCAGGCCATAGCTAATCAACTCACAGAGGCACCACTTTCTGATTTAAAAACTACCTCATGAATGCTTTCCATAGATGAATCTATTAACAACATCATTGAATCCGACAATTGTGAATCAAATTTCATCCTGTCAAAATGACCCTCTTCTTTGAATGCTAAAATGCCAAGAAGGAGGAGGATCCGGTGTTGTTTTCATACCACCCTGGAACATTCCCATCCCATTATCATTCAAACTCAATTTTGAGTGTACTAATAACATGGAAAAATATGAAGCTTTAATCATGGGTTTGCAAACCACTATTCTCTTAGGTGTCCATGTCTTGGAAATCTACGGAGATTCACAACTCATCATCAGTCAAGTTAAAGGAGAGTATCGTGTAAAAATGAAATAATTCAAAAATATAAAGTCGTTGTCAATTTTCTCCTTGGCGCATTCGATCATTATACTATCCAAACATTCCATGGTCCTCTAACAAGTTTTCGTAGACACTATGGATTCTTTAGGATCTCTTGTCCCTTTCGAAACAGAAAATCAAAGGATAAAACTAAAATGTCCATAGTCATTCAATGATTAGATCATCCTTCACATCAAAATGAGCTACCTTCCATAAACATTATTGATGAAAACCCATTGGATTTATGGTATGCCCAAATATTTGATTATCTTACTAAATCTAAAATTCCATCAGACTTATCACAAGGCACTAAACGATCCTTCCTTCAACATATCACTCTCTTCATGGTCATAGGGGGCATCCTTTACAAATGTATTTTTGATGGTGTATTACTAAATTGTCTTAAGTCACGTAAATCAACTAACGTAAACAAAGAGATCCACAATGGCATTTATGGGGGCCATTTCAGTGGAAATTCCATTGTTAAGTGTATCATATGGCTAGGTTATTATTGGCCTACTATTACCAATATATTAGCATGTACATGAAATAGTATGTTAAATGTCAACTCCATTCTAATATCATTCAAATCCCGAGTCAAGCATTGCTAACCACCCAAGATTTATGGCCTTTCTCTCAATGGGGGTTAGACCTCATTGGTGAAATCAATCTAAAATCCTCTCAACAACATCATTCAATCATCAATGCAACTGAATACTTCACTAAATGGGTTGAAGCAATTCCTTTGACCTCAACAAAGTATGGACCCATCATCAATTTCATATATCAAAACATCATATGTTGTTTTGGCATTCCACATAAGCTTATCACAGATAATGGAAAATCCTTTAAAAATAAGGAGGTTAAAAATATACTTTCAATATTAAATTAAGCTTCTCATCACCATACTATCCTCAGGAAAATGGACAAGAAGAAGCTTCCAACAAACACTTAACAAAATCCTCATGAAAATATAAATGACACAGGTAGGAATTGCACATTCAAATCCCATTGAAAACTAGGGTTTATCAAACCACTATTTGTACACCCATTAATGCTACACCTTATTCATGTTTCTATGGATATGAAGCCATTGTACCTTTATAAATTCAAATTACATCACTTCGTGTATCTTTAAAGGATTTCATCCCTGATGAAGAATACCACCAAAATCATCTTGCACAACTAGAATTGTTGGATGAAAAGTGCTTAAAAGCCCTTGAACATCACCAATTTTATCAACAACGCATTAGTAGAGCATATAACAAACATGTCAAAGAATTTGACTTCAAAATTGGTGACCTAGTACTTAAGGAAAATAAAATGTGACTAAATTAGAATGAAGTAAACGTGGGAAGTTCACCCTAATTGGATTGGTCCCTACGTTATTACTCACAAATATGGGTCGGAGTGTATCATGTCTCTCTTCTCTTGATGGGGAACCTGAAAAGGAGCCTCTAAATTCTTTGCACTTACGACCTTTCTATTGTTAAATGATCGATTATCATGATAAGAGTCTTGGTTAAACCTTATCATTCCACTATAAACGACAAATGTGATTTTTCCTCCACAACCTCTATATTTATAAATGGGGCATATGAATACTGTTGGTTATAAATTTATCCCTCCTTAATGGAAATTTATTGGGTTCTTTCTCCTAGCTCAAAATAAAGTAAAAATATATCTATGAATGTTTCCTACCAAAATTTTATATATATATATATATATATATATATATATATATAATCCCTCGAAGGACAACTATCTAACATCACATTTGTCAAAAATAAAAGTAGACTGATCCTCAAAGGAAAACTACCATTATAAAAATTCATGGATTGATCCCTTTAAGGACAACCATTCAAATCAAAATAAAATGTAGACCACACCCTTAAAGGATGGATACCTATGAAAAATTATTCTGTTTTGATCATCCTCTACAAATATATCAAAATATGAGATCATCTTGGAAAGCTTTCCGCATTGATCAACATTCCCATAAGCAATCTTCCCACATTAATCAGCTTTCTCCACAAAAATTTCTTATCATAAACAGCTAGGGCATTGATTCCCTTTAATTTTGTTAGAAAGGAGAAACATTTTTCCTAGTAAAGAGCATGTATACATATTTTCTCTCGCTCATTTAATCCGAGTCCACCATAATTGGTATGGAATGTTTATTGATAGTATTATTTAACATTTTAAATGGCTACAAGTGCAAGCATTATCAAAACTCATTGTGAGTATAGTAATCAATGGGACTTTTTTATTTTCCATTTTTACTTCATTTGATTTTTGGTTACATCCGATTCACACTTTTAACCACATAATAAAAACATAAACATAAACACATTTATTTCATGCAACACATAGGATATCATAAACAAGATAACAAATCATCATAATCATAATTGTCATCATATAAAAAATCACATAACCATATAATCATAAACATAATTAACCTCATTATCATATTTGAAAAAATATGTAACCTTCTCATCCATGTAAAATAAAGAATCTAGTATGGAACTCGAAATCAACACCATCATATGGAATTGGAATCTTTGGCTCATGTATCAGTCTCTCTTGGAAGAAATATATACAAGCTGGGCCTTAATCCCATCTTGATCTACAATCAAAGCATCCCTCTCTCCAATTAGAGCATCCCATACTCCTTCCAAATCATGTCGCTCTCTATGAGTGACATCTCTCTCGATCTCCACTGTGGTCTTCTCCAAGATAATAGCAACATATGGAGCAATGGCTACATAAAACTCCACCCTCTCCTCCTCAATCTCAACACCCTCCTCGGATCCTCCTTATGCTCAGTGCCTACACCCGTCTAACCGATCGGGATTCCATCTCTACGTAACTCATCCTCTCGAATCCCTGAAATGAATGAGACCACCAAACAAGAAATCGAGATTCACCCCTGCCTCGTTAATTAGTTATATGGCCCCATCCTCATCTAAACCCATCACCCCTATCTTTTTAGTAGTGGGTACTGGCCCAGTCATAGCTTTCCGTGGGATATCAGTGTCCCTTTCATCTTGTCTATACAAAACTGTCTCCTCAAGTATACCCCCCATTTAACCCAAACCGCACCCCAACCGACTAAAACATATTAGCTCATCCTCTTTGGCCCTACAACCCCGATCCCAAGTATCATGTTGAAAATAAGATAAATATCCAAAAATATGGCTAATCTTTAAAATCTACATACAAACGATAAATCACGTCCCCCACCTATAATCCTAATATCTGGTCCCTATAATAAGTAGGCATGTTTCCTTCAACATGGCCGGCACAACCTAAGCTCTAAATCCACCTCATAAAACCTACATGTCTCACCTCAATGAAACTAGGCAAGCCAAATAGACTAGAAATAACAATATGATAATGTTCCCAACACCGCAAAGTAGAAACTGACATTGATCCCATATCACTTTGTGGGTTGTCCAACACCACAAATCTCTATTTTTTTGTGCCAACAATGTAGGAGCCCACTCAAAAATGGTATGGTACTCCATTAACTCTGAACCACTCCACTCATCACCCATGGTAAACGACCTCCACTTGAATCTGAAAACACAAAACATGAAATCCCTATCATCATCATGGTCATCTATGGACAACCATCTCTACCAACGATCATACAAAATGTGATACTCAAAATCCCTTGAAGTATACCTAACACATGCAACATCACCACCATATAAATGATACATAGTATCAAATCTCTCTCGTATCTCAAACATAATAAACTAACTCCCCCTCACTAGAAGCCTCGTAATCGATGAAAATCCTCGAGTGTAATGGTTTTATTGCCTATGGGTAACAATAAACTTTTGGTGGAAGGATTCCACCTCCCCAAAAATACAAGCATCAAACTACAACATCTATGCACTCTCCTATAATATATCATGCCACCAAACCCCACAGCCTCTAGATGTTCCCAACCATCATTAGATAGATCTTATCTCACCTCATCCAACATCAAGGGGACATGATCTTATATGGTCAACTAGGGTTATACCTATAGAAATACAAAACAAAAAAAAAACATTAATAAAAATGTAGATAATAATAAAACACTCATGAAACACAAATATGACAAGAAAATATGAGAAATATTATTCTAAACATCCAAAAAGTTTGACACTTTTCTCAAAAATAACATTTTTCAAAACCAAATACAAAGCAATTACATTCCAAGTGAATTTCTAGTGATTCACCTCAATCACTAGTGACTGAGGTAATCACTAGCGATTCCTACAATTGTTCCTTAGGGCACTAACATGACCAAAAACCATATAAAAGACAAAAAAACCACAAAATTAAAAGAAGTCTAAAATAAAACTCAATTGTGGCCTACCTCAAATGAGAATGGGATTTTGTTTATGGCTAGACATGACTATTTTTCTCCTTTTTCGGCTCAAAGACACATTTTTCCTCCCAAGAGGTCGATGTCGTGTACAATACAAAAAAATAAACAATAAAACAAAACAAACAAATTGGGGTATTTAAACCCCGATTTTCTTCCCAACCCAATCGTTAGCATCATTTAAATCACCGAAAATTAGGTCAATTGTCGATGATTACTTTGTTTTAGGATTTTTATATATGTGGCCTTCCCTCTCTTGCAAAAATAAAATCAAGAACATGTTAGGAATAAAACATAGCTTAATTCATCATTACTTAATATTTGAATAAATGTAATAAGTTAAAGTATTTAATTTAAATACTTTAAAATTATGTCAATAGGTATTAGTTATCCTTAGTCATAGTTACCTAAGTGATACAGCTTCTCATCCCTTTGTTTTTGGGATCATGTTCTATCTTGTATATTTTGTTCCAGGATGATTTCTATGAGGCGCAATAGGGGAAGTTAGGGGCAATATGCTATTTATGCATATTTTCTTAGATTAGGTGGTTTATTTCCATATATTGTGGATGAGATATAAGTTGTCTAATATATGCAAATATTATAGATCTCTCATTTGTTTTAAAATACTTTATATTGATATTAATAAAATAAATAAGCACGGTCTTGTTTCATGAAAATATTCTTGTGTCAAATATTGTTTTCAAGTATTCATTGTCAAGATTTGGTATCAAGAGCAATATTCTAATCTAGAGAGAGTGTAGGAAGCTTTAGGGAAGTTTAGGGAGGTCTGGATAAATTACAGAGCTAGGAGGAGCCATAGATGCCCCCAGCCATTTCACATCCCCTACTTGAATCCACACCTTGGTTCATGGTTTATTTCCAATTGAAGAACACCTAGATTGCAATCACAAGCCCTTGCAAAATCGGATGCAACTCATGTTGCAAAATGTGACATTATTTCATTCTCTTTTTTAAAATTACTTGTACCTACAAATTTGTTTTTGAAGCATTTTAAAATATATATATACAATAGTTTTGTATTATCGGGACTTGAGCTTTTCAATCTCCCCACATAAATTCCCTTCATATTATCTTTGATTTTTCTTTTCATACATCTTGCAAGAGAATTGTACGTGTATGTGAGAAGATCTTTGTCTAACGGTCCTAACCCTATACGAACGGGAGTAGAGGAAAAAGTGGAAAAAGGAAAAAAAAAGTGATCTTGTTTGGAAACTGACCTCCATTTACACACCCATCCATGCGTAGACCCTACAAATCATAGAGACAACAAGAAAAAAACACTGTTGAAGAAAAGTGAAGCTTGTGAAAAGCAAAGTAAAAGAAAAGATGTATAAAAGTTGATAAATTTCTCGTGGTGGTGAGGAAACAAGGTTGACGGCAGATGAAACAAGAATGTACATATGCACGTAAGCATTAAACGATATTTTTTATTAAAAAATTCATTTTGGGATTGTGCAGAAAAAAATAGAAGTATAGAAAACAAATTCATTTTTGGAAAGGGGCCCGGAAAGATATTGAAATCACATTTTAAAAAGTCATAACTTTCAATTGGTACCTCGGATTGAGGTGCCATTTTTTTTGAAAGTGTGTGTTTTTGCAAGCTCTATGTCTTGGTCTAGTTTTTAATAAGATTTATTTTGTAAAAATTAGATTTTTTGTATTTGAAAAGAGGCCAAAGAGTCCAATTTTTTTATCATACCGACCAAGAGAGCCATTTTATTTTTTTAAATCAGCCACAAAGAAAAATTTGTAACAGGGCCAATAGTGCCAAAAATTAATTATACACGGCTGAAAAGGAGACCAAAATAAATAAAATAATATTTTTGGGGGTGTGCATGCTTTTAGGGGGAAAAGTGTTCAATTGTTTTTTCTTTTACTATTTGTTACTCTTCACAATGGCCGCAACTACGTCACCAAAATTATTTTTCTAGATTCTCAAATTTTACGTTCTTATAATTATCCAATATAGAAAACAAAAATTCATACACAACTTGATTTTGAAAATCGACGATCTATTGTTTCGGTACTTTAACAAGATCTCGCAACAAATGTTACACAACAAGCTAGGTTTGATCGTGCAAATCAAAAAGAAAAGTTAACAATAATTTTTAGTGTTTCAAATGAGTTATAACCTCATATTCATGAGGCCACAATAGAAAAATAATCTTGGGACAAGTTGAAAATAGTATATGAGTCCAAAATAAGAACATGATACTTCCTCTCCGAGTCAACTATTGAACTTAAAAATGCAACCAACTGAAAAGTTGAATTTTTTTAGAAGAGTAGTAAATTTTCATGCATCACTTCAAGCTTTGGAAGAAGAAGTAACTGACACATCACTCATGCATATAGTATTTAGAGTTATTCATCCTTCTTATAGGATTTTTGTGACCACGCTAAACATAAATTGTCAAACAATAACTTTTGAAGAGTTAGTGAATATGCTACAACAAGAGGAATCTATTCACTCAGCTAATAAAACTTAAGAGAATTCACTTTATTCTAATTAAAAAGGACAAAAAGGCTAAGTCTAGTAAACAACCTCAAAAGCAAGGTAATACTTAACAAGGACAAAAGGACCAACAAATATGTCTTATTTGTGGTTGAAAAGGACATGAGTTAGAGAATTGTTGGTACAAAAATTCCAACAAGGATCATCAAGTGGTAAAAATATTAATTACCAACAAACAAAATCTAGCAAACAACAGAGTAAACATGGAAAAATAATCAAAAGTGGAAGAAGAAACCAGCTCAACAAGGAAATGTAGCCAAATAGGAAGATCAATTTGATGATAATGACTTCCTATATTCTACACAGTCAAATGAAGTATCCAATTCTACAAATTAAATTCGGTATGTCGACTTGGGTGCAACTCAAAACATGATAGGAAAGAAATATTGGTTGTTCAAAATGAGTAAAACGCACAAAAAAAATCATGTCTCTTTGGGTGATGATACATATTATAGTTTTGAAGGCATTGGTTCCATTTCACTACCACTTGGGCAAACATAATTGTAAAATTGTAAGTGTTCTTTATGTCCTTGGTTTAAAAAAACATATTTTATCTCGTTAGTCAATTATTAGATCACAATAGCAAAATTTACTTTGATTAGAAATGATGTAAAAATATGTGCATAATTCGAGATAAGTCACGAATCTTGAAAATTGTTACAAAAGCTTTAAATGTGTGAAGAATGTTTTAGCTAGATTTTATTTAATGAAATGATCAAGAACTTGTAGCCAATGATACATCACAGGCTCAACTATGGCATAGAAGACTTGGACATGTAAGTTTTGGCTATCTTGACACACTTTGTTGATACAATATGATTAGGGGTTTCCCAATTATAAAAAAGGGTACATATAAATGTCAAAAAAATTTGGTGGGAAAACAACATAGAGCACCATTCAAACATAGTACATTTTGGGAAATGGAAAAAATTGACTTGGTGCATACCGATCCGTGTGGATGAGTGAGACGTAGCCACTCCGGGTTTCAATATTTCATGCTCTTTATTGATGGTTTTTCAAGAAAAATATGGATATATTGTCTTTCTATAAAAGAACAAGCTTTTAAACTTTCAAGAAGTTCAAATCCATTGTTGAAATAGAGTCTAGTAGGAAAATAAAAACACTCTGCTTTCAGTTGATGGGGATAATACACCAGCAATGAGTTCAATGATTTTTGGAAACACATGGCATTCATCATCAATTGGCGCGTCCTCACACACCACAAAAATGGTGTTTTTGAAAGGATAAATCATACTATCATAGATATGGTGTGATGTCTAATAAATGATTTAGGTTTATCAGAAACATTTTGTGCCGATGTAACTAAAATGGAAGTCTATTTACTAAATAGATTTCCCACTACATCTCTTGATGGAGTAACACCTTAGGAAACAAGGTCGGGTAATAATCCATCTATTTCACACCTTAGAGTTTTTGGATGTAAACCAAGTATGAAAATTCCTAAGAAACAAATAACTAAGCTTGATATGAAATTGGAAAAACTTATCTTCTTAGGATATAGTGATGAACTACTTGGCTATATACTTATGGATCCAAGAACAAGAAGGGTCTACACTAGTCGGGATGTTGAGTTATTTGAGAAGAGAGAAGTAGATGTTCCTTTCATACACTCAAATGATGAGAAAATCATCCCTACTATGAAAATAGAGGATGGTAATCACTTTGATGATGACAATGATGATGGGGAAGATAATGAAATTCAACCTCCCACGAAAAACAACAAAAGTATGCCTAAATGGTATACAAGTCTGATTAGAAATGCAAAATTGTATAGTGTCCCTAACACACCTACCGTTGGGATGAGGACTCACCGTATGGCTCCAAATGAGGTCAATTTTGCCTTAAAGGGTAAATTTTTTGAAACTACTGAGCCATCCACAATTTCAGAAGCCCTATAGTATAAACCTTAGAAAGATTCTATGGATGTAGAATATAAGTCACTTATGAAAAATAATACATGGAAACTTATAGATCTTCCACTAGGGAAAAATCTGATTGGATGTAGATGGATCTTCAAAACAAAGTACAAAGAAGACGGAAAAATTGATAAACACAAGGCTAGACTAGTTGCTAAGGGATATGCTCAAAAAGAAGGCATTGATTATGAGGAGAATTTTGCTCCCACAACTAAGATAAAAACATTCAGGTTAATATTTTCTCTAGCTGCACAATTTGGTTGGAAAATACACCAAATGGATGTGAAAATTTCCTTTCTTAATGGTGATTTACAAGAAGAAGTTTACATGACTCAACCAAAAGGTTTTTTCATACCAGGTAAAGAGGAAAATGTATGTAAACTCATAAAATCACTATATCATCTAAAGAAGTTTCCTAGGGCATGGTACATAAAAATCAATGAGCATATCATTCAACATGGATACAACAAGAGTCCATATGATCCTAATCTCTATCTCAAAAATCAAGGGGGAGATAGTGATCATTGTAGTATATGTGGATGATCTAGTCATCATTGGAGGATCAGTGAGGATGATTAAGTCAACAAAGGAAGATCTAACACAATCATTTGACATGACCGATATCTGGCTTCTACATTATTGTCTTGGACTTGATGTTTGGCAAAGATAAAATCATATCTTTGTGTCAAAATTGAAATATGCTAAGACAACACTTGATAAATTCAATATGATGGATTGTAAGCCATTTTCCACACCTATGGGGACAAGAATTCAACTGTCTCAAAGATATCCATAACCACAAGTAAATGTAACTCTCTATCGGCAAATTGATTGTGAGTCTCATCTACTTGACTTACACTAGGTCATATATCAGCTATGAATTCAACTATCTTTCATAGTTCATGAAAAAACCAAGGGTTTCTCACTAGAAAACAACAAAGAAAATACTTGAGGTATATTAGAGAAAGTATGGACTATGGCCTAGAATACAAGAAGAATAATAACTTCTTATTGATAGGATATTTAGTTTCAAATCATGCAGAAACATAGATGATAGTAAATCTGGATTTGTATTCTTTTTGGGATCTAGACTGATATCATAGGGAGTAAAAATCATAATTAAGTTTCAAGATCTTCCACGAATAAGAATATCATGCAACAAGTGGAGTCATCTCAGTGAAGTGATATGGCTTTG
The DNA here is from genome assembly GCA_018340775.1 of Taxus wallichiana var. yunnanensis. NCBI lineage: Eukaryota > Viridiplantae > Streptophyta > Pinopsida > Cupressales > Taxaceae > Taxus > Taxus wallichiana. The sequence continues at coordinate 474,792,271 of CM031241.1, forward strand.
ACGTATATTTGAAGGATTGGGAATACCACATAAATATCCAATTATCCTACATGTTGATAATGAAGGAGTAGTAAAACATGTTCAAAATCATATTTTTCACGAGAGTACCAAATAAATTGACATACAAGTACATTTCATTCACTAACATGTTCAAAGCAACAACATATAGCTCCAATATTGCCCAACAAATATGCAAAGAATGTGCGAGATGTCTTCACAAAGTCACTTACTTGAGGTAAATTTAAGGGTTTTAGATAATTTCTCTCCTATTCACTTGAGACCATGATGAATTGGGGGATGTTAGGAATTAAACTTAGATTAATTCATCATAACTTGATATTTTAATAAATTGAATAAGTTAAATTATTTATTTTAAATACTTTAAAATTATGTCAATAGGTATTAGTTATCCTTAGTTTTTAGTTAACTAAGTGATAGTGTTCTCATCCCTATGTTTGTGGGATCATGTTCTATCTTGCATATTTTGTTCTCGGATGATTTCCATGAGGGGCAATAGGGCGATTAGGGGCGTATATTTTCTCAAATTAGGTGATTTGTTTCCATATATTGTGGATGAGATAGAAGTTGTGAAATATCTATAAATATTGCATCTCTCTCATTTGTTTTGTAATGCTTGATTTTGATATTAATAAAATAAACAAGCACCGTCTTGTTTCTATGAAAACCTTCTATGTCAAATATTGTTTTTAAGTATTCAATGTCAAGAGAACACAACAAACACACACAAGTGTGCCATGTCCCTGAAATGGACCTTAGCTCATGGAAAAATTTAATTAAAAAACATAAACACAACATTGGGATTTTCCATATGTTTATGGGAGACGAGCCCTTTGGCCACCATTTCTTGTCCTTTTCCCCATTTTTCTGGTAAGAATCATATTTCTACGAGCATTGAGCCGCTTGGCCACCCTAACACTTTATTACCCAACATCATGATTTCCACCCTTTTTTATTATGGAAAGCCTTTCTTAAACACAAACACACCGGTGCTCATTGTATTATCTTTGTAGTGAATTCAACCATACCAACACAATTTTCTTTCATCATTTTTGTATAACAATTTTCTTGAAAACTTTCAAACAAAAAGGGGTAAATGTATACACGAAAAATTTACACCCCCATAAACCTACACAATCTCATGACTAAAAATGACACACTTGCGACCTTTGTTATATCACCCCCTCTGATAATTAATTTAACCCATCATATTTCTAAAGTCTAAAATAATTATTTAAGTGATTAAAATATATGAATGGATATTATCTCCTTACACCTCACCTTTACACCTCATCCATTTCACCACAACACCTCGCTAAGTCACTTAACAAATTACTAAAATCACACTAAACACCTTCCTAAATTAACTTATTTTCTAACTAATCAAATATACAAAAATATAACCCCTTCCCAACTCCAAATAATTCATCTCAAGTTTTTTTAACCTCTAGCACATCAAACAAGATCGAAACACATCATTTTAAGAGAAAAATAGAAGAAAATAATTCGTTTTATAGGTTAACAAATATTTCACCGAAATCACCGACGATTTACCTGATCGCCGATGATCTATAAGTGCATATTTTCGGACCCATTTGTAGGAAAAATCCACATGCCTTATAGGTACATTTTTTCATTTTCTTGATCCACTAGGCATTCAAGACCTCCACTCATCAACACACTACAACATCATGTTATTTTTAGAACATCAGGATCATCGTCAATTTTCTAGTTCTTATACTTCAATCACCTATTTCCATCCAACGTTCATACCATACATCCAACAAGGTAAAATATTTCATTTTATACATTTCATGCATTAACGCTACGTACATTTTTGTTTTTACATAATTTATGCATCATTTATCTTCTTTTTTGACAAGATTAAGAGCGGAAAACATTGATTTAAACTATGTTTAAGAAAATTGTTAACTTTCATAAGAATATTTGAAGATTACCCCAATCGCCAAAGTGATTCCCTTGAATTGCTAGTGATTCCTACTATTTCTATCTTTTTACTATTTTTTACTCAATCTGATCAAAATGAGGACTTGTTTCTTGTCATATACTAATAGTTTTTAGATTTTTCATGTTTTTATATGGCATTAGGAGGTCCTACTTATCCAATAGCTGATTCATTCCCTCACATCTACCACCCTTTCTATTGGGAATAGTATGAGTTGATCAATGATTTGGAATTGTGCATCTTTTAGGATGCTCTGTTTGATCATCTTGAAGCCATATTTTCTTCCACATAATGTATATGTGAAGTTACTGACACTTTCTCGGAATTCTTATGATGATAGATTGAGGTTACGAGAAGAGCACATCCAATTTGAATGATGCTATGAAACATGTCTTTAGCATTTGGAGGAGGACTATCGTATTTCTTCAGAATCCAATTCCATCAGTCACATCAACATATCCATCTCAGAATCTACCTTCGCCCACCAATATGACACCCGGAAGAAGATTCAGAATTCTTCGTTGAGGATTACATTTTCATCCCCGACTGCACTGATCAAGAGGAGGAGGAAACTACCAATTCACCTGAATCTCATTCCTATGTCTTTGAAAATATCTACACTCATCGAGAATCTGACTTGTGGATTTAATCATTGATTATTCTCAAATCATATATGTATTTAAATAAGTGATAAGCACATGTTGTTTTATAATCTTTTATATACACACAACTATATGTGTTAAATAAAGATCAGAGTGTTTATCTTGATCAATAACATTTGTTTTGATATAATATTACATCTTTAATTACATCACCTTATTTATAAAAATACTTGTTTTGATTGTTTCTGAACATGGTGCGTAAAAACATAATCTACATCTACAGGTATCCTAGAAACCCCTCCATATCAAGGTCAATTTTGGTTATTACCTCTTGAAACTATCAAGAAAACCAAGGTAAAAACCACATGAGAAAACCACCACAAGGAATTCTCTATAATCCATAACATATTATTTATGAAAAGTAATAGTTATCTTAAGGTTTAACTCATTATTATTGCAAGAGGCATGATGATACATGAAGATTCACAATAAAACATACAATTCTATAAGAGACACCCATTCATAATAAGTTATGTGAAAAAGGGGTCAGCATCCAATTGTTTTTATACCAAAGAATTTTCTAGATATACCTTAAGAGGATTTTCCATCTTTTCTTCGATTTCTTGTATCTCATCTTCAACAATTGTGGGGGCTTATTTCACATCAATCGGATCCTTATTGGTAACAATATCATATTCTTTAAAGCCTAAATAGTCAAAGGATCTGTTTATTTTCTCATAGATCCTCAATAGTTCTACAATGGGAACTTTAATCTTTATTTGACTTAAACTATTAGCCATATCTCATACATTATATTTAGGAAGAGGAGCATTATAAGCCACTATTACAATTTTTTCAGATGGTAAAAGGTTATTTTTAGTGTGGCTTTGGGAAGAACATCTTGGCTTAGGATGAATTATAGGAGTTATATTAAAAACATTTTAATGAGGAGCAGATTTTGAGATATTAGAAAGAATAAGAATCATTTTTTTTTTTGCATGAGAAACCCATTTAATTTGTCTATTTATGAGATTGTAATCATTTTTTTGAGTAACTTCACCATTGATAAAAAAATTCTATCCTCACTAGAAGTAACATATAATCATATTTCTTGACCATCAAGGATCTTAAATACAAAAATAATGATTAAGAAAGTTAAAATATTGGGTCATATCAGCTTGAAATTTTTCCAAAAGGACGGACCTAACCTTGTCAAGACAAGTCTAGAAATCAACCATAGTTTGGTGTAGAGGAGGTCAAGTATAAGATGCATTATGCTCACATTCTCGTTGACATTCCATCATGCATACATAACTGAAATAATACTCATAAATTTTATTAGTTGAAGGGTGATCATAGTGCATATGGTGCAATAAGAATTTTCCTACCAATCAATTCCATTTTCTTCCTCAATAACAACTACTCTTCCCACTAAAGGGTCAAGTACTGATTTTTTATCTCTAAAATTTTGTTGCTTGTTCAAGAAACCATGTCCTTTTCCTCTATCTTCATCTAGGTGCTATCCTTTGGGATAATTTCCAAATCTATTATGTCTTGTGTTTTGATGTTAAATCTAAGGATTAGGAGACAATCCCTTATCATCTATTGCTAACGTATAAGAGATTTCTTTAACATCTCCTCCCAAACTTTTGACAACTTATTCAAGGTCAAATATCTTAATAGTCTAAGGATTTTTTTCGTTAACCAACATCACACGATCCTTATTTGATGGATTTATAACATCTTTAAAATTATTCTCAAATTGGATAGCCATGGTAAAATCTTGTATCAAAGTTATAGGATTTTTTTCTCAAATAGTATGTCGCTTCATTATAGAATGCATTTGAAAACTTAATAAGACAAGAATCATCACTAGGTCTTATAGTATTGGGTAAACTTGTTAAGGTTTTATTGAATCATTATCGAAATTATAGAATGCATCTGAAAACTTAATAAGAAAAGAATCATCACTAGGTCTTATAGTATTGGGTAAACTTGTTAAGGTTTTATTGAATCATTATCGAAATCTTAGACTCGCTTTATTAGGGTTTTTTTTTTCATTCTCTCAAAATTAGACAAAATAAACCTTACATTGGCTATATCACCATATGGGGCCTTGAATGCATTTTACATCTCCTTCCATAAATCAATTGATCCATCGGGATAGGATTTGAACCATTCAAGAGCATATTCTTCTAGAGTATGTACAAATGAATTTACATATACATCCTTAAAATAGACCTCATAATTATCCATCGACTCTCAAATAATTAATAGTATAGATAGCCAATAATAGCATTATTTCCTTGAAACATAGGTAACCTCTTTCTAATCTAATTGGGGACCTTATTTGGATAATCTTTCATATCATTAAAATCAATAGGTCTATATGTGTTACTATAAAATTTCCTCTAGGATGGGGATCAACCATGTTATTTTGTATAGGAAATGCAGTGAAGGATGGTGTAACCAATGTTGAAAAAGAGTTTTTTTAACAAATAAGCTTGATGAAATATTCTGGGAGGAGTAGGCTCTTTAAAAATTCTTTATTTTCCTTAATAAATGAAAGAATAGAATTAGGCATACATTGTATTTCAGAATTTCAAGATGTGCTAGAGTAGTCCTGAACTAGTGTAATATCAAGCTTATTAACTTGTCAGAACTAGTATTTTAACTTCAAGATTACTTAAAGGATTCAATGTATACCTATTTTTCTATACTGAGACACTAAATCTCAAAGTAACTTCTTTGCAGGATCATATTTCAAAGAAGACCGTAATCCTTCCAGTTTTTATAAATTATAAACTAAATTAGTTGTTACAATATGATGAAACCAGTATATCCTAACTTTTCTTGAGGGAGTATCCACTAGAATACACAATTCCATAAATAGATAGAACATTTAAACATGTAGTATGTCTATATATAGTCCCAAGAAATGGTTTCACTCAGTGTGTTGGCTCTCGAAATAACACCCCGAGGAGATGAACAACCAACCCGAGTAGGAAGACTTTGATAGAGTGATGAAAAATGAAAATTTCTTTGTCTTTGATAGTTGGTAATTTTCTCAACACTCAACTTAATTACTCAAATATGGAAGGTGATAAGGGTGCACATTCATATAGGGGATGGCTTGTCCCTTCAAATTTTGGCTTTACCCTTATCAAGGTGAGAGGACCTAGTTAAATGATTTAGATAATGGAAAATATTTTATGGCTTATTTTCTTATATGGTTGGTGCAAATTAATTTGAAACAAGTTCAGCCACAAATACAATACTTCTCTCAAAAGAGTTGTCTTTGTATTTATCATAAGCACTTGGAAGTGAAACAAAATCTAACGAGATAGATAATGGACACCTTCATATGTTGCATTTGAATAACATTATTGAGCAAGAATTATTTGAATGATATTGGATCATAGAATTTGTGGGATTATAAGAAAATATTACTCGTAATGAAAAAAATTTAACACAAATTTGAAGAATAAGCATATGTAAAGTATGCGGTATGATATGATTAATAGATATGAATATAACTAGATGTTTTTAATTGATATTTGGAAGGTTGAGGGAAATTGCTATTATGACCTTGGTATTTTAATGTTCTCATGGAAAGAATTGTTGGGATAAAATATTATTATTATCCTAATTAATTATGCATTATATAATAAATTATATAATTAATGTTATTAATTAAATAATGTTGTTATATGGTTATATTCCTTCATAACCATATAATTGTATTTATGTTTGCATATGGGTGTGGTTATATTGTTTTAACAATATAATTGTAATTATTCATTTATACTTCCTAGATGTTATTGGAAGTTTATGTAATTTGGAATGTGGTTGTACATGTGCAACTTAGTTTCTTGTTTGTAATCAACTCGTACAATACCTATAAGTATTGCAGATCCTTCCTGTGTAAATGGTTGATTCTGATTAATAAAAACTTCAGGCTTCCGTCCTTGTTTACATTTGGTACCAGAGCGAGAATCTGGACCTGTGAAGGAGTGAAAGAGAGAGTAGATGAGATAGAGGAGTTTTGGAGAAGTGTTTGTAGCATCGAGAGCCTATGAAACCTCTTGCAACCTCCCATCCCCATCCTTGTCTCCTCACATCCTCTTATTCCTTCCAGTTTTGGAAGGAAAATTGTTTTTGCACCGGTGCACCTAAGACTAGGCAAAATTTTCTGTAGGTATATACATTATAAAAAAATCCATTCAGGGGTTTTGTACAGATAATATTATCTGTTTGTTTTCAATTTTGGAGTGACCGAGCTCCTAACAAAGCTTTCTGACCAATCTATTCAAGCTATTTCAAAAACAAAAAAAAAAATTGTTTTGCTATTTGGTTGAGGCTCCTCTACGTGTTTCACGTCCAAGCCGTCCTCTGTGGCTGCCTCAACAACCTACGGCCTGCAATAAACCTCCACACACTTACATACAAGCCAGTTCCTGTAACAAACTGCTTCACACCCTGCAGACCTGCACAATACAAGAAAATGGAGAAGAAAATAGTGAAGAGATAGCCTGCAACATGTGTGAAAGAAATCAATCAAAGCAATAGATAAAAGAAGTCATTCCAACCTCCACTCTCCACACAGCACTTGCAAACAAAGGAAAAAATGTGGAGTGAATTCTTTGCGACACAGAACAAAGAAAATAATTGTGACTTACATTAAAAAAATGCAGAAAACTAAAGTAAACAGCAAGCAAAGCATTATCAGTGGTCATTAGCATCATACAAAAGTAAAAAAAGGGGCGTGAAAGAAAAAACTGGTTGTTTTCAATCCAAAGAGGAGGATAAAGAAAGAAATACATGGCGGCAACGACATAGAAGCCATCAAAGGAGATAAAGAAAGGTGAGATCCATTTTCTACGCAAAGGAAAAACCCTAAATCGACCACAAGTCAAGACCACGTGGAGCCCTATCCTTTGCCAAGTCGCCATTTTTTGAGGTGAGTCAAATTCACCTTTAGTTAAATACAATTTGTTCATTTGATATAACAAATGCATAGGCGCCTTGGTGGATAGCGCATTAGTTGTAGGAGTGAGAGGTGTGTGGGTCAAATCCCACTAAAGACATATGTTTTGATTTTTAGTGGCATAACAGTGAAACCACCACATTTAGAGGTAGATTTAGCCGAAAAATCATCTCTAAACTGCTAGTTACAGCTAAACAGGCTTCCACATTTTTAGCAAGAAAATCCCTAATTTAGGGTAATTTTTTTTCTCTATTAAGCCTATTTTTCCATTCCAGGCAACTTTCTCCAAAGGGGGGATAGCTAAAAATTGCATTTTCAATTAGTTTTTGTAATTTTAAGCATCTTGGGTCATTTTTGACTCCGCAGAGGCCACCAGGCCCACAAAAAAAAATAAAAAAATTTCCTGCCATTCAATTTATCAAAAATTTGGAATGCAATTTGTATAATTTAACATATTGTACTAATTTACAAGTTGCCATAGCCGACTAGAAATTTTGTAACTGCGCAAACCGGTAGATTTGTAATCAAAATCAGTATAAAATTGGTTTTTAATGCTCACGAGATCCTAGATCTCATTCAAAGTGTTCGGTATATACGGTTCCTCTAGGAAGCGCTTACATGTAAAGCCGTCATGACTACTACCGCACTTAACAACTAATATAGCTGCAACAAGGTCATTTGGGTATCATCGCTTTAAATCGATGGGGAGTAATAAGGTCACAAAAGCACACTCTATGAACCATCCCATCCATTTGTGAATGATTACATGAAATAAATCCAGACTGAGAAATTATCCAAGTATATAGCAAAGTTACGCGCGCGTATGAGGATATTTCTTTGAGCCAGATCAATAATTACACAAACCCATTCAAGATCTTGTCTTGGTACCACATATTGAATTATTTCACATACGTTAACACATCTTTCACATACCACTAGGTATATAGAAAGGGTGAGCTTCTTCCACGCATCGCTGTGTATATTAAAAGGGCACGTATATAGAAAGGTTCAATATATCAGACTAACGGTATATAGATTGGGAGACCTTATACCTAGAGTGATAAGAGCTAAACCTTATCAGTGATCTCTACAAAATGGTCACCAATGCCCCCAAATTTTTTCTTCCAGATTCACAACTACTCAAAGGAAAAAACTATGTTGCATGGAAGACAAAAATCAAGACACAACTTGAGTTTGAAGAAATCTGGTCTAGTGTGAATGGTACTATGACCAAATTACCTATTGATACAACACAACAGTGGTAGTTTGATAAAGCATATCAGAAGGCCAAACTCATCATCTTGTTTGGAGTGTGCGATGATGTGTAGCCCCATATTTGAGATGCCAAAACAACCAAAGAAGTGTGGGATAAATTGAGCAAAGTATACGAGGCCAAGAACAAGAATGTTATATTGAATAAGTAGAGTCAGTTGTACACATTAAAGTTCAAGCAAATTGAAAAAATAGAAGCTTTCCTAAGAAGAGTTACAGAATTGAGGGCTTCACTTCTAGCCCCAGGAGAACCGGTCACGATGATGCTCTCGCTCCCATTTCTCTCGAGAGCACTCCCTCTCTTGCCACACTTTTTCACAACACTAAACATGTCGATATGACAGGTTGGTTTTGACAAGTCAAACCTACTGCAACAAGACGAAGCAATTCATAATAAGGATGATGAAGAGGATAAGGCACTATCTTCACATCAAAATTGGAAAGGAAAAGGTAAAGGAAAACCTAATTCCTATCAAAAATTCCAAAATCAAAATCAGTATAAAGGGGATAGAAATAAGAAGAAGTAATGTCCAATCTGCAAAAGAGGACATAACCTACAATATTTTTGGTATAATACTTACAAGAAAGGTTCATCAAGAAAATGTAGACCTCCACAACAATCTAACAAAGGACATTCTAACTACAATCAAGGGCAAAAAAAGGGGAATTGGAAAAGAAGACTCCACCAACAAGGTAATATTGCTAAGCAACAAGAACATCGACAATCAAGACTTCTTGTTCACTACTCAATCAAGTGAACTATCCATGTCATCTAGTGATGTTTTTATGTTTATTTAGGGGCCACTTGACACATGACTAGCCACGAGACTTGTTTATTTCAATGAGGGACACACCATCGAAAAATCATGTTTCATTGGGAGATGATTCTCATATACAATTTAGGGATTGGGAACATTTCTCTATCCCTTGGTTCATGCAAATGCAGACTATCGATGTCCTATATGTCCCCAGGTTAACAAAGAATCTGATTTCACTACCAACTCCTAGATCACAACATAAAAATTGACTTTGATCAAGAGGCTCTAAAATAATTACAAAAGCCTCCAGTGTGGGACGATGTTCCGAATTGATTTTTTCACAGAGATGATGAAGCACTTGTGGCTAATAACTCCACCTCAAAGACGGTTGTGTAATCGAGATTTGGTCATGTAAGTTTTAAATATCTCGAAACACTTCATCGGTGTAATATGATACATGGGCTTCCATCTCTTAAGAAGGATACGAGAAAATGTCCTCACTACGTAGCAGGAAAACAACATAGATATTCATTCTAGAGGAGTACATTTTGAGCTCATGGTAAACTTGACCTGGTTCATACCAATCTTTGCATGTCCGATGCAGCCAAGTCATTCTGGGTTCCAGACTTCATGCTTTACGTTGACGACTATTCAAGAAAATGTGGATTTTTTGTCTTCACAAGAAAAGTGAAGCATTTGAAACCTTTAAAAAGTTCAAAGTAACAGTTGAGAACAAAAATGGTCATCACATCGAAACTCTCTCGCTTTCGATCAAGGGGGTTTTACCATTGATGAGTTTAGAGAATACCTACAAACTCATGGGATTCGTCGACAAATGCCTCCTCCACACACCATAGAAAAATGGTGTTGTTGAGAGAAGAAATCATACTATCATGGAAATGTTGTGATGCATGATTGTTGACTTGAGACTTGCAAAGACATTCTGGGTAGAAGCAGTAAATACAACAGTGTATTTTTTGAACAAAGCACCCACTGTTTCTCTTGATGCAGTAACACCACAAGAATCATGGTCAAAACGGAAACCATCTATTGCACACCTTAGAGTATTCAAGTGCAAAGAAAGCATGCACATACCCAAACAGAAGAAATAAATTGGACATGAAGTCACAGAAACTCATCTTCATTGGGTATAGTGAAGAGACTCTTGGGTATAGATTGATGGATCCTAAGACTAGAAAATTCTACACCAGCAGAGATGTTGAGTTTTTGAGAAGAAGAAAGAAGAGATTCCTCCTCTAGACTCACAAGAAGTAAATTTTTCACCTATTGTAAAAATTGAAGCTGATGTTCCCTCTAAAGATGAAAGTGATGATGAGGATGATGGTGTTGATCAGATAGAGCCACGACCCATGATAATAGTTCAACGTATGCCTAAATGGTGTACAAGTACATTACGAGATGCAAGAATGGATGCTCCACCGGATACATCCACCCCTGGACCACAGACTCATAGTAAAGCAAGAGAACAAGTTAACTTTTCTTGGATGAGTAGAGTTATTGAATTTGATGAGCCCTCAACAGTCAAGGAATCCCTACGGTAAAAATCTTGGAAAGATTCCATGGATTTTGAATATCAATCAGTGATGAAGAACAACACTTGGCAACTAGTCAATCTTCCACTAGGAAGAAACCCATTGGATGCAGAGGATATTTAAAACAAAGTACAAAGTAGATGGGAAAGTGGAAAATTATAAAGAAAGACTTGTAGAAAGGGGTATGCAAAAAAATAAGGCATTGACTATGAGAAAAAAATTTCTCCCACAGTGCCTAAGATAAAAAAAATCAGGATGATCTTTTCTCTAGCTGCATAGTTTGGATGGAAAGTCCACCAAATGGATGTAAAAAGTTCCTTCCTAAATGGATATTTACAAGAAGAAGTCTACATGACTCAACCTGAGGGATATGTAGTACCTGGTCAAGAATTAAAGGTATGCAGACTTAGGAAATCTTTGTATGGTCTCAAACAGGCACCCCGAGCATGGTACATCAAGATTGATGAGCATCTCGTACAACATGGATTTGTTAGAAATCCATACAATCCCAATAATTACCTCAAAAAGAAAGGGGGAGATTATGATTGTGATTGTCTATTTCGACGATCTATTCATCACTAGTAGTTTAGTGAGGATGATCAATGCAATGAAGAAAGATCTTAATTGATCGTTCGACATGACTTGATCTTGGGGCCGATGCATTACTGTCTTGGATTTGAAGTATGGCAGAAAGAGAATCACATTTTTGTATCTCAGATGAAATATACCAAGACAATGATCGAGAAGTTTAGGATGATGGATTGCACACCAATTGCTACACCTATGGAGAATAGATTACAATTATCTCGTTTAGATCCATCTCCTAAGGTAAGTGCCACTCTCTATCGGCAACTTATTGGGAGTCTCATTTACTTGACCTACACTAGACAAGATATCAGCTTTGTAGTAAGCTATCTATCTAGGTTCATGCATGAACCCAAAGTGTGTCATTGGAAATCAACAAGGCACATATTGAGATATCTTAGAGTATCGGTGGATCTTGGTGTAGAATACAAAAGAACAACTTCTTCTTGACTGGATATTTGGATTCGATCATGTAGGTAACATTGATGATAAAAAATATACTTGTGGATTTTTATTATTTATGGGATCTGAACCAATATCATGGGGAAGCAAGAAACAACACTTCGTTTCTCGCTCTTCCACGTGTTTGTAGTCGCTTCTACAGAGAAGTCATGCTGTGAAGTGATTTGGCTACGTCGCATACTGGAAGGACTTGGAATACCACAAGACAAACCAACCACCATGTATGTCGACAATGAAGGTGTTCTCAAAAATTTTCACAATCCAATGTTTCATGAGAGAACAAAGCACATTGAGGTACATGTTCATTTCATACATGAGCATGTGTTGAAGCACAACATCCAACTTCAATTTTGTCCAACAGTTGAACAACGAGGCATATATCTTCACAAAGTCACTTGCATGTGACAAGTTCGAGTTGTTCACAGAATTCCTCTCCTCATCCCTTGAGACAATGCACAATTAAGGGGGAGAATGTTAGGATAAAATATTATTATTATCCTAATTAATTATGCATTATATAATAAATTATTTAAATTAATGTTATTAATTAAATAATGTTGTTATATGGTTATATTCCTTCATAACCATCTAATTGTATTTATGTCTGCATATGGGTGTGGTTATATTGTTTTAACAATATAATTTTAATTATTCATTTATGCTTCTTGGATGTTATTGGAATCTTATGTAATTTGGATTGTGGTTGCACCTGTGTAACTTTGTTTCTTGTTTGTATTTAGTTGTAAAATACCTATAAGTATTGCAGCTCCTTCCTGTGTAAATGGTTGATTCGATTAATAAAAAATTTAGGATTCCATCCCTATTTACAAGAATCAATCCTTAATTGTGGCGCTTGAAAATAAGAATGAATTTAACATAGTCTTTGAAATAAGATTGGTATTCATTGATACTCAATTCACACAAATGTTTTCTCGTAGTCTTCATAATCCTACCTACAAATCATAGAGTTAGAGTTGACATATAACACTTGTTATATTTGTCTTATACACCCAAAACCTCTTAAGATATAACAATATCTTCAAAAGTGATTCTTCCTTTAGGATTTTACAACTAAGTTGAACTATAGTAAAATATACACTATTGTACAATTCTCATAGTGACTAGAAGAATACAATAAGAAATACCATTGTGTATTTAATAAAGTAAAATCAATGCGGGATAAGAATGTAACAGAGCTATATTTCCTCATTCATTCTCCTAAATCATGAGAAACATGAAAGTGTAGCTTCATAGAAATAGTCATTCTCTATTCATGTGAGTTTTTGATAGGGGACATAATCAAATTCCTTAAAAACATGCTAATGGATGTAAAACACAACCACCTTATCTCTTCCTCACGAAATTAGACACATATAGTCTCGTAAGAAAATAGAAACTATAACTTAAAACTTGGTCAAAAAATATTACAAATACCCCAGTTTGCCTCCTTACACAAAATGGCGAGATTGTTGCAATATATATAAGATGAGAGAGAGAGAGAAAATAAGAAATATCTTATCTCTCTATATAACCACCAAAAAGATGCATTAAAAATCTAAAAGGGAGCATGGGAACCTGAAAATTCATTCATCTATTCTATCTTGCGTGTTGTACAAGAAATATCCGCACACTTAAGCAATTCAGGTGGTTGATCCATATGGATATGCACATTAATACCTCGAAGTTTTCTATTATTTTATCTCATTATATTTCATCAAAGTATGTGTTTGATGATTCCAAAGTGAAGGACTCGAAGATAAATTTCCAACCATATAAAGTTCACAAGATTTGTAATAGGGAATCGAAATATATGACCCTTTAAATTTTTGCGTGTTGGCATGAAGAAGAGAATGAAAAGTTGTAGCATTTAATTGGAATTGGATATTTTCTTTGCCAATGTGTGCATTTCTCTTACTTTTTCAATGTGTCACTCTCGGTCTAGTTTTCGCGTCTCTCTCAAGTTACATGTTTGTTTACTTTATATTTTGACTACCCTTTCCTTCTTTTAGACATAATGCCTTTTAAAAATTTACCTTCATTATGGGGCTTGAGGTCCACCAAATTATATCGTCATTATGTATGATGAAATCACTCCACATGTCTAATTTGAGACCTTTTTTCTATGTTATTCTCACTACGACATAAGAGTCGATAAAACATCTCCACGTACCTTCGCGGTGTAAGTCAATTATTTATCCATTTTACACCATGATCCAAAAGGAAATTTACATGCCTATTTGCAATTCAATATTTTGATATTTCATGACTAACAACCTTAAAACTAGAGCCAATAGAAAACATTCATGTATCCACACATTCACCTTTCATTAGTTGCGCCTTCACATCACATTTTCCATATTGGGTGGACTAAAACTATTAGATCCATAGAGTTTTTACATGTGTACAATTTGGCACCTTAGATATACACTATTCTCATTGTGACATGTGAGCAATTAAGAAAGGTCCACACATGTGTGCTATGCTGCAGACCATTCTTTATCCATTGTGAAGCTTAAACCAACATGATGTTGGCATGTGGTACTATTAGGTGTTGTCATTTATGAAAAAAAAATTAATGACAAAGGGGATAATGGATTATGGTCATATGATGTTATGTATGATGTTGGAATGGTGATTCAGTTAGTTTATGATGATTCAGGAGATTCAAAGTGAGGATTGCTTGCTCTTGTAAGCCAATTAAGGTGCATAGGTCACATAACATGTTGGTATGAACTTATTGGATGATTTAGAATCATGTTGGCATGATGTATAATAGGATTTAAGATTTCTTTGTGAACTCATAGTAGTTACATGATGAACTTACAAGCTTTTAGCTATTTAACATGTGCTCATTTGGAGAGCGAGTATAATACCCAAGAGGTATGAGATTGATATTTAGAGCTATATGAGCTCATGGATGCATATATTTAGATTTATTATGGTATATAGGTATGTGTGGGTAATTTTGTAGTGTTTTCATGTTGATTTGTATAATTCTTTCAGTTGACCCTAGCCTCTAAATGAGAAAATGTAAGGTGTGGCTACATAAGTTTAAGTTGTTGAAAAATTCATGGGTACCTATGACAAGATGATTAATATATATGATAGTATGGTGTGTCCTTGTGTTATATTAAAAATTTTAGGTTTCCATGATGATAATTTTTAAATTTATGTAAATTTTAGTCAAATAGGGTCAAAATCTATTGTCATTTCAGTTTGAATTGTGACTTCAGATGCTCACTATGAACTGTGGGATATTCCTCAGAAATTTTGGATTTATGGGATGATTCTATGGTCAATCTTAAATTTTTCACAAAAATAATTAGGTCAGTTGAGAGTCATGTTTTTATGAATGGATGTTAACAATAAAGTGGTGTAAGACCCTACCTAAACCCTAGCTAGGACCAGTTTGCAAAAGAAGAGGTATAGCAATCCAGTTTTGATTTTTTATTAAGAAGTGATGATTCGATGTTATAGAAGAATCCTCCAAATTTCTATAAATGTAAGATATATCATGTGATATTAAGTGGGTCCCACCTAAAAAGATAGTTTCGAAGAGTTCCAGCTTTGTGGAAATGTTGTCCAAATGAGGTATGAGATACATTGATGTTGTGGAAAATATGTGAGTTTTTATTAATGTGTATGAATTTTTAATATCACATTTTCATGAAAAATTGCAACTTGAGCTCCATTTAGGTTGATTAATCAAAGGGTTGTTTTGAGGCCATAAAAACAGTGTTAAGTAAAATTGCGATAACAAGATCTCCGGTGTAATTTTGAGGTGATTCAATTTTTATGGAAATAGGATTCAAAGATATTTGTATTGATATACATCTTAACCTATGATGATGTGTTCTAATGAGGTTTCCAAGTCATTATTTGGACAAGAATTTTCTTGCCAGCTTTAGGACAAGATGTGGTTTCTTGAAAGGATTGCATTGTTTTAAGCATGAGATGGATTAGGTGATGCCTTTTATCACCTATAATGTGAATATGGATGAATTTTTCATAAAATCAATCCATGTAGAGGTCATGTATGTTCTTAGAAATATTTTTATCATTTGATCTTTGGAAACAACTTTTTGGGCATGTTGATCTGGTGAAGACAAATGTTGTTGTAGTTTGTGCAAGTGAATTTTTCAAGGATTATAACTAGATTAGAATTGTTATACAAGCTTTGAAATTTCCACCAAGTGGTTACATGGTATAATATGGTGTATTTGAAAACTTTTTTTGGTATAATGAAGTTTCTTGGGTCCTGAAGGGTGTAGGAAACAACAATTTTGAGAAGTATAAAGTGTAATGGGCCCATTAAACGAAACAATTTGATTTTTTGAGATAAATTAAAACCACTTATGGATGTAAAATTTTATTTTAATCATGCATGATGGTTTTTAGGTCATGAATAAGACATGTTTTGGAATGAAGAGATTTTTGTTATTGCAATGCAATGGTTTTTGGGATTTTTGGTGTATGGATGAAGTGTTTTTACTAGCCCAACTTATATTGGTAAATTGTGAATGTTATAGTTATTCCTATGGGATTTTTGTAGGATGGTGTGGTCATGTAAGTTGAGGGAAACCAACCTCTTTTAAATTTGAATCAAGAAGAGGATTTAAAAGCAAACTTTTGGGTATAATGGTGCTAATATTTTGGAACCCCTTTGATCCTATTTTGAAGAACCGTTTTTCTAAAAATAAGATCCCTTTGAGCCTAGAAAAAAATCCCTAGCATTTCATTCTAGGAAAGCGGTTTGTTGTGTTTTCATGAAATGAATTTAGTAAAAGAAAATTTTGTGTTGTTTCTTTGAGATAGAGTTGAACAAGGATGGCTGATTTGAAGACTTTAGATTGGATGCTATTTTATTATCATGTTGATGCCATTTGCAAGTGTCTCAAGTATATTTAGATCTGATATTGAGTTCTAATCATTTGGAAATACATATAACTTCTTGGATAATCATGTGAAAATATTATTCATCTTGTTACATCTTTGATTGGATCTTTGCCATATGTAATATGTGTTTTCATTTATGTTAAGCTAAATTAGTTGATGTAAAGTTGCATTGATGGAAAAAAGGAGTGAATTGGTAAAGTGAGAAAGATGAAAAACCAAATAAATTTGTATTAGTAGTGTCATCTCACAAAGGATTCAGGATGATCAAAGATAAGTTCTAAAGGAATTAGTAAATTTTTTGGGCAAGCCATGTAGATGAGGAGATATCCACCGAAGCTTTGGAGCAGCCACCAAAGTCATAAGAATGTTTCGGAGCACTAGAAAAATTTCAGAAGGTAAATGAGTCCCACGCATAAAGGAGTGAATCCGCCAAGGGAAAGGAAACCAAAGGACAAGATACAAATTTAAACTGTTAAGAATGCGAAGAAGATGGTAATTCCAAAAAGGTAAAGGAAAAACCACAAAGGTAAGGAAGCTTAAGGCAAAACCATGGATAAAGAAAAATCATGATGAACTAGAAACACTCAAAGGATAGAAAATAGCCGTGGAAAACTAAAAATCCACAAGTAAAAGAGATAGAGCGGAAGACATGGAACAAATCCATGGAAAGGCAACAGATAAGGAGGAAAGCTATGTGACAATGAAGAATCCAATAGAATCATAGAAAAGACAAAGATAACTTAAAAAGCCACCGAATAAGGAGAAATGTTGTAGAATAAATAAAAGTGTTGCGATACAAAGATGAAATATAAAGGAGTTAAGGAAATCCACAAATTGATGGAACATGGACTGGAAAGGGTTGAAGGCAATAAAATTGGTTCAAACATGGACAAAGTAAGAGTTAGTTCTCTAAAATCAATGGTGATTCAATTTTCGTGTGATTGCAGCTAGATGCATGACTTGAACTTGATAAAGAATGAAGAAATATACTATTCTAGCTTGTAAAATTTAATGCTTGTTCACTTCGTGCAAATGTAGTTACATTCTTCATGAGATATTGAGTTTCAAGGAGAAATACAATATCGAAAAGGAAATGACTCGCTCATCTAGGTCAAATTGTATATTTTGGAAAATCATTTTGTAGGCATGATTAATAAATTTCCCTTACACATGTACTAGAAATGATGTATTCAAGTTGAATGCGAAGGAAAAATATCTAGAGACAACTACATTCATTTAATGGTCCGAATTATCATGCGACCAAGAAAGAAGGTTTATGAAACATAATTCCAAGTGATGGAATGGGTCGATTTTTAATATTTTTCAAACTTGGAACTATTGTTTGGGATTTTCCTCAAGAAAGAAAAGAATTATTCGATCTAAGGAAGAGTTACAAAAAAATAATATAAAGAAATATAGATAAGAAAGAGCTATAAAATAAAAGAGAGAGGAAAGACGAGAGTTGATCGATGATGTACTAATTTACCAAATGAAAAGAGCATAAAGGGTGGTGGATTGATTGAGCTAAAAAGATCAAATCAGATGATCGAAGAAATTTAATAAAAGAACACAAACAGAGCTAAGAAAGTTATCATAATATCTTATGGATGGAACATAGTAACTAGATGATCAAAAAAATGTATGTAAACAAAATTATAAGTTGTAGCTTAGCACATTTAGGGGGTTGTATCCTTCTTGTAGGTGGGTACCTATAAAATATCAGTTGTAGTTGATTAAATTAGGGTCGGTGCTCGTTTTGAGGTTGGTGCCTTGCTAAAAGAAATCTCTTATGATGCATAATATTAACTTGAGTCCTTTGTTGTGTGTAATATTAGTAAAGGTGAAGGGGTTGGTGTGCCTTGTTAGGTGAGTGCCTTAATAATAAAATCTTATAGGATGTGTAATATTCATGCGAGTCCTTGCTTTGTGTAAAATAAGAAACGTTGTTGGTGGGATTTTCTATCAAAAGGGTTTCCCATGGTAAATATATGTGTTCAAGTGTTATTGTATATGATGTATTATTAATTAACTACTCATAATTTAAAATTGTAAAATTTTAAAGGGTTAAAACCAAAATTAACTATAATTTTTTAATCGCACTTTGATTCACCCCCACTCTTAGTGCTTCGATCTCTAACAATTGGTATCGTAGTGGCATCCTTATAGTAGAATCTTAACATCTTCAAATATATCATCCTATCACAAACATGACATCAAAAAAGGCACAAGGAAATTTGTCTCTATCCGGATAACCACTCTTCACAACTAAAAATTATGCATTCTAGAGAATAATAATGAAGACATATTTGATGTTAGTTGGTTTTGATATCTAGGAATGCATTGAAAATGGATATAAACCTCTAGCCACACTGATCACTTATTCCATAGATAAGGAAAAATATGAATCCAATTCAAGATGAATGAATTTTGTTCTATGCAAATTGACTAAGACATAATTTGTGAAAGTTATGCACTACACACAACACGAAAGGAATTTTGGACCAAACTACGTAGTATCTATGGAGGTGATGAAATGGTTAAATTGGAAAATTGCAGACCTACAGAGCTCAGTTTGATAACTTGAAAATGTAAGATGATGAGAGCATAGTGACCTACAAGTAAATAACAAATGAAGTCATAAACATGATCATATATTTACTAGAAAATCTTGAAGAGTCTCATTATTTTTCATAAGTTTTTGAGATCCCCACCAACATGTATGATGCAAAGGTCTAAGCCATAGAGAAGCCAAAGATATGAAAATTTTCAAAATGGATGAATTTTAGAACACTATGTTTTCATACAAGACGAGGAATGTTGGATCAAAACTAATAAGAAATAAGTAGGTTTCAAAGTGAAGAAAGAAACCCATTCCATTGAAGAAGAAGAAAAATCTACTTTAGTAGATGAATTGGATGATGAAAATATTGAAACCATTTTTGTGAGAAGATTGAAAAGAGGGTTAGGTAAGTACAAAGGAAAACTCCCATTTAAATTTTTTGCATGTGGACAAGTAGGTCATTTTGCTTGGTAAGTGTCCGAAAAGAATAATTAGTTTGAAAATGAGGAACACAGTCATAAAAAACAAAATATAAATGGAGCATAATAATTTAAAAAAATTATTCAAGAACAAGAGGAATTTCTATTCAAAGGAAAAATCAAGTGACTATGATTCTAGCAACTCGTATCTCTAAAAATGAGATAGATGAAGATGAATCGAAATGTTTGTTTATGGCCATGGATGAAAAAAAAGAAAGAAGCTCCAAAGGATAGTATGCGAGTTGATGGTGAAGAATCCAATGAAGAAGAAGTTAAGGTTAATCTCGAAGAAGAGCTAGTATGTTCCCTTGAGGAACTAAGTCTTTGTAGATGAAATAATCATAAGATAAGATGCACACTAAAGTATTATGAATAGAAAATATGCATCTTTGAAGAATTGCATTCAAAAAGGGAAGAAGAAGAGGCCATTGATCTCAAGGAGTTGGAAACATAGCTTGAAAATATTTCAAACTCCTACAAATCAATGGAGGAATAGTGCACAAAGTTGAACTCGAGATGGAACAAATGAGAAGGAAGCTAAAGGTACATGAAAATTTTAAAAAGGGATCAAATGTTTTAACATACATCTTTAGAATCAGTAATGAGACACAACCGATAAATCTTGAATCGATTAAAAGGAGAAAATAAAGAAAAAAATCTAATAAAGACCGAAAGAAATAAGTCCGTGACAAAACCAAGTACTTCCTATGTTGTAAATGAAGGGTTCAAGAGATCCATGAGAAGAAGAACCACTTTGCTCCAAGAATCACTTGTGCTATGAGGTACACTCACTCCTTCTATGTGTATTGTTATTCTTGTAATTAGTTCGGACATAAGGTGAAAGGTGTAGAAAATTCTCTAAAGGATATAGAAGATACTTATTTCCGTCTTACACTAGAGAAAACTATAATATTTTTCAAAACAATTATTATAATAAGAATCACATGGTTTCAATAAACAAACAAGAACCGCCTAAGTAAAATAATTGGATATATGTTCCAAATATATATGAGAACAAGAGAAAAGAGTCATGTGCAATAGTGCATCGTATTTCATGTGAAAAATGAAGAAAAAATCTAGTATTTGGATGGTGGATGATCAAGCCATATGAAATATGATGACAAAAGTAAGTTCATTACTTTATCTAACAGTGCATCCGGTACTTTAAGATTTGGTGATAATAACTCATCAAACATAGTTGGAAAATGTAATTTCACAAACAGTACGAAGCCTATATATAATTTATTAATGTGAAATCAATTAACCATTACAATGGAGTGGTGAAATTTTTATACATATTGGACAAGAATATAAAAAAATAGATGGGTTGCACGGTAAAAAAAAATCACAACAGCTTCCAAAATACATCCGGGAAGCAACAATAATTAAATACAAACAAATAGTAATTGTTACAACTACGTAACAATATAACCTATGCAATAATATTAAAAATATTGTTATAAAACTTTATAACAATATATAAACTAATTACCTTATTAAATAATTAATTACTTAAGGTAATATAATGCATAAATTGATCTAACATTGCCGCTCAGAGTTAATTTTTCATTTCCTCAAGGGATGAGGAGAGGAACTTTACGAACAACTCGAAATTGTCACATGCAAGTGACTTGTGAGAAGATATCTGATCCTTTTACAGGTTGTTTAACAAAATTGAATTTGTATATTGTGCTTCAAGACATGTTCATGTATGAAATGTACATGTACCTCAATATGTTTTTTTCTTTCATGAAAAATTAGATTGTGAATAATTTTGAGAACACCTTCATTATCAATATACATAGTGGTTGGTTTGTCATGTGGTATTCCAAATCCTTTGAGTATTCGACGTAGCAAAATCACTTCACAGACAACTTCTCCCTCAGAATGATACTCGAAATTTGTGGAATAACGAGAAAAATAGTGTTGTTTCCTTCATCCCCATGATATTGGTCCAGATCCCATAAAAAGTAAAAACCTTGAAGTGGAGTTTTGTCATCAATGTTTCTGCATGATCTGAATTTGAATATCCCGATAAGAAGAAGTTGTCCTTCTTCTTGTATTATAGAACAAGATCCATGATCCTTTGAGATATCTCAAGATGTGCCTTGTTGCTTTCTAATGACAAAATTTGGATTCTTGCATGAACATGGATAGATAGCTCACTGCAAAGCTGATATCCGGCTAGTGTAGGTCGTGTAAATGAGACTCCCAATAAACTACCGATAGAGAGTGGCATTTACCTCGGGAGATGGATCTAAACGAGACAACTACAATCTATTCTCTATAGGTATAGCAATCGGTGTGAAATCCATCATCATGAATTTCTTGAGCATTGTCTTTGTATATTTGATCTGAGAAACAAATATGTAATTCTCTTTCTACCATACTTCAAATCCAAGACAATAGTGCATTATCCCGAGATCTGTCATGTTAAACGATTGATTGAGATCTTTCTTCCTTCCATCAATCATCCTCAATGAAATTCCAATGATGACTAGATCGTCGACATAGAAAATGACAATCACAATCTCCCCCCTTAATTTTTGAGGTAAAGATTGGGATCGTATGGATTTCTAACAAATCCATGTTATACGAGAATCTCATCAATTTTGATGTACCATGCTAGGAGTTCTGTTTGAGGCCATATAGATATTTTAAGTCTCGTATACCTTTTCTTCTTAACCAACTACAACATATCCTCAGCCGAGTCATGTAGACTAATTTTTGTAAATATCCATTGAGGAAGGCACTTTTTACGCCCATCTGTTGGACTTTCCAACCAAACTATGCAGCTAGAGCAACGATCATCTTGATCATTTTGATCTTGGTCATGGGAGAAAATATCTCCTCGTAGTCAATGCCTTCATTTTGTGCATACCCCTTTACTACAAGTCATGCTTTATACTTGTCCATTGTCCCATCTACATCCAATAGGTTTCTTACGGGTGGAAGATCAACAAGCTTCCAAGTGGTATTTTTCATTATTGATTGATATTCAAAGTCCACCACATCTTTCCAATATTTTTATTATAGGAATTCCTAGATTGTAGACGGATCATCGACTTAATAACTCTACTCATCAAAGCAAATTTAACTTATTCTCTTGCTTTACTACTAGTCCTTGGTGTAGGGGTGGATGTATCATGTGGAACATCCATTCTTGCATCTTGTAACATGCTAGTACACCACTTGGGCATATGTTGAACTGTTCCCATAGGTTGTGGTTCTATCATATCATCCTCATCATCACTTTCATCATTTGTGGGAACATCTTCTTCAATTTTTACAACCGGTGAAGAATATACATCAAGTGAGTCCGGAGGAGGAGACTCTACTTCCCTCTTCTCAAAAAACTCAACATCTCTACCAATGTAAAATTTTCTGGTCTTTGGATCCATCAATCTATGCCCAAGAGTCTCTTCACAATACCTAATGAAGATGAGTTTTGTGACTTCATATCCAATTTATTTATGTTCTACTTGGGTATATGCATACTTTATTTGCATGCGAATACTCTAAGGTGTGCAATAGATGGTTTCTAATTTGACAATGCTTCATGTGGCGTTACTCCATCAAGAGAAATTGTGGGGACTTGTTCAATAAATACACTGTTGTCTTTTCTACTTCTACCCAAAATGCATTTGCAATTCCAGAGTCATCGATCATGCATCGCATGATTTCCATGATAGTATGATTTATTCCCTCAAAAACACCATTTTGTTGTGGTGTGTGTGGAGGAGGAATTTGTCGACGAATCCCATGAGCTTGTAGGTAGTCTTTTAACTCATTAATAGTGAATTCCCTCCCTCGATTTGAGTGGAGATTTCGAATGTGCCGAATAGTTTTTTTCTCAACAACTAATTTGAACTTTCTGAAGTTTTCAAAAGCTTCTCTTTTCTTTCGAAGACAAAAAATCCACATTTTTATTAAATAGTCATCAACACAAAGCATGAAGTACTAAAATCTAGAATGAATTGGTTGCATCAGACTGCAAAGATCGGTATGAACCAGATCAAGTTTACCATGAGCTCGATATGTACTCTTCTAGAATGAAGCTCTATGTTGTTTTCCTACTAGGTAGTGAGGACACTTTTCTGTATCCTTCTGAAGAGATGGTAACCCATGTACCATATTGCACTAGCAAAGTGTCTCAAGATACTTGAAACTAACATGACCAAGTCTCTGATGCCACAACTATGCAAAGGTAGAGTTCTTAGTCACAAGTTCCTGATCATCTCCATGGAAAAAATCAAGCTAGAACATGCGTCCCACATTGGAGGCTTTTACAACTATTTTTGATCCTCATGATTTATCTCGAATTAAACACATTTTCTTGTTAGAATGACTATCAAAGTCAATTTTTAAGTTGTGATCTAGTAGTTGACTGAATCAAAGAAGATTCTTAGTCAACCTAGGGACATATGAGAAATATGATAGTCTACGATTGTGTGAACTAAGGGGTAGAGAAATGTTCCCAATCCCATGAACTGTATATGAAGAATCATCACCCAACGAAACATGGTTTTTCAAATGTGTGTCACTCATTGAAGTAAACTAGTCTCTATGGCTGGTCATGTGTTGAGTGGCTCCCGAATCAACATACTAGACATCATTAGATGATGTGGAGGGTTCACTTGATTGAGCAATGTACAAGATGTCTTCATTATCTCGAATGTTCTTCTTTCTCAACAATATTTCCTAGTTGGTGGGGTTTTCTTTTCCAGCTTCCCTTTTTCTTCCATTGATTGTTGTTTTTATGTCCCTTGTGATATTTTTGGTGTTGAGGTCCAAAGTTACTTGCTGAACCATTTTTATATGTATTATACCAACAATATTTCAACTCATGTCCTCTTTTATAGATTGGACATTGCTTCTTACATTGTTGGGCCACTTGATGTTCATACCGATTCGATGTTGGGACTTTTGATAGGAATTATGTTTTCCTTTTCCTTTTCCTTTCCATTTTGATGTGAAGAAAGTGCCTACTCCTCTTCATCGTCCTTATTATAAATGACTTCCTCTTGTTGCGGTAGTTTTACCACTTGTCAAAACTAATTGTTGTATATGACAAGTTTAGTGTTTTTACAAAAATGTGGTAAGAGGAAAGGAGATATCTCATAAACATGGGAATGAGAGATTCATCTGTGACCACTTCTCCCGGGGCTAGAAGTGAAGCCCTCAAATTTATAACTCTTCGAAGAAAGCTTCAATTTTCTCATTCTGCTTGAATTTCAAAGTGTGTGTAAATGACTCTGACAAATTCAGTATGACATTCTTGTTTTTGGCCTCATATAATATGCTCAACTTATCCCATGCTTCTTTGGCTGTTTTGGCATCTCAAATGTAGGGTTACACATCATCGACACTCCAAAAAAAGATTATGAGTTCGATATTTGTTCTTCTTTATCAAACTGTCTCTATTGTGTTGTATCGTTACTTGATCTCGTAAGATTACCATTCACAACAATCCGGATGTCTTAAAACTCAAGTTGTGTCTTGTTTTTTTGTCTTCTATGCAACATAGTTATTTCCTCTGAATAGTTGTGAATCGGAAGAAAACATTTTGGGTCATTGGTGCCCATTTTGCAGAAATCACTTACAAGGTTAGGCTCTTATCTCTCTAGGTATAAGGTCTCCCAATCTATATACTTTCAGTCTAATATAACAAACCTTTCTATATACGCGCCCTTGATATACCCATTGGTACATGGAAGAAGCTTTCCTTTCTTATATACCGGTGGTACGTGAAAGAAGTGTTAACAGACGTGAAATAATTTGATACGTGGTACCAAGTGAATACTGAAAGTGGTCTGTGTGATTATTAACACCGGATCAAATAAATATCCTCATACACACGCATAAATTTCCTATATACTTGGATAATTTCTAAGTCTGGATTTATGTCATGCAATTGCTCACAGACGGATGGGATGGATATTAGTTTGTGCACTATGAATTTATTACTCCTTGTAAATTTAAAGGGTCGATGTCCAGATGAATTTTTGTAGCTATATTAGGTGTTAAGTGCGTAGTAATCGTGAAGGCTTTACCCGTAAGTGCTTCCTAGAGGCACTATATATACCAAACATTGCGAATGATATCTAGGATCTCGTGAGTGTTTTTCAACCAAATTTTAATATTCTATCGGTTTACGAGTAGTTACAATATTTGTGGTTGACTATGCAAATTATGAAATTAGTACAATATACTTGAATCATGTAATTACATTAAATTTTTTTGGAAAACATTGAATGGAAGGAAAAAAATTATGTTTTTGGGATTTGGTGGCCTTGAGCCCAAAATAACCCTCTACGCAAAAAATTGGAAAAAATAGCTGAAAATGCAATGTTTTGGTGTACCCTATTGGGGTTAACACACCATTGTATAGATAATATATCGATATAAGCATACATGAAAATAAAAGTCGATATTATACGGAAGAAATATATAAAGCAAGAGATATAAATTAACACTAGATTTAACGTGGTTCACCCAAAGTGTGGGCTACATCCACCAAGAAACAAGCCAATCTATTATCTAAAGCTTTGACAAGATATACGATGAAGATTTACAATCTTCCACACCTCTCCGATGTACAATACTTTCTTTCTTCAAGATTTTATTTTTCACCAAGAATTCACAACCTCATAGTTATCTTCTAATAATTATTCATCATCATCACTTCTAAACCCTAGATTTTATGTTTATATAGTCATTTTTAGACTTAGGGCACTTAGCCATGCAATTACAATCAATAGATATATTTTTATGCTAAAAATAGATCTAATTCTGAGATTTCATTAAAACATCCTCGCACGAGTAACCAACGTCGGTTATTGCTAACCACGCTTGGTTCCTTATTGCCCGATCGATGCCATTCCTTGCTTGACCGATGTTGGTCTTGGGTGACCAATCTTGGTATTGGGTGACCGATGTCGGTTCCCTCTAATCGATGTTGGTTCTTGTATTTTCCAGCAAGTTTCCATTACACACTAAACCGAAGTAATTGAGCTCCACAACTCAATGATCTCCCACTTGGAGATTAATTACTACACCATATATGTACAACATCATTCTTGGATCCTTCCTTAGCTTTCTTTCTTTCTCCTCAAGTCTCAAACTTAAAGACCAAAAAAGTGGAGTGTAGCTCCGACTTCTCCTTTGCTAATAGTTTCGTTAGCATATCTGTAGGGTTCTTACTCATATGAATCTTTCCAGATTCAACTGTCCATCCTTGAATACCTACGTATGAAATGATATCTCAATCAATGTGTTTCATTAAACGAAACACTTGAGTTATTTCCCAAATGAATTGAACTCGAGTGTCATTTGAAGAGTTTACAATCACCTTGATCCTTTCCCAAATATTCCATGAACCTACTCATCCATATCATCTCCTTACTATAATGTGTAGCTATAACATACTCTATCTCATTAGTATATAAAGCCAAAAACTTATGTAATCTTGAAATCTAGTTAACTTTCATCGGACCTACTATGAAATATATCCAGTAGTGCTCCTCATACCATCGAGATCTCTAGCCATATCTAAATCAACATAGCCACATAATGAAATATCTGAACCTCCATAGCATAATGGAATGCTAAATATCCCTTTCAAATACAAGATTGTCCATTGGATTTCTTTCCAATGCTCTTTAGCTGGATTGGCCATATATCTACTCACTACTCCCACTTTGCCTATGTAATGTCTCATCTGGTACAAACCATAGCATACATGAGACTCCAAAATACTTTGAAGCATATGGAACTTGTGTCATGTGGTTTACCTCATCTTGTGGTGAAGGACACTAATATTTTCTCAATTTGAAGTGTCCATCCATAGATGTACTAACAGGTTTTGGATTCTGCATGTTAAACCTTTCTAATACCTTGTAGATATAATCCTCCCGAGAAAAATACAATTTCTTGTTTTTTTATCTCTATGTATTTGCATGCCAAGGATTATTTTTGTAGCTCAAAAATCCTTAATAGAAAATGTGTGAGCTAGCTTTTCCTTAGGCTCACCAATGTCCCGTGCATACTAGATCTATAATAAGAAAATCATCCACATATATTAAAAAAATAATATAGCTCCCATTTTCAAGATTCTTGAAACAAACACAATGGTTAGATTCACATCTCAAGTAACCATGCTCATGCATAAAACTATCAAACTTCATGTACCATTCTGTTGGAGCTTTCTTGAGCCAATATAGTCTCTTTTTCAACCTACACACTAATTTCTCCTTACAGTTGAATTCATACCCAAATGGTCACTGCATATAAATATTTTCATCCAAATAACCATGAAGGAAAGTAATCTTCACATATAGTTTCTCTAAATGAAAATACTCTATTGTAACTATACTCAATATAGTATGAATAGAAGTCATCTTAACAACAAGAGAAAATAATTCACCGAAGTCAATACCTGCTTTCTATGCAAATCCCTTTACTACAAGCCTTTCCTTGTTCCTTTTCTGTCCACCCTCTTCTTCCTTGATCCTGTAAACCCACTTGTTTTACAATGTCCTCTTACCTTTTTGAAACTTAATCAAATTCCAATTTTGGTTTTGTTCCAAGGATTCCATCACCTCATCCATGCCATGCTCCCCTTTGCATGTGGGTATTATCCTGCATTGCTTCTTCAAAAATTTCTAGTTCACCATTATCTGTCATCAATAATAAATAAAATAGAGAAGGTGTAAATCTTTTTGGAGATTTACTTACCCTTTGTGAGCTTCTCATAGGATTTTGGGGTACTGGAGGCTCAACTGGACCTCCGGACATTTGTATCCAAATCGACGGCGATGGACCGACACTAGTCACTTTCTTTTAATTTACAAAGATACAATTCTCACATAAATCAAGATCTAAATCTTTTAAATTTAATAACTTACCCTTAGCCTTTAAGATTTGCATTCTCTTTTGACTCATATGCCCAAACCAGTTATGCCACATGCATGCATCTCTAATCAAGTAGATAATGTAGAAAAGGAATCGAATACTGGTAGATAAATATAGTTTTCCTACCTTCTTAGCTCTTTCCACAACAAAAGAACCATTGGTGAATTTCCAAGAGTCTCCTGTAAAAGTAACTATGCAACCTGATTCACCTTGTTACCCTACAAAAATAAGATTCCTTCTAAGGCTTGACACATGCCTCACATCTTTCAATACCTATGTATTTCTATTCTGTAATTTTAGATGAACTTACCCTTTACCATTAATACTGTAAGGTTCATCATCACCCAAACAAACTTGCCCAAAATGGACCTGGACATAATTTCAAACAAACCTTATTAGGGGTTGCATGGAAAGAAGTTCTGAATTTAAAACCATTGATTCAATTCTATTACCTAAAGAAATAATAATAGCATCTTGCATTATCTCTAATGCAAAGAAGATTTACTTATTTACCTTTGTCTGGTTGTTGGTTCTCTTTATTTTGTGACCAACAATCTTTCTTTTCATGTCCTTTCTTTCCACATTTCCAACAAATAATTCCCTTATTTCTGGATTTAGATATGCTATCCCTTGAATTTTATTTCCCATTACTCTTACTCTTAGATCTCTCCTTCTACCTACCCCTTCTTTCTACATTAAAAGCATTCCTAGATGATGTTTCCTCTATACTTTTCCTCCAAATTTCTTCATTCAATATTAAAATAACCACATCATCAAACTTCAAAACATTATTAGCAGATGTTATATTACTAACACCATTACCAAGTTATCCCAACTATCGGAAAAGAACGTAAGAATAAAAGTGCTTTCACTTCATCATCAAACGGTATTTCAACCGATTTTAATCGATTTACAATAGATCTCGAAATCATTCAAATGACTAGATTCAGATTCACCGTCATGCATCTTAGAAGTAAATAGTTTCTTCATCAAATAAACTTTATTTGAAGCACTAGTTTTTTCATATAAATTAGCAAGATATTTCATTAACTCTCTTTGTAGAAGTCACTTCTATAATATTGGAAGCCACGGATGCTACCAGGCTTAATCTTATACATCCCAAAGCCTTTTTGTGAAGAATATTTCATTCTTCATCAATCATCTTCATACATCTAGACTTCTCATCCAATGGTAAATACAAATATCTTTGATATATATAATCCTCAATTTTCATCTTCCATAATTGATAATTTCGCCATCAAAATTCTCTACCTTGTATTTATTTTCTTATGCCATGGATGTAGCTCCCAATCAATCAGAAAACCCTCTCGTGAGTAAATATGTCAACACACAAAATCCTCAAACAAATCTCGAGATACTAGTTGTTGGGGTTAGCACACTGGTTGTATAGATAATATATGAGATCTAAGCATACATGCAAATAAAAGCGGATATTTACCAAAAGAAATATACAAAACAAGAGATATAAGTCAACACTATATTTAATGTCATTCATCCAAAGTGGGCTACTTCCACCAAGAAACAAGCCACTATTAGCCAAATCTTTGATAAGATATACAATGATGATTTACAATCTTCCACACCTCTCGATGTACCTTACTTTCTTTTTCAAGATTTTATTTTTCACCAAGAATTCTCACCCTCATAATTATCTTCAAATAATTATTCATCATCATAACTTCTAAACCCTATCTTTTATGTTTATATAGTAATTTTAGACTTAGGGCACTTAGCCATACGTAATTACAATCAATAGATATATTTTTATACTTAAAATAGATCTAATGTTTTGACAGTAAGTTAAAACATCCTCGCACTAGTAACTGACATTGGTTATTACTAACCGTGGTTGGTTCCTTATTACTGATGCCGATGCCACCCGGTGACCAATTCCAGTTCCCTCCTAACCGATGTCGATTATTGTATTTTCCAAGTTTGCATTACATACTAAACCAAAGTAATTGAGCTCCACAACTCAACATACCCCCTTTATAAAATGTTTCTCGGAATGAAGAAATAGGCCTAATAGGAGAAAAACATCGCCCTATATAAGGGTTTTTCTCACTAAAATTTCAGGTTCCTATTTAGTTATGACTAAGTAGATTACGTAAGGATTTTCTACTAAATGTTCAGCCAAAGTTAGTGGTTTTCAAAATTTTCCTCTAAATGGAAAATGGTTTGAAAATCAAATTAGGGGTGGGGTCATAACCCTTTACCTCACACACCCAAATCTTTCACACCCACCCTAGCACATATAGTGTGCTTGTGCAATACAACGAAACAAATTGTATTTAATAAATATGAAATTTGACTCACCTTATGAAAATTGTGACATGGCTAGAGTGGAGCTTCACATGGACAGCGAGTTGGGTGAATTAGGGTTTTCTACCCAAGAATCCATATCTGATCCTTTAATCACACCTTTGTATTTTCTTCGCCATATTTTTGTTTTGATTTTGATTGAATGTAGTTTTGAGCTTCACGCCATTTTTTATTTGTGTTGTATGCATGTCGTGGTCATAGAGGATTTCAATGGGAAAGGGTGGAGCTCGGACAGTGGTTTTATTTTGTGTAGGTTACAACTTTGAATCGCTTGCTCTCCAAAACAACAAAAATTGGTAGATTTATATTCTATTGTTGTTTGTTGTTCGTTGTTTGTCCTTATGCAGGAGTTCCGCATAGGTTGCAGGGGTCGTTGTTGAGGGACAACTCGACTCGGTTGGTCTAACAATCACCAAACCTTAGCTCATTATTTTTCATTGATTCAATAATCCCAACTCACCAACAATACAAGCTAATAGCTTGATCAATCAATTGAGTCGGGGCGTGTGGAATGGAGGTTGGTTGTTTAGCACGTAGCTCGGTCTACAAGTAATAAATCACCAATAAGTGGCTTGGTGCGAGTGGCTCGGTTTGTATCCTACTTGTAGACACCTAAAATATTCTTACACTTCAACCAATTCATGATACTTCGTTAATTCCCTATTCTTTGCTCCATTATTGGATGCCCATTTACGACACCTCTTTTGGTCGTATTCCTCCCATAATAATCTAATTTAGTTAATATCTCTTTATTAGCTAAACATTCCTCCTTTTAACCATTCGAGAACCTCCCTAGTTCTCTATAGACCACTTTTATTGGCTTCCCAGGCTATCTATCACCACAAAAGGTTAAGCGAGACTCCTCCCAAATCTTAATGACTCTCTAATCACTTGATAATTAGGTTTAACTAGGATAATCCTAGCTTAACTAAGCCTAAATCATGTTTATCCTAATCTAATCTAAAAGTGCTTTTTGAGCTTTAATCCCACATGCACAAGAATTCCAAACTCTCGATTTGCAAACTATAAATAAAAGGGTCACCCCTCCCTCTCAACCTTACACCTTGTTTACTTAAAAAAATCTCTCAAGCACTTTGGAGAGGCATTCGAAATCATTTGTGATAGCTTTAAGCTATAGAATATTTGGATCTTAGCCATACTCCATTGTTAAGAGCTCCCTCATCTTGCATCCATCCATTCCAAATATAGTTTTTAAGGGAAGATCTAAAGCTTGGCCATGTAGCCAACTTGGAGAGATCTTTTCACTATTTTGGGAGTAAACAACACATAATTTGATTGCTTAGAATCTTACTAGGTTCATTTTGATTAATCTTTCATGGAGTAGAGAGTAGTATATATGCTAGGGTTTGATTGTTTGTTTCAAATATATATATGCATACATAGTTTCTTGTTTAGATCTAATCTTATGTTGCATGGTTGAGTTTAGGAAAGCTTTGAGGTTCTTTAACCTTGTTCCATACCTTATCAAACATTTCCATTGCATACACTACTCAAACAACTCGATCCAAAAAACAACTCCTTTAAATACAACTCGGTTTGGTGTGAGGTCGATCTGCAGAGAGATACCAAATGTAGTAGTAGATAAAATCTCCTCTAATATTAGAGGTAAAACCCCTATTTGGGGGAAACAAAATTAAATACCATTCTTGCGAGAAAACTTTTCCTAGTGGAGGGTGCACCAGTGCACAATTTGTGTTCCAAACACTTGGAATGAACAAGAAGTTGTGGGGATGTAGGGATGGGGCTAGGAAGTTTCAGGAGGCTAATAGGCTCTCAATTTCTGCAAATTTTTCTCATGTCTCCTCTATCTCTTATGTTCTCTCTTTCCACACCTTCTCTACATCACAGTCCATATTCTCTCTCCGGTACCAAATGTAATTTCATAAAAAGGGACGGAAGTATGTATAATTTATTAATGTGAAATTAATTAACCATTACAATGGAGTGTTGCAATATTTATACATATTGGACAGCAATATACAAACAAATAAATGGGTTACACAGGTACAACCAAAATCACAACAGCTTCCAAAATACATCCGGGAAGCAACAATAATTAAATACAAACAAATAATAATTGTTACAACTATGTAACAATATAACCTATGAAATAATATGACAAATATTGTTATAAAACTTTATAACAATATATAAACTAATTACCTTATTAAATAATTAATTACTTAAGGTAATATAATGCGTTAATTAATCTAATAGAAAAGGAACATTAAGTTTTGACAATGAAAAAAAGAATATCACCGAAAATGTTTATATGTTGATTGTCTCAAACACAATCTGTTGAGTGTGAGTCAAATTTTATATCAAAAGAGAAGAAGACAACTTGTGTAAATTTGACTCAAGATGTGATGAAGGGATATTCCTTGGTTATTCAGATGGTCAATGTGGCTTAAAAATGCTACAATAAAATGCTACTGAGAATATTGGAGAAAAACAAATGTGAAGGTCGATTAAATGCAATATGCCAAACTAGTAGCTTGAAACACGAGTTAATCATGAAGAATAAGAAGAAGATGATTAAATGGATAGTCCATGTGAAGAAGCAAATGAAGGAAGAAAGTCCAGACATTAAGGCACCCTATAGGTAAGTCAAAAAGAACCATATTGAAAATTGGATCATTGGAAACAAATATGGTGACATCCTAACAAGAAGAAGACTAAAAAGATAAGAAAAAACATGAATACATTGCACTACTATCAATGATAGAACCCAAAATTCTTGGAGAAGCAAGAAAATATCAATATTGGGTTGAATCCATGAATGAAGAACTCGATCGATTGAAAATAATGAAACATGGGAACTGGTACCTAGACCACGGAAAAAGAATGTGATTGGCACCAAATAGGTATTCAAGAAAAACTAAATGAAAAAGATAAGTGACAAGGAACAAGGCAAGGCTAGTGTGGAAATGATATGGTCAAATGGAAGGAATTAAATTTGATGAGACATTTGCATGTTTGCAAAGAATGGAAGCAATAAGATTGTTCCTAGCTTATCTGGCATACAAGAAGATCAAATTATTCCGGATGGATGTGAAATCATACTTCTTTAATGGTTTTATGAATGAATAGGTATACATTGAACAACTTGATGGATTTTCACTAACTTAAGATAAATACTATGTATGCGAGTTAAAGAAATATTTTTATGGACTCAAGAACGCGCCCGAGCTTGGTACAATAGATTAGACTCATACCTCATTGAGAAATGTTTCGAAAATCTGATGCAGACATTAATCTCTACTTGAAGAACAAGGAGAAAATATACTCATTGTAATAGTGTATGTGGATGATATCATATTTAGCGGAGACCATACTAAGATGACATATGAGTTTGCGAGACTTGCCAAAAGAAGATGTTGATATGTCAATGCTGGGATATCTGTCATTATTTCAAGGAATACATATCAATCAATCGACAATGGTGTATTCGTAACTCCAACATAAGTACATCAAGGAAATGCTAAAGAGGTTTAGGATGGAAAAATTCAAACCTATTGGGACACCAATGGAATTTGGATGTAAGCTAAGCCAAGATGATGATGCATAAATAGTAGACAAAACATTGTATAGATCAATGATAGGAAATCTACTATACTCCACAACATCAAAACATGACATCATGCGGAGTACTAGAATCTGGTTGGAATATTTCAAGAAGATTCAAGGGAAACACATCTCATGGAGGTTAGGATAATTCTTAGATATCTCATGGGCACAATTGAATATGTATTATGGTACCCAAAAATTAGTGATTTCAACATCAAAGAATATACAGATACTGATTGGGTAGGTAATGTTGATTCCAAGAAGAGTACCAGGGTAGAGCGTTATTTGTTTGAAATTACTTAGTATATTGGCTAAGAAAGAAACAATCATCAATGGCTCTCTCGCATGTGAAGTGGAGCATATAGCTTTCGTGATGTGTTGCACTCGGTTTTATGTACGAATCGGACATTGGAGGAAATATAAAATAAAATCTTAAAATCCAATTCCTTTATTGTGTGATAGTACAAGTGTAATAATTTTCTCCAAGAACCTAATTTTCTATTCAACAACCAAGCATATACCTACAAGGTAATACTTCTTTAGGGAAAAAGTAAATGACAGGAATATCACTCTAAAATATGTGAGTAGAAAAGAAGAAATTTCAGATATAATGACCATGTTGCTGCGAAAAGCAACAATTGAACACGTAAGGAGTAAACTAGCGGTCATTCCTTATCTCGCCAATAACTAGAGGGAATTTATAAATGAAAGGGAGCATTCTCAGAAATATCATCTCCTAAAAATAGTTCCAAAGAAAGGGGGAGCTAATCTTTTATTTCATAATTATAAAAGTATGCATCAACTCGGGGAGCATTACTGCAAACATATCAAAAGAGATGGAGAAGAAGCATAACCTGGGGGATCTTCTTGAGGTAAGAACATGTTGAATATTGTTTACCATAATATGGTTGGTCCTTTGTCATTTTTTTCAAAGGGGGATTGTAGCTATTATCATATCAGAAATATAAATTAGGCATGTAAGTATTTTTCCATCAAAAGGAGTTAATTGGTTTTTGTGATATTTTAGCATTGAAATACTAAGGTGTTGACATCAATGACAAAGGGGGAGATTATTGGACCTTTTTCATATTTCATATGTGTTGTCATTGATGTCAAGTTGTATTGATGGCAAAAGGAGTGAATTGGTGAAGTGAGCAAGATGAAACAAAATGAAGGTTGAGTGGTAACGTCACTCACGAGAGGCTTCAGGGATGATCAAAGATAAGTTATAATGGACTTAGTTTTTTGGGCAAGCTGCGGAGATGAGAATATATCCTATGAAGACTTGAAGTAGCCACAAAAATTATAAGAATTGCACAAATAACTAGAAGAAAATGTGAAAGGTAAATGAGTCCTACACATAAAGGAGTGAAGGCTGAGCAGTTAAATGGAGCCAAAGGACAAGCTACAAAGTGAAAATGGTAAGGATGCAAAGTTGAAGGTAATTCTGCAAAGGTAAGGGAAAAACCACAAAGGTAAGGAAGCTGAAGGAAAACCCATGGATAAAGGGAAAAGCCACATAGAAGAAAAAATAAGTGTTGAAAACTACAAAATCCGCATGAAAAATAGATAGAGTGGGGCACATGGAAAAAAGTTGCGGAAAGGAAGCATGATAAGGAGGAAAGCCACGAAACATTTAATAAGCCACAATAAGCATAGAAAAGTGACGGATAACTTAAAATCCGTCGAATAAGGAAAAATTTTGTGGAACAAACAAAAGTGACATGATACAAAGAAGAAATCCATAGGAGTTAAGAAAGCTACAAATTGATGGAACATAGATTGAAAAGTGTTGAAGGCAATCAAATTGGTTCAAACATGGAAAAATTAAGAGTTGGTTCTCCAAAATCAATGGTGATTTAATTGTTAGGTGATTGCGGATGGATGCATGACTTGAACTTGATAAAGAATGAAAAAATCTACTTTTCCACTTCTTGTATTTAATGCGTCTTGACTTCGTGTGAATGCACTTACATTCTTCATGAGATCCCGAGGTTTAAGGAGAAATAAAATATTGGAGAAGGAAATGGCTCGCTCATCTCGGTCATGTTGTAAATTTTGGAAAATCTCTTTTTTAGGCATGATTAATAGATTGCCCTTTCCCATGCATTGAAAACGATGTAATAAAGCCTAATACATAAGGAAAAATATCTAGAGACAAATGCATTCATTTAATGGGATGAATTATTAGGTGACTAAAAAGGAAGGTGCACGACACAAAATTCAAAGTGAAGGAATGGGTTGATTGTGAATATGGTTCGAACTTGGAACAATTGTTTGGGATGTTTCTCAAGTAAGAAAAGAAGTATTCGACCTAAGGAAGAGATGCGAGAAAAGAATATGAAGCAATCGAGCTAAGAAAGAGTTATAGAAGAAAAGAGAGGAAACATGAGATCAAGTCGATGATGTAGTG
Organism: Taxus wallichiana var. yunnanensis; assembly: GCA_018340775.1. NCBI lineage: Eukaryota > Viridiplantae > Streptophyta > Pinopsida > Cupressales > Taxaceae > Taxus > Taxus wallichiana. The sequence continues at coordinate 474,829,666 of CM031241.1, forward strand.
ATTTACCAAATGAAAAGAGCATCAAGGGTAGTAGATTGATTGAGCTGAAAAGATCAAATCGGATGAGCAAAATAAATTGAATAAAATAACAAAGATAGAGCCGGAAAGTGATCATAATTAGTTGTGAATGTAACACATAACTAGATGATAGAACATTCTATGTAAATAAAATTCTATGTTGTATCTTAGCACATTCGGGGGTTGTATCCTCCTTGTAGTTGGGTCCTGTTGACGATTATCTTTGCGGATGAACCGTAAGAGTCGTTGGATACCTTAGATTAATGGGACGTTCGGCCTAAGGTAACCTCCAAATTTTAAAGAAGTGGCTCTTCTTTGTGGTGTGAGATAAGATTAGAAGAAAACTAAAATAAAATGTAAAACTATCTAAAGCGATGCGCCATAGTAGAATTCAAAAGACACAGAGATAAATCCTTAGAAACTACTTGAAATAGTTCAAGAGTGTTTTAGCATGATCTACTATTCTAGAAGTATCTTAAATTATCATAGTCCGAGAAGCCGTAAAACACGACAATATGTAGATAATAGATGCATAGAGAAAACCCAAGGGCGTATAGCAAGATAGATCTTTGAAATAATCTAAAAAATACTAGCAATGAAAGATAAAAGACACAAGATATTTAAAGCTAAAGTGCATAGAACAAGAACTCTTTATTTATAGAGAAAATGATACATAAGGGCGATGGCACAAATTACAAATTCCTTCTATACTCATGAGAGCCTTGCTAAGGCTAGCAAATACAAAATAACTGAGACTAGAATCCCTTTCGCTGATTTGTTCACCAAACACCATGAGAAAGATTTTTCTATGTGATGTGCACAGTGAAAATGACAATTTAAAATATAAAAATAAAAGTCTTGATGATATTAAAGTAAAAGGAAGTAAAATACAAAAAGATAAAATTACCATAGGTGTAGACATATATTTTTACTTTTTCTTTCACCAATTTTGTTGCGAAAACTTGAAAATAAGAATGTTAGTACTTTGCAAAATTTGATCTTGGACACATGATTTGAAACACTACAAAAATGTTAAAGAAGAAAATGAACAAAATAAAACCTTTAAAAACGAGGGATTAGTAGCTTAACAAGATCAATAGTATAAAGATGTTCCCCAACATCTTGGGGTGCAAGGATATGTGGCCATATTTTAGGAGTTGGAGTTGGAGGAGGTAATTTTTTTGTAAGGAAGACCTATTGGAGTAATGTATGGATCTCAAAATGTCCTGTGCTGTAGAGGCATGTCAAAAAAATGTAGAGGAATCAACAAATTTTAATATTGAGGAAATAACTAATTTAGTCACAAGAGATTATGATGATGCATGAACAAATATGAAATTTGAAATCATGATACCAGTGTCTTCAGCTAAAAAGGATTCCAATTAGATGGTGGTGAGTTAAAAAATATACAATCTAAGAGGATACCTGAAACAGTGGGGTGATAGTGGTAGTATATATTAAGAAATGCTTGGTGGTTGGGTGGCCTGGTTTGGTGGCCTGAAATCTGTTGGGATCGTTTTGCTTTTGCATTGTAAGTTGCTTCCTATTACATATTGTAATTGCCTTTGGAGTCTTTTTGAGTTTTACCAATAAAAAAATATCAACTTGAATCATCATTGTTTCATAGACAAAAGTCGAGTGCTGGCTGAGGACGCATGGTTACAAAGTCAAATAAAATCTATAATCACCGTGAATATCTGCTTCCAACCATACACATTTAAAAAAAAAAAAAAACAAGAAATGAGTAAATCGCTTCCATTTGAATAATATTGACGCGTATTTATTTATTTGGTCCAGTCGTCTACATCGCCGCGAATATCTCCTTGCAAGCTTTGGTGCCCAACTCTGGGCTGCCACAGGGAGAGCCGAGGGGGCTGAAGGGGTCAAAGCCGAAAGAGCCTGAAGGGTCGCCTTTTATATTTTGAATGTTGTTTTCTTAATTTTATTTATTATCTGAATTGTTAATGTGATGGATGAGTGTGTGAAGTGTGATTGCTGGTTGTCTACTTCCTCTGCCCCACAAGGCTTGCCTCCAAGGTTTTTATCTTGGTTCTTCTCTTGGTAAGTTTCTAGAACATTCCAATTCGCCCAGCCCTTGGATCTGAAGGTTAATATTAAAAAGTTACACTTCAATTTAATGTTTATGTAATTACCATTTTTCAATTCATATAAAACATATATAATATTCTCAACTACTTTTCATTTCATATAGAGTGTATCTAGTATTATCTTGACTACTTTTTTAGTCATATATATCGTATCTACTACTTCTAAACTTTTGAAATAAACTTTCAACTATTTTTCGATTCGAAAGAGTGTATTTACTAATATCAACTCTTGTTAAACCCATATACATCATATTTACTACTTTCAATCTTTTCAAATAATTTTTTAACTACTTTTCAATTCGGATAGAGTGTATCGACTACCACTTACTTTTAAACTCATATACATCATATTTACTACTTTCATAGAACTTTTTTATGTGTGTTTTTTCGTGTGTATGTCTATATGTATATATGTATGTCGAGATCATCCCTTCTTTTCTTCTTGGAACTGTTAGTAATCCAAATTGTTCAAGTGAGATGAGTTGATACTATAAATAATGTAATTTGGTAAAACAAAATTATGATGGATCTAACACACATTGTGATTATTAAAAGAAAAAGAAAAATAAAAATCATTCATTCTAGAGTTGAAGGTTGGATGATACTTTTCTATCAACCATAAAATGAATTAAGTAGAATTATCTATATAATTTTTTTATTTGAATAAATATTATAGAAAGTTTCTCATTTAGTTAAAACAACATAGTAGAAACTAGAATATTGCAAGCATGTTAAACTAATAAAACTAGTAGGAGCACAATTAGTGTTTGAGAGGTGAATTAAATATCTCATGGATTGTTGTTTTTCCAAGTTATTATTATTTTCTTTATGTCTTATTAATGTTATCAACAACATCCTTTGATATTTTGTTGTCGCTCTCCGACGATCGAGCCTCATTGCGCCTCATTGAGACAAGGAAGAAGAGTACGATCGTGGTGGCGCCTTTGAAGGTGGGGACTATTTCTTAAATGTTGATGGACCATTGATAATTTCTAAAATTAATGTTTTGTATATATATATATATATATCACCTTGTTTCTCTGTGCGGCTTTCCCCAAGCATGGGCTCCCAAAATAAAATAAAATGAAATATTGTTGTGATGTGGTTAGTTGGCGGATGGGAGGTATTGCTGGTCAATTCCTTAATGAGCTTTTAATGCTCTTGGTTGGCGTGAGACAGTGGGAGTCGGTGGAGTCTTGACTTCCTTCTCCATGATCTTAATTGATTTTCCTCCTTTAATGCGTATGGGCGCAGTTATGGGTAATTTGCCGGGCTGTAGACGGTTTTGGTTGCCGTGGTTTTCCTTCCTGTCTCTGCCTTGCTGCGTTTTCCCTCCTTTCTGTGCCTCGTGGATCCAATCTCCCTTCCTCGCGTGCCTGTTCTTCTGCTCTGCCGTGGATGAGGGCCTGTTAACATTAAAGGATGGACGTGGGTTTTTGTTGTTTCCTGAGGCGTTTCGGGTGGAAAGGCGCGTTGTTCCTTCTGCTAGCCACACAGCTACCAGCTAAAGAGGTAGGCGTGTTACCTCCACTCCCTTTGGGTGCTGCGAGGTGTGTTCTTGTCGGGATCCACAGCAACAGCCTGTACCAGTAAATAGCCAGCAAAGAAGCATGTTGCAGTATAGTCGAAGCCCTTGTGAGCGCTTCCAACAAGCAGGATGTCCAACTGTGTTGTTATCTGCTCTGTATCGAATGCATCCTCAAATTCGGGACCCTCCTTCAAGATAAATTTTGATCTAAATCGTCTTTGTGGCAGTGAGAGCGTTACCAGGAGACCTGAGGAAATTTATTCTTGAGTTTCCTATTGTTTTCTTTTTGTTTTTCGAGGTGAACCATAGAAGAGTGGCTCTTGGAGCGGATCTGTTTCATATCAGATTTGGGGTTGGTAAAAGAAGTTTTATTTCTTTTCATGGATCGATTGATTCTTTTCTTCTTATTTTATTTAGCGATGTCTATCCCGCCAGGGAGGATTAGGGTTTGAGCGGCAGGTAGGCTGCGGGCTTTTAATATCAAGAAATTTTGCTTAGCGTGGAGGATAAAAGTGATGTTATTGAAGCAAGCTATAATGGGTGAGACTTCCAATGGTAAACATGAATCAACCTTGTTTTTAGTTTCTGACATTATCTCTAGCCGTGTCAAAACTGGTACAAAGTATCTGCATGGTGCAGTAACAACACAAGTGGAGTAATGGATTTGGCAGCAACTTTTGATTTGATTTATTATCTTTTGTCTCATGGATTGCATGTAATAATGATGCTAGGGGTTAGTTGTCTTGGAGTGGATTTGAGATGTTGAACGTTGTAAAAAGGTGCATTATCGTAATTTGCTTTCAACTTTGTATTTTGCCACAAAGTCGGCTTGGAGACTTCTCTTTAAGAAGTGTTTAAAATTGACTGAAGATGGAAGGAGATCACCGAGTTTTCAAGCAGAGGCAATGTGAAGAAGACAGAGGTGCTTTGAAGCAAGCCTTTGGGCACTTTAAATTGGATTAGATAAGTTTTCTGTTTGGTATTTTGAAGGGGTCTTCTGCTTTGTAGTTGATTCAGACGAGCGTTTTGTTTGGTACCTGTGGGTCTTGTTACTCCAATGGGAAGATGAAAGTCAGACTTTTGGGTGTGCTCCTGAAGCTGCCTTGAAGCTTGCATAAGAGATCTACGTGCTGAGGAGAGGGAGTGTTTGGAATGTGTTGTAGCTGCTGGAGCCTTGGTTCGACGTGGCTACATTGAGGAAGCCCCAAACAGGCATGATAAGACTAACTCTCTCTTAATGATCTATTTCCTTTAGCATTTGAATAAATCGACCTTTGCATTTTGGTTCGACTGCTGTAGATGTGGGTTTCGTTTAGAATGTTGATGTGTTTCTGTTTTACTAAATAATAGCGTTTGGACTCTGGATATTACATAACATGCATTGTTCTTATTTTGACTCCTTCTTGGAAGAGATGCCCAGGAAGAGATGGGTTCCAAATGACTTTTAAATCATAACTGGTTGAACTGACCTCTCCATTTCCCCTTTACAGGTTATCTTAATTACTGCTTAAGTAGAAGTGATCGCTATATCGATTCTTGCCTACTGATCTTCTAATGTGGGCTTATCTGGTTGCCCTGATTATTGCTTTTCCTTGAATGATGGTTTCTGTGGAATTTTGTATGGAGCTGGTTTTGCAGGTTTGCCTTATGGGAGAGAATCGGGTTTTCGAACTCCGAAGCATCGCAGCATCATGCTTCGTGTCGGTTGCTTTCCGCAACCCGAAACCCGATTTGCTCCTTTGTATCGGGTTTTCGGAACTCCGAAGCATCGCAGACATCATGCTTCGTGTTGGATGTTCCCCGAAACCCGAAACCCGATTTGCTCTAATTCCTTTGTGTCGGGTTTTCGGAACTCCGAAGCATCGCAACATCATGCTTCGTGTCGGTTGCTTTCCGCAACCCGAAACCCGATTTGCTCCCTTTGTGGCGGGTTTTGAACTCCGAGCATCGCAGATCATGCTTCGTGTCGGTTGTTTCCGCAAACCCGAAACCCGATTTGCTTTGTCCTTTGTGGCGGGTTTTGAACTCGAAGCATCGCAACATCATGCTTCGTGTTGGATGTTCCCAAAACCCGAAACCCGATTTGCTCCTTTTTGGCGGGTTTTCGAACTCCGAAGCATCACAACATCATGCTTCATGTTGGATGCTTCCACGAAACCCGAAACCCGATTTGTTCCTTTGTGGCGGGTTTTCGAACTCCGAGCATCGCAAAGCATCATGCTTCGTGTCGGTTGTTTCCATGAACCCGAAACCCGATTTGCTAAATTTCCCTTTTCCTTGTCGGGTTTTCGTGAACTCAAGCATCCAACATCATGCTTCGTGTTGGATGTTCCCAAACCCGAAACCCGATTTGTTCCTTTGTGGCGGGTTTTCGAACTCCGGAAGCATCAAAGCATCATGCTTCGTGTTGGATGTTTCCCGAACCCGAAACCCGATTTGCCTTTGTGGCGGATTTTCCCTTGGTCGGGTTTTCAAGACATCATGCCGACGCATGCTTTTGAGATGGCGTTACCCAAAATGCCGAGTTGCCCCTTTTGTCGGGTTTTCGGACCTTCCGAGCATGCTTGACATGGCATGAATGCCGAGTGTCGAATGGGTTGAACGTGCAAATTTTTAAGTGTAAATTTCCTTTTTCTACGCGGTTTTCCACATTATTTTTACTAGACGGTTTTCAACTTCGTGGATTTTCGCGCATGCTTATTCAACCCTAAAACCTGGAACTCGCCTGTGTCGGTGGCGTTAATCGTTTTGATCTTTCCTTGCTCAGTTTGAAGGTATTTCTCTCTTCATCCTGGTGCTTGGTTTTCGTGAATTATTTATGTATGGAATTCTTCCCATCCTCTTACCAGGATGTGGGGTTTTTATCTCTGCCTTTTTGGGAGTTGAGATAAGGTGGTTACTTGTATTTTTATAGTGGCCTGGACTGCGTTTGCTTATCTTAGTAAGTCAATTATAACTTTGACATATTAGCAAACACGACAATCTTGTCGATCGTAACTCATTCCAATGAGTTGGACCCTTGTTCTTCTAGAAGCTTATAAAGTCGTGGAATAAGGAACCAAAAAGGATACCTAAATAATATATGAACTTGTGGATAGGTGGAATCCTTGTTAACATAGATATCTCCTTAATATTGTGAGATAGATATCCAAATTATACTCTCATATCACTGATTTTCTATGAAGGTTTGGTACTTGGGTAATATCGATAAATAATATAAGATTGATACTTGTATTTGTTATATAAACCTAATGACATTGGTGCTTTTATTTATTTGAAAGATACATTGTTGGATACTAAATGTGAAGTCGGTCGAGGACATCAGGTGGGCATTATCATTGTTGCTGTGATTTAAGTATGATCTATTGCATGGTTAAGGTTGTATTTCTAGTCACTTGGAATTGTACCCTTGTGAAGCAGATCCTAAGGAAGTGAACATTAATGAGTAGGATATATATTGTCATGAGATGTGTAATTAAGCTTTGCATGTATGTTAGAAAGTTATCTGTTAAGGAGCATTGCAAACTTTCATTTATTTAAATGCTAGATGGCATAAATTATTAGGTGAGGTTTATATCTTATCATGCTCAGTTCTAGCGAACTGACTCTAATAAATATTTGTGCAGATGGATTATGCGAGTAGATTACAGGAAAAGAGTGTAAGAGTTTCATCAGTTCAAATTATGAAGTTCTTCGTAGAAAGTTCAATGCGTTGTAAATTTTGTAACCTTGCTTGCAAGGAGTGTGGAAGATCTCTTGTCTTGATATGTTTGAAAAAAAAAAAAAAAAAAAAAAAACTGCGTGGCGAAGTGCTCTTTCCCTTTTGTGGTCAGACTAGTAACTCACCTTGGTGAGAAATGATATTCAATCATTACATTGGTATAAGTATTGTAAAACCTTGTTTTTGAGAATAAAGTGTTAGTCTAAACTCTCGGACACCTTGTAATGATGTGATATAAGTAAACATTAAATGGAGTGGTTAATCCTTATAGAAGTTAACTAAGATTTTTATATTTAGACAAGCTAATATAGAGATGACTTACTTGAGAACAATAGATTTCTGAAATAATCAAAGGAGAAACTATCCTTGTACAGTAAAATCTCATAATTTTGATATCCCTAGCTTAACTAGTGAACACTACCCTTTTGGTGAACTCCCAAACAAGCTTTAAGGAAAATAATGGTTGGTTCTGAAAGATAATAAGTTTTAGCAAGTAAGAGAAGACTTGAGTGAAATACTCTACAGTGTATAAGAAAATAACTCAGTTAGTAAGATGAATTTGTGTGAATCATATTTTGAGCCTTTCTGAAAACATGAGTCATGAGCTAAAGGGTGTTTTATCAAATAAGTAACCTTCAATCATTCTTACTGTGGCTTGCCCTATTTGTTAGAGTGTTCTGTCGTTGGACTTCTATGTGGTCTTGTCAAAAAAAAAGAAAGGTGTGTTATCCTTTGGGGTGTGAACGTTTCCGTGCTGACCTTGTGGTCCTCCCCGTAACAAGTGGTTCCTAGTGTTGGTTGTAACCTTGTGACGGCATGTTGTGTCGTGTTATGTGTCAAGCAAGTCAAAAAAAAAAAAAAAAAAAGGTTATCTGTATTTCACTGTGTTGTCCTCGTGTGTGAAGTTTTTCGGTCATTACATTTTGGTATCGGAGCGTAGGTTCATGCTCTCGAACCTATGGGCCGGATTGGTGTTATATGATGATGTTACATGGTGGTGGTGGTGTTACATGATGATGATGATGATGATGATGCGTGATGATGATGATTTATATTGGAAGAGTAATGTGCTTTAAGCGTGATGTGATTATTGTCGTAATTGTGATATTGTGAACGCACATTATGGGTATGTCACCTTGTGCGTGTTTGTGATTATGTTGATGTGTAGGGGATGAGAGTATTCTCTCTCCTTCTTGTGGATTCTATGAAGAGTTCATGGGTGAATTACTGTTTGTGGCATGTGAAAAGAATTATAATGTGGATGACGTAGTGTTGGAACATTGTGACATATTGTGATATGTAGGTGTATCAATGTGTTGTTTGACTAGATTGATGTTAAAAGAAATGAGTTGTATCATGATATTTTTACCATGTTTCGAAGAAACGTGTGTACCACCTTGTTATGTTGCTATGGATGTTATGTTGAGATGTACTATGTTCATCGTATGTGTGACTGTGCAAATATGTAATGCTTCATGTTGTGATTTTGGGTCATACGGTGAGTGTATGAACCCTATCGTATTGTGATTGCACCTTGGGTGCAGAATGTGGTAAAGTGATGTATTGCGCCCTGTGAATGTATAATTGTGATCTACCCTGTATACCTACCATACGTGAGACGTTATGGTAGCTATGTGTGTACCACCATGGTGTTAGTGATGTAGTTACATGTTATGTTGTGAGCCTTACACTAACCGACCCTGAGGGAGATCGGTAGAAGTGTATGTTGAGAGTGAGGAATGGTGTACCATGGGTCAATAACTCGAGTCAAAACTTGGTTTAGTAGATTACATGTGACTCTTCCTCTCTCCCTATGTGGTTGTATGTATGCAACCTTAGTGTATCTATGACTATGTTTAGCCTTGTCGAAGGGTGGCGGGATTGATATATATTTTACGAGCTGAGGCTCGATGTTCCGAGTGCCAGCAACTCGTTGAGTACCCCTTTGGTGGCTAGATAAGGCCACACAGTTATCGTAATGTGATATCATTATAAGTTGATTTTATTCGTAAATTGATCTTTTACTTTATTTTGCAAGGACAAACATCTTTTCTTGATTGCAATGCTTTACAATTTTGGGCATTTCCTTGGTTTGTGGCACTAACATGGGAAATTTGATACTAACTTTGGCTATTTGGCCATTTATTTTAGCTTGATTTGGGGTCTTCTTTTAAATTTGGAATTTTTACCGCCTTGCCCAAGGCTTGTACTTTGCCACTTGGCACTTTGACTGGATGGTTGTGCTGGTTCTAATGTCGTGATGTGTGGAATAGGGTCATGGGATGCACCATGGATTGGTTGGACCTATGGACCCGCTTCGTTGTATGGGGGTACGCCCCCGAGGGTACATATAACTAGCGGGTTGTTGAACCACGCGTTATTATGTCACTTGGGTTAGGAGTGTTCGAACTCGATGTGCCTTGGGCACAGAGGGACAACCGACCTCCTTGAGGGAGGCATAAGAGTTTGAGGGAGGCATAAGAGACTTGAGGGAGGCATAAGAGACTTGAGGGAGGCATAAGAGTTTGAGGGAGGCATAAGAGTTTGAGGGAGGCATAAGAGACTTGAGGGAGGCATAAGAGTTTGAGGGAGGCATAAGAGACTTGAGGGAGGCATAAGAGTTTGAGGGAGGCTTATGATATTTGTCTGTATGGTTGATGTTACAGGTATGTGTTGAGTTATTGTGATGTTTTGGTAGTAGCCTTTTGATGTATATGAATTCTCATGTCAGATGGATATGTGTTGTGATGTTGTGGACATGTCATTGATTCCCTTGTGAACACTATGTACCTGTAGCATTTGTTTGGTGTTGTGTGAATTTTTCATCGATGCAAATTGAGGAAATATCTGGTGGATTGTAGTACTCTTTTGTTCAAATATTTAATATGTCAGTCATTGGTGCGTATCAAGTGCTATGTTATGTGGACTGTGCCTAATCCGTTCGTATTTGAGTAACCTTTTGGTGTAATACAGTCATGAAGAATATACTTGTGAGTGAGTGAATCAGTAGTGTCTTTTGAACCATAAGGTGTTGTGTTAGCTTGAGCAATGTTGGGCACCCACAATAGGGAATAAACCAAAACTCTTCAATGTTGAAGTTTTAAAAGAAATTAAAACTAAGAATAATGCTAATGGAAAGAGACTAATGAAATGATGAACAAGAAAGAACTGCCAATCTTCACAGAACCTTGAAAGTTAAAATTTCTACCAAATGTTCTTAAGGCTACCGCAGTGGCCGTGCTTTGATCGACCAGAATTTTAAACCATAGGGTGTACTTTCCCTTTACCTGTTCTTGGTTGAGAACCATTTCCTTTCCTCTGTGTAATGTCGCATCGAGGACGATGCTTTCTTAAGGGGAGGAGAATGTAATGCCCCGTTCGTCGTTGCTCCTTTGCTGCTGCGACGACCGTGCTTCTTAGAATTGAACGTTGTTGTTTTTCCTTTGAAACGTTAGTGTTTCGCCTTGTCGAGTTTAACTATGGTTGCTAGTAATAATAATAATAATAAATTATGTTGCATTATCGATCAATGATTGTAAGTTATTATTATTTTCTTTATGTCATTTGTTATCAACAACATCCTTTGATATTTTGTTGTCGCTCTCGCTGATCGAGCCTCATTGCGCAGACAAGGAAGAGTACGATCTGTGGTGGCGCCTTTGAAGGTGGGGATTATTTCTTAAATGTTGATGGACCATTGATAATTTCTAAAATTAATGTTTTGTATATATATATTATATCAGCCTTGTTTCTCCTGGCAAGCGGCCTGTCCCCAAGCATGGGCTCCAAAAATAAAATAAAATGAAATATTGTGGTGATGTGGTTAGTTGGCGGATGGGAGGTATTGTTGGTGAATTCCTTAATGAGCTTTTAATGCTCTTGGTTGGCGTGAGACAGGTGGGAGTCGGTGGAGTCTTGACTTCCTTCTCCATGATCTTAATTGATTTCCTCCTTTAATGCGTATGGGCGCGGTATGGGGGTAATTCTTGCGGGTGTAGAGACGGTTTTTGGTTGCCGTGGTTTTCCTTCCTGTCTCTGCCTTGCTGCGTTTTTCCCTCCTTTCTGTGCCTCGTGGATCCAATCTCCCTTCCTCGCGTGCCTATTTTTCTGCTCTGCCATGGATGAGGGCCTGTTAACATTAAAGGATGGACGTGAGTTTTATTGTTGTTTCCTGAGGCGTTTCGGGTGGAAAGGCACGCTGTTCCTTCTGCTAGCCACACAACTACCAGCTAAAGAGGTAGGCGTGTTACCTCCACTTCCTTTGGGTGCTGCGAGGTGTGTTCTTGTCGGGGATCCACAGCAACAGCCTGTACCAGTAAATAGCCAGGCAACAAGCATGTTGCAGTATAGTTGAAGCCTTTGTGAGTACTTCCAACAAGCAGGATGTCCAACTGTGTTGTTATCTGCTCTGTATCGAATGCATCCTCAATTCGGGACCCTCCTTCAAGATATTTTTATCTAAATCGTCTTTGTGACAGTGAGAGTGTTACCAGGAGACCTGAGGAAATTTATTGCTGAGTTTCCCTATTGTTTTCTTCTTGTTTTTCGAGGTGAACCATAGAAGAGTGGCTCTTGGAGGCGGATCTGTTTCATATCAGATTTGGGGTTGGTAAAAGAAGTTTTATTTCTTTTCATGGATCGATTGATTCTTTTCTTCTTATTTTTAGCAGTGTCTATCCGCCAGGAGGATTAGGGTTTGAGCGGCAGGTAGGCTACGGGCTTTTAATATCAAGAATTTTTGCTTAGCGTGGAGGATAAAAGTGATGTTATTGAAGTAAGCTTTAATGGGTGAGACTTCCAATGGTAAACATGAATCAACCCTGTTTTTAGTTTCTGACATTATCTCTAGTCGTGTCAAAACTGGTACAAAGTATCTACATGGTGTAGTAACAACACAAGTGGAGTAATAGTTTAGCAAGAACTGTTGATTTGATTTATTATCTTTTGTCTGCGGATTGCAATGTAATAATGATGCTAAGGGTTAGTTGTCTTGGAGTGGATTTGAGATGTTGAACGTTGTAAAAAGGTGCATTATCGTAATTTGCTTTCAACTTTGTATTTTGCCACAAAGTCGGCTTGAGACTTCTCTTTAAGAAGTGTTTAAAATTGACTGAAGATGGAAGGAGATCACCGAGTTTTCAAGCAGAGGCAATGTGAAGAAGACAGAGGTGCTTTGAGCAAGCCTTTGGGCACTTTAAATTGGATTAGATAAGTTTTCTGTTTGGTATTTTGAAGGGGTCTTCTGCTTTGTAGTTGTTTCAGAGCGTTTTGTTTGGTATCTGTGTGGGTCTTGTTACTCCAATGGGAAGGTGAAAGTCAGACTTTTGGGTGTGCTCCTGAAGCTGCCTTGAAGCTTGCATAAGAGATCTACGTGCTGAGGAGAGGGAGTGTTTGGAATGTGTTGTAGCTGCTGGAGCCTTGGTTCGATGTGGCTACATTGAGGAAGCCCCAAACAGGCATGATAAGACTAACTCTCTCTTAATGATCTATTTCCTTTAGCATTTGAATAAATCGACCTTTGCAATTTGGTTCGACTGCTGTAGATGTGGGTTTCGTTTAGAATGTTGATGTGTTTCTGTTTTACTAAATAATAGCGTTTGGACTCTGGATATTACATAACATGCATTCTTCTTATTTTGACTCCTTCTTGGAAGAGATGCCCAGGAAGAGATGGGTTCCAAATGACTTTTAAATCATAACTGGTTGAACCGACCTCTCCATTCCCCTTTACAGTTATCTTAATTACTGCTTAAGTAGAAGTGATCTCCATATCGATTCTTGCCTACTGATCTTCTAATGTGGGCTTATCTGGTTGCCCTGATTATTGCTTTTCCCTTGAATGATGGTTTCGTGGAATTTTAGTATGGAGCTGGTTTTGCAGGTTTGCCTTCGGGAGAGAATCGGGTTTTCGGAACTCCGAAGCATCGCAGATCATGCTTCGTGTTTGATGTTCCCCCGAAACCCGATTTGCTCGCCTTTGTATCGGGTTTTCAAAACTCAAGCATCGCAGCATCATGCTTCATGTCGGTTGCTTTCCGCAACCCGAAACCCGATTTGCTCTCTGCCCTTTGTATCGGGTTTTGGAACTCCGAAACATTGCGAAGATCATGCTTCGTGTCGGTTGCTTTCCGCAACCCGAAACCCGATTTTCTCTTGCCCTTTGTATCGGGTTTTCGGAACTCCGAAGCATCGCAGCATCATGCTTCATGTCGGTTGCTTTCCGTAACCCGAAACCTGATTTTCTCTGCCTTTGTATCAGGTTTTCGGAACTCCGAAGCATCGTAGCATCATGCTTCGTGTCGGTTGCTTTTTGAACCCAAACCCGATTTTCTCCCCTTTGTATCGGGGTTTTGAACTCAAGCATCACAAAGATCATGCTTCGTGTCGGTGTTCCCAAACCCGAAACCCGATTTGCTCGCCTTTGTATCGGGTTTTGAACTCAAGCATCGCAAGCATCATGCTTCGTGTCGGTTTCTGATTTGTTCTTCCCTTTGTATCGGGTTTTCGAACTCCAAGCATCGCAAACATCATGCTTCGTGTCGGTTGCTTTCCGCAACCCGAAACCCGATTTGCTCTCCTTTGTATCGGGTTTTCGGAACTCCGAAGCATCGCAAAGCATCATGCTTCGTGTTGTTGCTTTTTTCGCAACCAAACCCGATTTTCTCTACCCTTTGTATCGGGTTTTCGGAACTCCAAAGCATCGTAGCATGATGCTTCCTGTCAGTTGTTTCCGACAACCCGAAACCTGATTTTCTCCCCCTTTGCATCGGGTTTTCGAACTCAAGCATCGCAGCATCATGCTTCGTGTTGGTTGCTTTCCCAACCCGAAAGCCGATTTTCTCTGCCCTTTGTATCGGGTTTTCAGAACTCCAAAGAATCGCAGCATCATGCTTCGTGTCGGTTGTTTTCCGTAACCCGAAACCCGATTTGCTCGCCTTTGTACGGGTTTTCGAACTCAAGCATCGCAAGATCATGCTTCGTGTCGGTTGCTTTCCCACAACCCGAAACCCGATTTTCTCCTTTGTGGCGGGTTGTCGGAACTCCGAAGCATCCTAACATCATGCTTCGTGTTGGATGTTCCCCGAAACCCAAAACCCGATTTGCTCCTTTGTTGCGAGTTATCAAAACTCAAGAATCGCAGACATCATGCTTCGTGCGGTTGCTTTCCGTAACCCGAAACCCGATTTGCTCTTTTGTATCGGGTTTTCGAACTCCGAAGCATCGCAGCATCATGCTTCGTGTCGGTTGCTTTCCGCAACCCGAAACCCAATTTTCTCCTTTGTGGCGGGTTTTTGAACTCAAAGGATCCGATCATCACACTTTGTGTCGATGTTCCCGAAACCCAAAACCCGATTGGCTCCTTTGTGGCGGGTTTTCGGAACTCCGAAGCATCTAGACATCATGCTTCGTGTTGGATGTTCCCCGAAACCCGAAACCCAATTTGCTCCTTTGTGGCGGGTTTTCAGAACTTGGAAGCATCAAGACATCATGCTTCGCGTCGGTTGTTTCCCGCAACCCGAAATCCATTTTGCCTTGCCCCTTTGTGTCGGGTTTTCGGACCTTCCGAGCATGTTGACATGGCGTGAATGACGAGTGTCGAATGGGTTGACACGTGCCAGCTGAAGTGTTTTTAAGTGAAAAGTTTCCTTTTTCTACGCGGGTTTCCACATTATTTTTACCGGACGGTTTTCAACTTCGTTGATTTTCGCGCATGCTTATTCAACCCTAAAACCTCGGAACTTGCCTTTGCCGCTGGTGGTTAATTTTTTGATCCTTCCTTGCTCAGTTTGAAGGTATTTCTCTCTTCATCCTGGTGCTTGGTTTTCGTGAATTATTTATGTATGGAATTCTTCACATCCTCTTACCAGATGTGGGGTTTTTATCTCTACCTTTTTGGGAGTTGAGATAAGGTGGTTACTAGTATTTTTTTTATAGTGGCCTGGACTGCGTTTGCTTATCTTAGTAAGTCAATTATAACTTTGACATATTAGCAAACACGACAATCTTGTCGATCGTAACTCAATCCAATGAGTTGGACCCTTGTTCTTCTAGAAGCTTTAAAAGTCGTGGAATAAGGAACCAAAAAGGATACCTAAATAATATATGAACTTGTGGATCGGTGGAATCCTTGTTAACATAGATATCTCCTTAATATTGTGAGATAGATATCCAAATTATACTCTCATATCACTGATTATCTATGAAGGTTTGGTACTTGGGTAATATCGATAAATAATATAAGATTGATACTTGTATATGTTATATAAACCTAATGACATTGGTGCTTTGATTTATTTGAAAGATACATTGTTGGATACTAAATGTGAATCGTCGAGGACATCAAGTGGGCATTATCATTGTTGCTTTGTGATTTAAGTACGATCTATTGCATGGTTAAGGTTGTTTTTCTAGTCACTTGGAATTGTACCCTTGTGAAGCAGATCCTAAGGAAGTAAACATTAATGAGTACGATTTATATTGTCATGAGATGTGTAATTAAGCTTTGCATGTATGTTAGAAAGTTATCTGTTAAGGAGCATTGCAAACTTTCATTTATTTAAATGCTAGATGGCATAAATTATTAGGTGAGGTTTATATCTTATCATGCTCAGTTCTAGCGAACTGACTCTAATAAATATTTGTGCAGATGGATTATGCGAGTAGATTATAGGAAAAGAGTGTAAGAGTTTCATCAGTTCAAATTATGAAGTTCTTCGTAGAAAGTTCAATGCGTTGTAAATTTTGTAACCTTGCTTGCAAGGAGTGTGGAAGATCTCTTGTCTTGGTATGTTTGGAAAAACTGCGTGGCGAAGTGCTCTTTCCCTTTTGTGGTCAGACTAGTAACTCACCTTGGTGAGAAATGATATTCAATCATTACATTGGTATAAGTATTGTAAAACCTTGTTTTTGAGAATAAAGTGTTAGTCTAAACTCTCTGACACCTTGTAATGATGTGATATAAGTAAACATTAAATGGAGTGGTTAATCCTTATAGAAGTTAACTAAGATTTTTATATTTAGACAAGCTAATATAGAGATGACTTACTTGAGAACAATAGATTTCTGAAATAATCAAAGGAGAAACTATCCTTGTACAGTAAAATCTCATAATTTTGATATCCCTAGCTTAACTAGAGGACACTACCCCTTTTTGGTGAACTCCCAAACAAGCTTTAAGGAAAATAATGGTTGGTTCTGAAAGATAATAAGTTTTAGCAAGTAAGATAAGACATGAGTGAAATACTCTGCAGTGTTTAAGAAATTAACTCAGTTATATGTTGAAGTTGTGTGAATCATATATTGAATCTCTCTGAAAACATGAGTCATGAGCTAAAGGGTGTTTTATCAAAATAAATAACCTTCAATCATTCTTACTGTGGCTTGCCCTATTTGTTAGAGTGTTCTGTTGTTGGAATTCTATGTGGTCTTTTCAAAAACCAAGTAAGGTGTGTTATCCTTTGGGGTGTGAACGCTTTCCGTGCTAACCTTTGTGGTCCTCTCTCAGTAACAAGTGGTTCCTAGTGTTGGTCAGAACCTCGTGACGGCATGTTGTGTCGTGTTATGCGTCAAGCAAGTCAAAAAAAAAAAAAAGGTTATCCCGTATTACTAAAATCCTTGAGCATGCATTTCTCTCATGATTTTACACCGATATTGGGTTATGATAATTTATCGCAATTAGAACCCTTACACATGTAGATGTTGAAAATAAAATAGAAGAATTTGCAAAGAGATAAGAGAGAGTTGTGGATATATAAATGATATTAAATAATTTCCATCTCAAACTTCATATTACAAACAACGGCCTTGATAGGAAATATCCCCCTATAATTTAGGATGTGGTCATAAGCACTCACCAACCTACATGAGTTGTGTCTAACACGCTAACCAAATAAATAATTTTTATTGTTGTTTTATATAATAAATCATAACAACTTACTAACTTACTTAATAATTTACTAACTAGTAACAATAAGTTGCCATATGGTAAATACACACATGGAGAACTAACCATGGTTTCCCTAACATTCCCCCCCTTAGTGGGAACATGGGGAAAACCTTCCTTATACTTGCACATGTTAGTGATCCGGTGATTTTCACAAAATAATAAAAAACCCTACCGATCATTTTACAAATGGTTATCCATAAACCAAAAATGTTTGTTTTAGACATGGAGTACCACAAAGCAAAAGATGATGGTTTTGAAAATGATTTACCAACAACTAAGAGTGGTGGTTTTTGAATTTGTTTACCACAAACCAAAATTGAATATTTTACAAGTGTTTTACCAATAGTACTTGGCACATCATACTGTGTGAAGTACTATTATAAGCTCTCATCAATATCTCATTGTAGGGAATAATATAGGAAATTATGTTGCTCAAACAGACATAGGAAAAAATTTCAAAGTGGAAATGGAACATTAGATCATGTTCCCCCCTCAATGTGAAATTTCCACTTATTCAAATAGGAACATTATAAATTGCAACAAACCAAACTACAACACACCATGCCAAGCTGAAATAAAACACACAACCGAAACAATATGTGCCACAAAAACGTGATGTCACCTCGTTGTTGGCGACTAATTAGAAGTCACAAATTAGCCTCCTTCCTCCATTTACCCGTGTCCTCTCGGTCCTTCTAAGTATAATAAATTATAAGCGCTAATGTCCATATTTAGTTTTTCTCCCTCATTATTTGATTTTTAGTTATTAATTATATAGGCCTTATTTTCCTAGAGTTTTCCACTGTGTAGATTTTGAACTTGAAATCTACAATATGAAGATGTGTTGCCTT
Organism: Taxus wallichiana var. yunnanensis; assembly: GCA_018340775.1. Classification (NCBI taxonomy): domain Eukaryota; kingdom Viridiplantae; phylum Streptophyta; class Pinopsida; order Cupressales; family Taxaceae; genus Taxus; species Taxus wallichiana. The sequence goes on from CM031241.1 coordinate 474,847,838, forward strand.
TTTTCTTACCGCAGAAGCATTCTATTTCCTCATTATTTATAGATAAATTTTTATATTTCTCTTTTACTTACATTACATTTTCCTCTTCTACATCTTTTGTTCCTTTTTTCTTCTCTAGAAGAGTTGATATCATATGTTTAGATAGTGAGTTTGAAGGAATTTATAAAAGAGTGAAAACCACATTGTTATGTATCGAAGGAAATATATTTAACAATATGGATTTTGCATCTTCATCAACAACCATGGCTTTAAGTTATTCCCATTGTCTATTAGAAGATCTAAAATAATTAATATGACTACACATGGTGACCAAAACATTCATTTTAAATCTAAACAATTGGTGTTTTAAAGAAAATTTGGCATTAACTACTTTTTCTCTAAATAACTTATTTAATTTTTTCCACATTTCATGATATAGGTTTTCTATATCAACATAATGGAACTCATAATATGGAAGAGCTAGACCAATACTTGCTTCAGATTTATCATCCCTACTTTTCCATTTTGTTAAATTACTTTGATATGATGGTGAAGATTCTTGACCATTCACAATTCTCAACAAAAATTTTATTCATTGATTGCATTTGGATTTTGAATTTCCAAACATGGAAGTTTAGACCATTAAAAAAATGAAACATTGATTGAGAAAGCTAAAACAAAACTCACTTTTATTGATTTCCACAGATCATCATGTCAATCTAAATAATTACTTGCAAATCGAACTGAGAATCGATGCCGATTTTTAAAATTATTACCGATTTCCACGATCAACATTGATTAATTTCAAAATATAATGACACATATTTTGAGCTGACCTACCAAAATAAGACCTTAATGCTCCTATAGAGTTTGTAAAATGTCGAAGAAATTGATGTAATTCATTTATTGAATGCAAAGCTATTGTTTTATCTATTTATTACTTTGGTAGACAATGCAACCTCATTTCTTTACAAGGTTGGAAACAAAAATAAAACATGTAATAATGGACATAAGAAACCGGGTAAAAAAACCCTTTGTTGGAACTACATGCTTGGATACAAAAATAAAATAAATTAGAAGAATTTGTAGAAATATCTGAGAGAGTTGCAGGAGCATATGAATGATGTTCAATAATTTCCTTCTCAAACTTCGTATTACAAACACCCACATTTATAGGAAATAACCCCTATAATTTAGGAGGTAGTTATAACCACTCATGAATCTATTGAGATGTTTCTAACAAACTAATCAAATATGCAATTTTTATTGTTGTTTTATATAACAGCTAATAAAAGTCAATAAATTACTAATTTTCTAACCAATAAGATTAAGTTACCATGAAACAGTACCCATTGTTTACGTAACATATGTGCAAATAAAAATTATGTCCTCATTTGATATGATATCAATTATGTGGTAAGAATTACTTATTTTGTAACTTAATAGGTGGTAGAAAGATTAAAAAGCTTTAACTTAAAATTCTAAGAGTAAATGCATATAAATTTAAGTCCTACGTAAAATAAAATAATCAAATATGAAAAAGTATTGAAAAGAACCAAAAGTGAAATAGACCACGATCATATAACTAAAATAAGGATCATAGTATTGTCCCAAATAATTAGTAGATTCGTCAACCAAAGTGAAAAATAAAATTAAATATTAAATTAGAAAAGATAGAGATATCAAAATATAATAACATAAAAATAATCATAAAAGTTATATAACAAAAGAAAAATCAAGCAATATACGTGAAAAATAAGTAGTTGCACGAGTTTCATCATTCATGACCCACACATACAAAGTTTTCTATCAATATATTTTGATAATTTTGTGTCATTTATTTAAAATGTATTATTTTAGAATTCAAAAGATCTTCATATCCCTAGTTGAGGATTGGGTCATTATATATTTTTATCTTTAATTATAGAGGAGAGGACGATATTACATACGCAACACATATATTTTTTCCCCTTTTATTGAAATGGATCGATGATATAATATTATGTTAGGATGAAAGTAAGTGATAATACATTTTACAATTATATAAGAAATGTTGACGAGTAATCACAAAGACCCATGATCTATTTTTTTAATTTTGAAGAATTGTTACAGCTTAGTGTGATTGCATAACATGAAGATTTTCCAAAAGTGTGGGACTTTGCAATCGGGAAACTCTCCCGATTATCAAGGCCCGTTCTTATTCATCTATTCTCGATGCACACATACAAATTGTGTAGGATCTATCCTAAAATCTACTCTAACTTGCCAAGGAGACAAGGTTAAGAAGATTATAATAAATTAAACCTAAACTAAAGAGGTGATGCACCAAAGGAATGTTGAATAAATTATCTTGGATGGAAATGAATGTGAAACAAGATTGAAGAGGATGAACATCAACACAGATCAATTTCTTATCACTAATTCATTCACCATTAAACACAGACCATCAAATATGCAACATAATAACCATACACAGATAACCAAGATTGTAATGAGAGATCAGGAGAAAGCAATGAACACAAGAGAGGGTTGAAATTCATCAAGAGACATTTATTATTGCTCCAAAGATTTGATACAATTCATTACAATTACCAAGAGGCACAAAATTGCATTACATCTTAAATGGGAGGTTTGAACTCCACAAATTCACTTACAGACAAGAGAAGAAGGGAGGGTGCAAAGAAAAATTATCCAACATTAGAACAATGCCCCTCCTTACAATATATAGGAAGAATGAGAGAAGGAAGAGAGAAGAATTCAAATTATTGCTTTAACCACCCTAAAATGTATTGAATTCACCTACAACAATGATGGGTGCCACTGCAAAACTCATACCTCCATGTACTATGCCTTGTTGGGCAAGAAAGGAAGGCCATAGCTCATCATTGTTCTAGGTACGAAACCTAGAAATACCCCTAAAATGGAGGACTGTATTTTTGTATTTCTTCATTTTGAATAACTTAGTTCTATTGAGGAGACTATAAGCTTTCCGAAAATTCCTTATTTGTGCAAATCCGAGCTCCCATTCAAAATTAATGGCCAATCAAGATTGGGGTGCCATACTACATTACTAGCGAGTGGTTGACCTTCTCCTTTTGGAGTCCAAAATTTCCTAAAACCTCCAAAATATGAAATTTCAGAATTTCAAGCATTTCCATTTCAGAGATTGAGTTACTATTCATCTACATGGGTGCATGAGAACTTCAAAACACCGAAAGTCTAAAATCCAAATTTCGACATTCTTAATTTAGAACTTTGAATCTTTTGATTTCAAATGTTGGATTACTATTCATCCATTTGAACACTTAAGAGTTCTGAAACTATGAAACCCGAAGCTCCAAAATCTTGAACTCCGAAAGTCACAAATCAAGACCTCCGACACCCAAAAATTCCACCGCATTAACCCCAAAACCAAGTTTGACCTCCAAAATATGAACCCTTTTAGAATTTATACTTTTGGGATTTCGGTCTTTAGCTCTAACTTCCAACTGGTCATTCCCGATCTCTAAAACTCAAAACCCGAAATTCCAAATTTCATACTTTTGGGGTTATAGATCTTTCCTTATCGGACCTGAGGAATTGTTCACCTTCCCGCACTCACCGAGATCTCCAAAATGCTGAAATATTGAAGTCCAAAATTCAAACTTCATGGTATCGAGCTTTCTTGTTTCTTTTTCACCCCAATTTTTCTCTCAAATGCCTTGTTCCCGAAGTCCGAAAACTTCAAGCTTGGGCCTCTATTCTTTACTCTCGATCTTGGATATTCTTCGACGTTCCTTGGCCATTTACTTGTGTACCTTGCATTTGCAATTTCCGAGTCCTCCTTCAATCTAACTATCCAATCCCAAAATGGAAGTTCCCATGGCCGCATGAATCCCTCCACCTTCTCAAAGTGTGCAAGGTCGTGTTTGTTTAATATTTTTTAATGGACAAAATTGGCTAACAATAAATTCAACTAGATGTTGAGCTTGAATAAAGTATCAAATTGCATTAAGGTTTTTTTATAGTGTGGACACAAATCATGCACTTTAGACATTATTTAATCTTGGTCTCATACTACTATTTAGAGGGTTTTGAGTGAAGAAATAATTAATTAACCCGCGTTTAATCCCCATACTTTTGGCCGTATTTATTTATATTACTTCATCATTCCCAACCTCAAGAAAATATGTGCCTAGTATGCTCTATCACTTTCTCATTATTTTATCCTATTTTAGAGCACCTATATTAGTCTTTGAGGGGCACCCGTGGGTGCCTAGTCCCACCAGGTGCCCTGGTCCTTTGTGAACTTTCCTCCCACTTTTTGGTCTCTTTCTAGTTGTTTGATGTATTTACCTTTTAAGTGGTTAGTTACGAAATTAGAACAAGAGAACCCTATATATATAAAGGTATGAGACCATAATGAGGGACCTATCACCATTCACTACTATCACTCATCTAGAGTTGCATCCATCTATCATTGAGATCATTTGCATCCATATGGATCCATCACAAAGACACAAGGCCAGACATTTGGATCACACACTTCATAGGGGGACTATATTAGATTTCATACTCACACTCTATTACATTTTCTACATATAGTTATTTCAGCTACTACTTTACAAAGTGCAACCGACACAAGAGCAACCTAGGGCATGTTCACACACACTTTTACATAGAACTACATTAAGTCTGAGATGTAGTGTAACACCGAGTTAGTAATTCCACGATGGTGGTAAGTGAGGATAGTCTCACCCCCTTCATATGCATTTGTATTTTTTAGGGTTTGATATTTTTGGGGGTCTTGCAAGTCTTTCTTCCATTTTATATTATTGGCAACATCAAGTACATGAAAAACACCTAAGGTGACATGTAGCGAAGGTTTCATATCATCTCTAGCCCCTCAAGACCAGGTCTCAAGCTTTTACATTGATTAGGGTGCCCAATTTTTAGATCGAATGCCCTGTGCACCCTAGTCCTCTTCCATGCACTCTAGTCTAGAGGAACAATCCAAATCCACCCTTTTTGGAGCTCTTCTAAATTCATTCCTACTTCATTATTTTTAATTCACAGCTACGACATAGTCTCATCACTTCATCAAATAATATGATTCACTTCCTCACTCTTTCTTACACATTAGGGTTTATATTAGTTAATTGTTTATTTCATGTACATACTTGCATTATTAAATTTATTTGTCAAGCATTTATATGTCCTCCTAAAATAGATTAACTACCCCCATTACTCCCAATTTTAGATAATCATTTTGGTGAACCCAAAGTCTTCTCATGGCTAAGGATACTTCTTGTCTCCCTCTAATAGTACTCGGAGTTTGATTTATTTTTTCATTCGTTTGTTGACACTCTAGCTGATTTTTCCGGTTATCATCCTTGCCCTTCACTTATACATTTTCCATCTTTTTACATAGATCCAAAAATTGTAGAGGAATATATTGTCACTTATATGTCTACTATCGATCCTAATAATTTATCACAAGTCCTAGATGAGATCACATAGACACAAACTCCTCAAGCTGATCACATAGCTACATCTCCTACCAAACCTCAAGATGTTTATCATCCGCATTCACCCATCTATCCTCCTGCATTACATATGGATGATTCTCTTGATGTTATCATCACTCCTACATCTCCATATAATGTTATTCGGCCACAAACTATTGATGTTCCACATATCCGAGAAGCTACCATTTGTATGATTGATGTTGTTTCTTTAACTTCGCCACCACCTCCCTCTATTATGAATGCTATGGTACTTTATACGGGGTCCACTCCAGAACACTGCATTGCTTCACCTACTCCTCCATCATGTGTACCTCGTCCACTATCACTTCCTCCCTTCACATGACACTTATTATCAATGATAATTACTTGGGAGCACACACCATTTGACACTTCTTGTAAAGCCACTTTCTATTCACACGACAATCTTTTTTTACTTAATTTTTCTTCAAGGATCTCTATTCTCCCTTATATGATCCAAATTTGTATCATGGATATGTTATTCTCACTTCTGCATATGGACTTTGTGTTTTCCATATTTTTTTCACCTTGCATGTTATCATACTTCTTCTACACTTACCCTTGGCCAATCTTGGCTAGATTATATTGGGGGCACACTTGACCCTAGTCATATTGATATCACGTTTCTTATGCAATTTTGTATCGTGGCGCATTTTCAATAGCTCCTTTCTTTATCATTCAAACAATTTAACTATCTAGTATGTTGATTGATGTCCATTGTCTCCTTCACTATTGAATAAGATGCCATGGGAATGTATAGTTTGCGTGTTCAAAAATATTTGAATGACCAACCGAAGACTATTTCTTATCATGTTTCCCGTATTCTTCCATATGATTTCGATGATGAAAATGATGATATCCTTAGTGATTTTACATGATGATATTACACACGCACTTGGAGGCATAACATTTCACACACTCCCCCTATCCTTGTATATTTACATACCTTCTACATCGCATTGTTAGCATTCATACATACCGCATCTTAACAATACCACATATTGCATAGTCATACATATGTTATAACATCAACCATTACATGATGACACACTCTTATGTGTCGATTAAAACTTGTCTATTGAGGGAATACTACACTCAACCACACACACTACACTATAGGTCTCACACACCACATCTACTCACACATTGTGCATTATATACCATACACTCTACAATTTATTTTACAAAATTTTGACATTTGTACATTATTCATCATACTAATATTCTAATATTATTATAAACACGTCTAACATTACATAATACTCATTTCACATATTGCCACATCTCACATTATATGTCATACACTTTGTATTCCATCACACATATTCTACAAACTATACTAGTCTTCATTATATAGGAGTCTCTCATCTTTTCATCTTACATACTAAATTACTATTCCACTCACACATGTTACGCACTATACATTACATTTTATACATTTTACACATCTCACATTACATTCAACATATCGCATATTTACACATTTTATCCATCGATGGTCATCTTATCATTATTACATATTATACATCATCTTCTATGCACTACACTCATTACCTTATGATGCATTTTAGTTCTTCAATCCATACTCATCGCCAAGGGTTTACAAATCAAATGGACCTTATCATTCACTTCACACATTTATCATTTTCCCTTTCTTCATAAGATATTCCTCATATAGTGACATATGATAAATTACCAGTCACTCTATTCATTTTATATTTGTATACACTTTAGGCTACATCACCACTTCCACTCTCTCATCTTGTAGTGGTATACACCTTAGGTTACATCACCACTCTTACCATCCTTCTTAAAGTGATATATGATTACGACTAAATCATCACTTGTTTAATCCTCTTGTCATGATATATGTTTAGGCTATAAGGTCACATACATCATTGTTAGCTCACATGTCATCAATACAAATACACGTTCATCACAGATTGCTAGATGCAACACACACTTCGACCATTTTTCGATGATGCACTCTCCTTTATGGTTCCTTCTTGACTACTAAGGGGGAAAATAAAATGAACCTCACTTCATAAACTTCCATCCACTTAGGGGCATACAAACTCTATCATTCCATCTTGTATTCCATTACATCCATCCACAACATGTTGCATTGTCTTGGGGAATTTACAATTACTTTCTAGTGTCTTACATGATCACTTTACTACAAATGTTGTATTGATATCTTATATTTTATTATCCTTACCATACACCTATGTGTGTTCACACCTTTATCCAACTGTGATAGTAGATAAAGATATATTACACACAACATCGATTCTCATTTTCTACCCTTCCAACACTAACCACCTGGGCATCCACATTGGTCTATCACAGTTTCTATCATTTCATTTTACCTAACACTTCACATTTACTTAGTTATACATGACTTTGACATATTGGCTATTTCTCTAACATGCTAATGGGTGTCTCATGTGCAACACTTTTTTGTTGGAATACATGTTACCATGACTTCTTCTTTGTTTGTTCTTGTATGTGAACCTTCCGTACATTTTGTACCCACACTTTTTTTTTTTTTTTTTATGCGGCCATAATGGTGTTACATGTCTTATAACATCGTGAGTGATGTACCATGTTTGTAACCCCCTTTGTTCCACTTTTCTTGTCCTATTAGGTAATTGCTCTATATTGTTTGGTATCTTTTACATTTTTTCCATAGTTTACACATTGTCTTCTACATGCATGTTTTTTCATACTAACACTTGTTTCTAACTAGCCACCCTTTTTTGTGCACGCCTTGGTTTCCACTAAGTGTTTTCCCTTCCCATTGTAGGGAAGAGTTTAAAATTACATGTTGTTGGTCCTCTTTTGGGATGACATTCTCCTATTAGTAATGCACATCATGAAATCATGTGGGGTTTTATACACACTAAAAATATATTACAAACCATTTTGGTTCAGTTATACATAGTGAGATTAGAACATTCTAATAATTCCATACACATCAAATTTTATAGGACATGGTGTCCTTAGCATTCTAGGGAGAAGTTATAGGATTGGAGGTTTCAATGGGTGTGCCTCCCTACACTACTTCAGCCAAAGGGCATTGGATCACCCAAAAAACTAGGAAGTCCAGAGATCTATTCACACACATTCAGAAGCAATTAGAGCTTGGAGGATATAGCAGAATTCCTCTCTACACTTCTTCGTACTATACCGTAGATCACCCAAAACCCCGACACTACAGGGATATCCATATGCATTCTTTTTCTCGACATGGATTAGGTGCACAAGTTCCATTTAGAATCTTTTATTTTCATATTTTACACTTACATGATTTTACATAGCTTTTTTACATATACGTACATATATATTTGAATAGTTGATAGTTGTATCCTTGGTCTTGTCATATGATAAACAAACGATCAAATTGGAAGCAACAAAAACAATGCCGATGATATCAAAAACACCACTTTTAGTGAGACACCTTGCATACTAGCCATGTAGGTACACTAAACATGACAACATCAACACACCCATTTTGCACTAGTTTCAACCTCCATCATGTTTTTTATCATTCCATTATTTTTCTAGTCCTTTGCCACTCCTTCCTCATCACTCTACACAAGAATAAGATACACATATCTATCTACTTTATGTTAGCAAGCTTTCTTCTCACCAACATAAAGTGGGGAAAATGTAGACACAAAATCATGCACTTTAGACATTATTTAATCCTAGCATCATACTAATATTTAGAGTGTTTTTGAGTGAAGAAAGTACTAATTACCCCCATTAATTCGGACTATCTTTCTTTATTTTACTTCGTCATTCCCAACCTCCAAAAATATGTGCCCAGTCCTTTCCATCACTTTCACATTATTATAGCCTAGATTGTAGCACCTAGATTAGTACTCGGGTGCTCGTGGGTGACCTAGTCCCACAAGGGGAGCCTTGATCCTTTTTGAAATTTCCCATCAATTTTCGGGCTCTTTCTAGCTGTATGAGATCTTTATCGCTTTTGTTGGTCAGCTATTTCGGGTTAATTACAAAATTAGAAGAAGATAACCCTATAAGTATAAGGCTATGAGACCATAATGAGGTACCTAACATCATTCAATTCTATCACTCATCTAGAGTTGCATCCATCTATTACATTGGAGATCATTTACATCCACATAGCTCCATCACAAAGGTACGAGGCTAGGATATCTCGCATCACACTCTTCATAGGGTGAGGGATTCTACTCGATTTAATGCACATATTATATTACATTTTCTACACATACTTATTGCTCACCAAAAAATAAAGTGCGACTTGAACATGAGAAAACTATGGCTTATTTACACTCACTTGTACATAGAGCTACATCAGGTCTAAGATGTAGTGCAACACTCATTTATTAAGTCCACCATTGTGGCAACTAAGGATAGTTTGATTTTATTCACATGCATTTTGTCTTTTTTTAGGGTTACATGTTTTTTTGGGGCCTTGCACGTCTTTCTTATAATTTTTATTACTAGTGACATGTAGTACAAGACAATGAATCTAATGTGACACACAAATAAGTTTCTAAAATAATTCCTAACCCTATGAAGATTAGTTTGATAGGTTTTGCATAGACCAAAGTTGCCATGTTTGCATATCGAGCACCCTAGAGCCCTAATCCTCTTCCAAGTGCTCCAAAGGCAAAGGAATAGTCAAGATTCACCCTTTTCATATCTCTTACATAGTCGCTCCTGCTTCTTGATTTTCTTGTCACACCTGTGGGTGACACGCTTCCATCACTTCATCAAATCGATGAGTCACTTCCTCACTCTCTTCTTGCACATTAGGGGTTTTATTAGTTAATTGGTTATTTCATTTACATATTTCATTGGTATATTTACTTGTGTTTATATGTCTTCCTAAATTAGATTAACCACCCCAATTTTCCCCAATTTTAGTTAATCATATAGTTTTCAATAATAGAAGTAATATCTAGATAAGTGAATTGAATTTCTAGAGTGATAATACGATTCTGCTTTTATTAGTAGTGTAAAATAGTGTTGCATTGGTAAATACTAGTTATGAATTAATGGAATTGGGAGAAAATATATATAATTTATGTGATTATATTAATAATCAAGAATTGAAGGTAGTGAGGAGGATACCACGGTAAAAATGGAAAAATAAAAGGATGAATATCCTAGTCAAGAAGAACATGAGGATTAATCCTGCAAATAAGAACACGAGAAGGATTCATTGTATGAACCAGAGGAGCCATATCCTATTACAAATTTGGTGGAGGAAGTTACTATTTTGGAAATAATTACTGAGAGGGTTGTGGAAGAAGCAATTTATAAAGTGATGTACCTTGTTTCTTTAAATATTCGGTATGAGGATGCTAAATTATATCAAAAGAAATGTTCGACATTTTTTCAGGAAAAACCATAACGTTGTAAATACAAAGAAGAACTCAAATGGAAAACATGACATCTAAATCATTTGTGGCTAAAATTTTATCCCCTATGGGAAACTTGGAGGTGGTTTTAGGGACTACCATTGAGAATGTCAAAATGAAGGAACCCCTTAGATTGCTTCATGCCCATTTTGATCTAGAATCCCTTAGGGTTCTAGCATTATGGGAGGGAAAGAATTACTAGCATTATATTAAATCAGCATTTCGGGGTGAGTTGATGATGATTATAAAATATGGGCGGAACATAGTGCGGTTGATATGGGACAAATGTAAGCATACAAATCCCGAAGTGTGACAAAATTACAACGATCACAATCAAAAGCAAGTGGATCTATCCACCTTGGATTCTCATCTATTGTTGTTCCTTTTCGGATCGCTTTTCTCATATGGGTGTTTTGACTCTTCTATTGTTGTGTTCATGATTTTGGTTCAGGTTATGCTAATATTGTATTGACATTGTGTTGTCTTCCCACTATTTTAGGTTCCATGTTGATTATTCTTTCGTATACTATTTTCTATGACTCTTGTTTTGTAATGGTTTATATGGTATTTTGGCCTCTTTTTTAACTAGGAGGGCCTCACCAAAAATACCTTAACACTTAATTAAAAAAATTATAATAAATAATTATAATATTACAAAAATATAATGTGAAAATAGATCATGTAATCAAAATAGAGGTGAAATATAGTTGAGTCACATTTGTTAGTGCATAAATGAGGGAAACAACAATCTAAAAATTATAAGGGACTCAAAAATAAGATGAATGAAGACAAATATATTGGTCGTATAGGATGCTGACATTAATTATCAAGTAAATGTTTCTTGTAATTGGTAATAATAGTCCTAATCAAGGAAATTTACTATAAATAGTAAGTTAGAAAAGTAACTTTATTTGTATTCTTAATGTAATGAGATTTTATTTGAATAAGACATAATTCCATGTATGTGATATTATTTACACTTAATATTTTACCAAGTGGTGGATGTCATTGAGCTCCGGATAGTCGATGAGTTGTTAGGTTTTTTAAAATTGCGATTTTAGAAAAAGAAATTAGTGATAGATTAAGCTTTTGTTTCAAATTTTCAAGTTTGATCAACATCTTGGGGTGAGTTGATGATGATTATAAAAGATGGGTAGAACATAGTGCAGTTGATATGGGACAAATGTAAGCATAAAGTCCCGAAGTGTGATAAAATTACAATGATCACAGTCAAAAGCAAGTGCATCTAGCCACCTTGGATTCTCATCTATTGTTAATCCTTTTCAGATCACTTTTCTCATATGGGTGTTTTGACTCTTCTATTGTTGTTTTCATGATTTTGGTTCAGGTTATGCTAATATTGTATTGACATTGTGTTGTCTTCCCACTATTTTAGGTTCCATGTTGATTATTCTTTCGTATACTATTTTCTATGCCTCTTGTTTCGTAATGGTTTATATGGTATTTTGGCCTCTTTTCAGTAACTAGGAGGGCCTCACCAAAAATACCTTAACACTTAATTAAAAAAATTATAATAAATAATTATAAGATTACAAAAATATAATGTGAAAATAGATCATGTAATCGAAATAGAGGTGAAATATAGTTGAGTCACATTTGTTAGTGCATAAATGAGGGAAACAACAATCTACAAATTATAAGGGACACAAAAATAAGATGAATGAAGACAAAGATATTGGTCGCTTAGGATGTTGACATTAATTATCAAGTAAATGTTTCTTGTAATTGGTAATAATAGTCCCAATCTAGGAAATTTACTATAAATAGTAAGTTAGAAAAGTAACTTTATTTGTATTCTTAATGTAATGAGATTTTATTTGAATAAGACATAATTCCATGTATATGATATTATTTACACTTTATATTTTACCAAGTGGTGGATGTCATTGAGCTCCAGGATAGTCGATGAGTTGTTAGGTTTTTTAAAATCATGATTTTAGAAAAAAATTTAGTGATAGATTAAGTTTTTGCTTCAAATTTTCAAGTTTGATGAATTTAAACCTAATATAGTATATAGAATCCATTGGTTTGGTTTCATATAGAATGGATGAACTATACAACTTGGTATGGTATCGATGATTTAATTTAGTTACGACTTGAGTTATATGGTTTACACTCATATTGACAAAAATGAAGAACAACTATGTTTCGTGATTCACTTGAATGTTGTAATATTAATTAATAATTGAGGATCATTAATTTATAGAAAATGAATTAGTACTTCTTGTGTTTTATTGACTAATGATTGCAATGAGATGTTCATGCAATAAATTTTCATGGAAGATGACACATGGAAAAATTTGTCACATTGGTATTTTATGATGAGGGCTAGGAAACTTTAGATAGGGTTCCATCATGCCTTGTGGTCAAATTAGGGAGGTGCAAAAACATGGATTTTATTATAGCATTATGTGAGTGATGGAATATAGATACATATACATTTTTTCTATCCACAAGGGAGATGATTGATACACTTGAGGATGTCTATTCAATATTAAGACTACATATAGTACAGGTGATGCACCCGAATTAACAGGAACTTGACAAGGTCATAACTTAAGCTCTGGGAGTTTGTTTGAGTCCGTTTTTTTAAACCACATGTTTTGATGAGACGAATGTAACAACAATCTTCCCTACTGATTAGGGCAAGTTTTCGACACATTTTCGGGCCCTAAATCCACCATCTTGAGGCCGAAAATTGGGATTTAAGTTATAGTTCAGTTTTTTCCTATTTTTGGGCATTAGTTAATTTTAGTCTATTAGTTGCATTATGTGTTGGAAAGTTGGAAATTTCTCTAATTTAGGGATGTAGAAGATGTGTGGAAATTTCTGTGCTTACAAAAATAAGCATGCGAACTTACTAAGAATAAGCAACTTCTAGTAAATCGCTAAAAATAGTAATTTCGCCACCTAGAGTAGATTTAGTCGAGTTAGTTAGAGTTTGCTTGGAAACTTGAGTTGGGAGTTGTTTTCGTATTTAAGAAACATTGTAATTCATTATTCAAGAACAAAGAAAGAGATCTATTTTCTTTTGGAGTGTTAACATAGGTATTTACCTTAGCTCATGTTCACCTAGGTACTTCATTTACCTTTATTATATTTATCCTCACCCACTTATGTGTGTGGATATTTATTTTATCTTATTTAGATATTAGGAGATATTATCTAGTTGTTAGGTATAGTTTTTCCTTAATCTATAGTATTGACTAGTTCTTTCATTGATCTATGGTATTGACTAGATCCTTGATGTCTAGTTCTCTCCTAAATCTATGGTCTTGACTAGGTCTTTGATGACTAGTTATTTATTTGATTTATGGCTTGATCTACGACACTTTGATTGGTTCTTAGATTGTTATTCCTTGCCTATTTAAATGACTTCCATTCTCAATGTATTGCATTGAGTTCCATAATAATATATGATATTGTTTCTCATTTGTTTGCAAAGGTTTTATGTAAAGTTATTCGCGAATTGCTTTCATCTTAGTGATAGTGGTATTTGATTAGCATATGTGTTCTCGGCTTGGTATGATTTGGTTATCGTTCCTTTCATGGAGTTCTTATTATTTGTAGTATATCAGGTTTGTTCATAATTTGGCTACATTATATGGTATCGAGTGAGGTTCAAAGTATTTAAAAAAAATGGCAGGAAGAGGAAGAGGAGGCGGTATTTCCCAGATGAATAGAAATATGCAAGATTTGTAGAGAAAAGTTGTTGTGCTTGCTGCAATGATAACCCATAGAGGAAATCAAGGTGGAGATGACATAGTTAATGAAGAAGTTTGTGAAGAGGAGGAAACGCAAGCACCACCATTAGCTTTTGAAGAAAGGATGCTTTGAGCATTAGAAGGAAAGAATGATGGGATAAGAGTTGATGTTTCAGAGTATGGTGGTAGTCTAAAACAAGAGGAGCTGATAGACTGGTTGACTAGCATGGGAATTTTTTTTTGAGTGGAAGGCTATGTAAGAAGAAAAGAAGGTAAAATTTGCATGCACAAAATTGAAAGGTCATGCTATGTTATGGTGGGATCACATACATAAAGAGTGGTCAAGAAAGGGGAAAGAAAGAATTAAGATGTGGAGTAAGATGGAGAAGAAGTCTGAAAGATAAATTTCTCCCCGTGGATTATGCACAAACACTTTACAAGAGGTTTCGAGAATCTCGAGAAAGAGCTTACAAATAGTGCAAGAATACACAGATGAGTTCTACAAGTTGTCCATTAGTGTAGAGCATGAAGAAACCGAGGAACAAATGGTCATAAGCTATGTTAATGGATTAAAATTTTCTATTCAAGATGAGATAAGTATGCATAGGATTAAAAGCATGGATGATGCCTATCAATTAGCCTTAAAGGCCGAGGAAAAAAAAATGTCAAAATTTTAAGAGATCACTTGAATGAATAGGGGGCCTCATCTTCCTTTTGGGGATGAGATGGTTTCAGCCAATGTAGGGGAGAATCATCTCATGGATTGGAAAAGAAAGAGGATACGAGATAAGATTTCCAGAATCAACATAGAGGCAAGAGGATTTTCTATGGTTAGAGGATATGCTTGGCGATAGAGGATGGGAGGCTCCACAAAGACCATTTTTTTGTTACAAGTGTGGTGAAGAAGAGAATCAGGATTTTAAATACCCATACTTATACACATGAAAAATGCAAGGAGATGCTCCAAGAGTAAATCTTGTTGAAGTTGAACAAGTAGAAGATTGAATGGACTTGGAAATTCCACCGGATGTTAGAGAAAATTTGATGATCAAGAGGACAATGATTGCTCCAAGAAAGGAGGGAAAGGGGATGCATGGATGCATACAAATATATTTAGAACGAGATTCACTTTAGGAGGAGAGGTATGTAATGTTATTATTGATGGTGGTAGATGTGAGAACATGGTTTCAAATGAGATGGTTGATAAATTGGGTCTGCATTGTGAGAAGAATCCTAACCCTTATCGTATTGCATGGTTTAAAAAGGTAATGAAGTTACCTTTGTGTTGGTAAGAGATGTTTAATAATCTTTTCTATTGGGAACATTTATAAGGATGAGATTTGGTGTGATTTTATTCCTATGGATGCATGTCATATGCTACTAGGAAGACCATGGTAATTTGATAGAAAATTTATTCATGATGGGGAAAGAATACTTATACTTTTTGGAAGGATGGCACAAAAATAGTTTCATACCTCTTATAAGAGGGGGAGGCTGAAAATATGCTTTCTCGCAAAGGAATTTGTGAAGGAGGTAAAGGTAACCGGTTTTTGTTATGCATTAGTTACAAATAAGGATGAACTTGCAAGTGTATAAATACCAATAGAAACAACATAATTAATAGAAGTTTTTTCGGATGTTATTCCCGATGAGCTACCGATGGATTACCACCCAAAAGTTATATTCAACAACATATTGATTTGATTCCGTGGTCTTCACTCCCAAATCAAGTGGCTTATAGGATGAGCCCAACATTGCATGTAGATTTGAATAGGCAAGTGGCTGAGCTCATGTAAAAAAGGGGGTCATAAGGGAGAGCATGAGTCCATATGCAAAACCAGCTTTATTAACACCAAATAAGGATGGAACATGGAGAATGTGCATGGATAGCAGAGAAATCAATAAAATTACAATCAAGTATAGGTTCCTAATACCTCGCCTTCATGATATGATGGATGTGCTTGCTGGATCTAATTATTTCACCAAGATTGATCTTCAAGTGGTTATCATCAGATTCAAATAAGAGAAGGATATGAGTGTAAAACAACATTCAAGATAGGAAATGGATTATATGAGTGGTTGGTGATGCCATTTGGGTTATCCAATGCACCTACTACTTTTATGAGATTGATGAACACCATGGTACGGGAGTATAATTGTATGTTTGTTGTGGTTTATTTTGATGATATCTTGATCTTCAAGAAAACTAAAGAAGAACATTTGAGGCATCTAAGGTTGGTATTTGAAGTGTTGAGGAAAGATAAACTATATTCCAATACGAAGAAGTGCACATTTATGTAAGAGAGTTTGGTATTCTTGGGCTTTATTATTTCAGTAGATGGGGTACAGATGGACTCAGAAAAGATAAAGGAAATTATTGAATGGCCTACTCCACAAAGTATAACAGAGGTAAGAAGATTTCATGGTCTAGCAACATTTTATAGAAAATTTATTAAAAATTTCAGCACCTATAATAGATTGCATTAAACGAAGGGAATTTTTGTGGACAAAGGTAGATGAGGATAGTTTTCAATTCTTGAAGAAGAAGGTGACAGAGGCACCCATTTTGGCACTACCAGATTTTGATAAAGTGTTTGAGGTTGATTGTGACGCCTCACATGTTGGTATTGGAGCTGTTCTAAGTCAAGGAGGAAAGCCAAGAGATTTCTTTAGTGAGAAACTCGAATGAGGTAAGAAAGAACTACTCTACTTATGATGTGGAATTTTATGCAATTGTACAAGTGTTAAGGTGTTAGAGGAATTACTTAGTGCCTAAGGAGTTTGTATTATTTACAAACCACATAGCCCTCAAGTATGTGAATACCCAAAAGAAGTTGAATATTAGGCATGCAAAGTGGGTATCATTTTTGCAGGGGTTATAATTTTTCTCTAAAACATAACGCGGAAAATAGAATCAAGTCAGCAGATGATTGAGTAGGCGTGTGACTTTGTTTAACACTATGGAAAATGAGGTGGTGGGTTTTGAAGCAATAAAGGGTTTGTATTCTTCCGATTCTGATTTTAAGGATATTGTTGAAAGGCTAATTAGTCCATTGTCGAGACAATGTAGGAGATGTCCTAGATGAGTACATTTTACAGATGGCTACCTATTTAAGGGACGCCAACTATGTATTTCAGTTGGGTCTATGAGAGAGAATATAGTTGAAGAGTTACATAATGGAGGGTTGGTTGGACATTTTGGTAAATATAAGATGATAGCCTTGGTAGCAGAGAAATCCTATTGGCAAAGCTGAAAAGAGATGTGGTAAGATATGTGGAGAGATGTCGAATTTTCCAAGTCTCAAAAGGCCATGCACATAATACAGGGTTATATATGCCGTTGCTTGTTCCTAAAGGGTCGTGGACAAATCTAAGTATGGATTTTGTTTTGGGATTACCAAAAAAACAATGAGGTAATGACTCAATTTTTGTGGTTGTTGATAGGTTTTATAATATGGTTCATTTTATTACCTACAAGAAAACAAGTGATGCAACAAGCGTATAAAAAAATTTCGTTTTTCGAGAGAAGTTGTTCGTTTGCATGGTGTTCCAAAAACCATTACTTCAGATAGGGACACAATGTTCTTAAGTCACTTTTGGTGGACTTTATGGAAGAAATTGGGAACTCAACTACAGTTCAGGAGTGCCTATCACCACAGATCGATGGGAAAACAGAGGTGGTAAATTAGATTTTGGGAAACCTGTTAAGGTGCATCGTTGGGGAAAATCCAAAACAATGGGACTTAACATTACCACAACCTAAGTTTGCATATAATAGTTCCATAAATGCAGATCCACAGGAAATTCTCCATTTTCAATTGTGTATGGGAGTAATCCAAATGGGGTGTTAGATTTGATACAACTACCAGTTGATGGTAGAGTTAGTGATGATGCAGAAGCATTTTCCAAACATATACAACAATTGCAGGAAGAAGTGCGGAAGAAGTCTGTAGAATAGTAATGATAAGTATAAGGAAATAGCAGATGTGCACAGACGGAGAAAGGTATTTATAGTTGGTGAGTTGGTTATGGTATATCTATAGAAGGAAAGGTTTCCAAAAGGAACCTATAACAAATGAAGTACAAGAAGATTGGTCCCTACAAAATCATGAAAAAATAAATCATAATGCTTATGAGGTAGAATTTCCAGGGAATTTTGATATTTCTCCAGTGTTTAATGTTTCATATTTGTATTCTTTTCATGGGGATGGTGTAGAAGGGGAAGTTATTGATGAAGTATTAGATTGGAGGCAACACGTTCCTGAAGAAGAAAGAAGAATTGGATCGATTCTAGATAAGAAAACAATGGACATGCGACATGGGAAATACAACAAATATTTGGTACATTGGAAAGGACTGGAGAAGAGGACAATACTTGGGTCACAAAGTGGGAGATTAAGAAGTTGGATGCGATAAATGGAAGCAGGTTTGAAGAAGACAACTTGTAGAGCTACGTTTTTTCAAGCATGGGAGAATGATGTGCCAAAATTAGTAGGAACTTGACAAGGTCATAGCTTGAGCTCCGGGTGTTCGTTTGAGTCCGTTTTTTGAAACCACATGTTTCGATGAGATGAACGTAGTGGAAATATGCCCTACCGACTAGGGCAAGTTTTTGACACTTTTTCGGGCCCTAAATCCACTATCTTGAGGCTGAAAATTAGGATTTAAGTTATAGTTCAGCTTTTTTCCTATTTTTGGGAATTAGTTAATTTTAGTCTATTAGTTGCATTATGAGTTAGAAAGTTGGCAATTCCTCTAATTTAGGGATGTAGAAGATGCGTGGCAATTTCTGTGCCCATACGAATAAGCATGTGAACTTACTAAGAATAGCAAGTTCTAGTAAATTGCTAAAAATAGTAAATCTCACCACCTAGAGTAGATTTAGTCAAAGTTAGAGTTTTCTTGGCAACTCGAGTTGGGAGTTGTTTTCATATTTAGGAAACACTGTAATTCATTATTTAGTAACAAAGAAGGAGATCTATTTTCTTTTGGAATTCATATTATTTGCAGTATATCAGGCTTGTTCATAATTTAGCTACATTAACATGGTTTATACACCAAATATTATCAACCATAATGAAATTACATTGTAATAAAAAATATAACCTTTTATCTTATGTTCCTAACAATTCAATTATATATTAAATTATTTTATACTTAACGCTAACCACATACAATCATATTTTAATTTAATTTTGAAGTCTTCCATAATCATAATAGCCACTTTTAAAGGAATAATTCTAACAATAATGAAAAAAATAGAATATATAGTAATTCATATACTTTATATTAGTGTACATGAGAGAGAATATCATTAGATCACTTTAACTCCAACCATAAACCACAAAGGATCTCCTTGATACTATTGAATTGGATAATGTCCATACTATTCAAAAAGAGGTTTAGAAATAAATATACATATTAGAACAATTGAATAAATAGGAAAGTGTATAATATAAGCTACCAGTATTGAATCCATTCAACCAAATAATCTTGGATATCACTATTTTATTGGTTTCCATAAATCATATAGTTCTAGATAACCTATAATAGATAGTTATGATATCAAATCATGCTTAGAAAGATTCTATAACGTATAAGTAGTACAATATCCTTATATTTTCACATACAAATAAAATAGTTAATCATTCCCACACAACCATGCCAAAACACTCTTAGTGTGGCCCAAGAAATTAGAATGGACATAAGAATATAAAAAAAATCTTCTTAACACCATCTTCACATGTCTATGGTTAACAAATAAAAAGAAATGCTCCCATACAAGGAAAAATCATGCATGTATACTTGCATGCAAGTATATGTGTGACGATATTGTAGAAGTAATAAAGTTAATTTTGATACCACATAAATAGAATACTAGAAGTTTAAATTAAGCATGCATGATTCCATTACTTGGAGAAAATAACTAATATACCATATTAATCAAAGAAATTCATATATTCATTATATCTCGAGTCAGTAAATGAATCAGTATTTATGCATCTCAATACGTTCAATAACTTTGTTTCATTTACATATTGAAATTGCACGTTTGGTAAGCAGTTCTTACATGACAGGCGAGGGTAGAAAATTTACTACCAAAACTCTTTGCTTTACGAAAGTTTTCATTGATTTTTATTGGGTACGAGGAAGTAAAAATAATTTCTCATTAACACATCAACAATGTTCATTCCATCGTTCAAAGTTGTCATGGAGTTGGGTATAAGTGTTTACTCTGTTTTTGGTAGCTTTTGGAAATAATTTGGATTCACTTCATATAATCAATTGACTCCTAATTTCTTATGATAATAGGTGAAACACTGTGTTTCCCTCCGTCATCACCTCATGAAGAACATCTACTTTATCTTTTATCCACATTCCCAAATTATGTAGATACAACTCAAATGGAATGAAGGCGGTTATGAACTAGGAGAAAGGCAATGAACATCATTGGAGTGATCCGTAAACCTCTAATGAAGACCAAAGAAATATATCTTCTCTACCCAAAACTAGAGAAGTTCGTTCGCTCAACTCTGAATTTTGCCCGCAAAAGTAGGTTGTAGAATGCGAAATACATATTGGATGTAAATAGTAGTAGAAAACAAATAATATGGTTGATAAAATACATTGATGTGTGAAATGGGAATTAGATGAATTGGTTCAAATATCTCTTCCTAGTTTTAAACTCTCATCTATAGACACAAAGTGTGGTAAAATTGGCAAATTTTAAATATGAAAATCACATATCCATAGGTGGCTAATATAAGAAGAGAAGGATGTGTGTGTCATTGATGGTGACTAGTGGAAAATGAAAATGTTCGTGAATTAGTGATAAGCTAAAAGAGAAAGGCAATGAGAGAAGACATGTAATAGAAAAAGAGTGTGACCAAGGCATAGATAATACTAGGAAACATATTAGTCTTGTGTCTCATTTAGATGTAGTGTGTGATCATGAATGTTAATATCCAATTAAATTTATGATTTGAATGCATGTATGTGAAGATATGAATGAAATATTATGATGTTTGGTGGTTGAGATATGTATGAAAGGTGAGTTTTATATTGTTATTATAGATACCCCAAAAATTACACTAGTTCCCAATACTATCCCAGTTTAATTCTTAGTTCACCCCCTTTGTGATTGATTAATCTAATTAATTAATCAGGTACATTCATCCTCTTTGAATTAATTAAATTAATGGATAATACAATTTAACTAAGGTAATTATCATTTATTAAATAAATGACTAATTAATTATTTTGCATATTGTAAATAAATTAGATATTTACTTGGGGAAATGTATCTATTTTCCACTAGTCAACGACAACTTTCGAATCCCTAGTTAACTCAACTTCACAACTCAAATTTAACTCAACCTTCTTAGGGTTCCACTCTCTCGTGGCTCTACCTTGAGCAATAAACACACGTTGTAACACCCGCATTTTTCCCCCATAAATCCACGCGAAACCATATAGTAAACAGAAAAAAATTATGGGATAATTTTTTTAAAGGTTACAAGGCATTAGCCGAAATTTACTCTAATTTGGATTATAAAATTTTGAACAATTACAAGGCATCCGAAAATAGTTATCGATTAATTAAACCGCCTCAATTTTCAAAATTAATATTACGTTTTAATTCTTTCACCAACAAGGTTCTAAATTTTTATTTAAATAATCATCATTAGCTTTTCAAATCATAACTCCATTAATCCCATTTAAATTAATTTTATTTATGGTAAAAAAACAATCTTATATTAAATCATACTAGGATAATAATCTTGCTTTGTTAAATGCATGCATTTTATAATAAGTTCATTATTCTAAACGGGCAAGATGATTAACTTATTTAACCCTTTACGCCCATTTAACAATACACACCCATCTTTTATTTAAAAACATTCCCACTTACATAGCCCATCACTTAAGTGATGTAGGGTTCATCCTACACCATTGGATCTAATCTATCTAAACCATTAGATCTAGGTTAAACTAAAGAAACCCTAGAAATCCTTATGGGTTCTCTTATATTCATTTTCTAAATCTAATCTCTCATTTCTCTTGTTTTTGTTTTGTAGGTTAAGGAAGGAGGAGAAGAAAATGAAGCCATAAAGGCCATTAGAGAGGATTGAAAGCTCTCATTTGTTAAGTTTTCGTGATTAGAGCAAGGATCTACCCATTTCCTTTGTGGGTTTTTGTCCCTCTTCTTTATTTGTTTTTGAATGGTATTTTCTTGTAGATTAAATGTATATACAATGAGTATATACCCATTTGGATAAAACCTGAATATATGCTTTGAAAAAATATATCTTTTTTTTTTGTTTATATTTCACCTTAAAATTACCCAAAAATTCAGGGGTTTTTGTTTAGTAAAAATATATACTTATACAATTTATTTTATTTCATTTATACCTGAGAATATGAATACGAGTAGATAGATATATATGTGTCTGATTAAATTTACATAGTCCGCAAGCTAGGCCGAAAACTTAATATATTTCCATGGCCACATTAACAAATAGCAAGGTTTATTTAATTTGGGGTTTGACTTTGTTTTTATTAGGGATGGATTATAATGTGAGGGGGCGCGGGGCGCGGGGCGGGGTTTGTGTGGCGGGTGGTTCGGTTCACCACCCACAGACACACATATATATAATATACACTTTTCTTAAAATTTAATCCCTCCTCCCGTGGCAAAAAGTTAACACTTTAAATTATTTTTTTAAAAAAATAGTTTTAGTTTACAATATATATTATATAAATATATGTATATATAATATTTATATATTTATAATTTATAAATATATATATAATAAAACTATCACTAATATCATTACTTATAAGGTTTAATACCATTTTTTTTGTAAGTGATGATATTAGTATATAATAATATCAAAACTATTTTAACCATTTAGTTAAAAAAATTGGGCTAAATCTAATAATAAAATTATAACAAAAGTGGTTTATTATCCCTTTTTCAATGATTCCTAAACTAGGAAATATTCAATATATAGATGAAATTCATAGTAATTTTATAAAATCAAAATTAGCTATGATTTAGTTTGAAACCATATTTTTCTTTTGCTCTAATTAAATTTTTCAAAAAAATATTAAATCACTTTATTTCACAATGTGATTAACAACCAAGGATTTAAAGGTTTTTTTAATTTTCATTTACTTATAAAAGATTTAAACTTTCTTTCAACCAATACAAGGAGATAACAAATATAGTTTATTTCACTACCCTATGCCTTTCATGTAATACAATAGGAATAAAAATTCCTTGTTTTTAAAAAATACAAGTTTGTAACCATTCCCACAAGCAATTATAACTAGATTTCCCCATAGTTTCGAAATAGAACAACACATATAAAGAAGAACAATAAATCAACTAAAATGAGAACAAGTTTGTTTCCTTTTTAATCACATTTCAATGACTTGATTCAATTTCGCAATCTTATAGTTCCTCATTCCAAAAAAATGAAATGATTTTCAACTTTCTGCTTCACTTAAAATATCAACTAAAACTTCACTTTAAACAAATACAATTTTACAAGCCCTCCATATACAATGGAGGCAACATGATAAAATATAGCAAGAGTTATCCATTCTTCCTTTCTCCAAATGCACACAAAGCCTTCTTCATTAAAACTCCACCTTCTTCCAAGATCAAACACACAACCAAAAATTTGGGAGAAGGAAACACCCTCCACCCAACCATTACTCCAATAAGGAAGTGATGCCTTCTTCCTCATTGGCCCCTGAGCCCCAACAAAGAAGTAATGAGGGTTATTTAGAAAACCATGGAAAATCAAAAAATGATTTCCACACACACATTCAATCAAGACAATCAATTTGAAACACTCAATACCAATTTTACAACAAATCAACAAATATCAAAACACAAAGGCTTCATAATAAATCCATGGAGGAGAAAGGAACATGGGGGTTCTTATTACGCCTCCCTAAGGGCTTCAGGTGTCCACCTATGAGCCTTAAAAAAACTCCGTCATAATACACACAACACTCTTACGCCTCCCTCCAAGAAAGATACACCATTCTTATGCCTCCCTCAAGAAATCAACCCACTCTTATGCCTCCCTCCTCTTATGCCTCCTTCGAAAATAATAAGATAAAAAAATCATATTTATCAATAAGGTGGACATCCTAACCCAAATGCCTCCTAAAATACCCAATAACATTTCTCTTATGCCTCCCTCAAGTTTTACGATTTCCATTTCTCCACAACCTAACGATCAAATATATTTCCCACAATCATAAGTAATATAAAAACATCAACTACACATATGAGCACAACACAAATATTAAGGTAAAAAAAAGTGTGAAGATATACCTTACAAATGAAGAGTATCAATACACAAAAATCTCTAAGCCTTCCAAAATCTTAAGCAAACAACATCCACTCATAGATCTATTCACCATTATCAAGAAAGCTCTCCAAAAATTACAAGCATTCCCCAAAAAGAAATGAAGAAAAGGGAAGAGGAGGGTGAGGTGGCTCCATGTAGGATGCCACATCAGTCATCCTCAACTCCACATCACAATTCAAACCTCAACCTCAAGACACAATAAATGGGTGGTTGGGAGGAATGACAACCCTCTTACAGACACAACTCCAATCCACACCCTTAAGGACAAAAAAATGTAAAACATGTGTAAGAAAGTGCAATTAAATCTCACCTTTTGCCTTACAAACACATAATGAGGTCTATGTTTGACCCCCCAACCCATAGGTATGGTTGGTATAAAAAATTAAGAGGTGTGAGACAAGTTTAACTTGTCCCACAAGCCTCCCAAAATGACCCTTAAGCCCAAATCCGATTTTCCCAAGTAGGGTGGAGTGTAGAACACTCAAAATCACATACAATGAACTAATAAACATAAGAACCAAAATACCAACTACTTTAATAAATGAATCATTTTTGTCACATCCATAATTAGCTTAATAACATGATTAATTTACCTAATTAAGACACATTAATCAATAATGATAAAAAGGGAATTACATCACAAATTAAATCACATACTCAACAATAAATAAATAAAAAGGGAACATACACACAAACCCCATGGTCACAATTGAGGTCATTTGCGCCATGGGGACCCCTAACAACAAATAAAAAAAATTACATTACACTAGTTGCCATGGTCACAAGTTTCCAATACCCCACATTCCTTCGTTGTTGGTCTCCTATCCCCCATATAGTTTATTCTTGTGATATAATTACCTGTAAAATCACAAAATACCTCTCTGGCCTCGTGGCCATATTAGCGATATCGAAATAATAAAAATTCTTATATCTACATATCAATTTCAACATCAAATATCATAACTACTATTTCTAAGACCAAGTAATTCAACAATTACTCTCAATTTTCAACATTTTGATTCCACTAATACAACAACTTGCGATTACGATCATAAACAAATTGAATCCTCTACGTTAAGCAATACTTTTGCTCGTTCACGCTTTACCAATTTCTTCAATATCCAAGAAATCATAAGATAACTTCAAATATCATAATATAATCACTACGAAGAAATTTCAAAATATCAATATATATCTAAACTGACAACACATCATTATCTTCCATATTGAATTTCTATCAAAATTTAATTAGTTTAGTTACAATAATGTCTATCCTTCAATTTCCATATCACAATGCGTTAATTTCATTCGTCTATTAATATTTACATGTGCCATGTGTAATGATGACTATGTATTTAGCCATAGTGATAGAGTAATGATATCACAATTAATTTACGACAATGCAACCAGTCCTAGCTAATTGTCTTATCCTTAAATGCCCAACAGGGGTCCACATTTTGACATACAATCAAAATAACAACCAACACACAATAGTAATCATGATATCCAACAAATTTTATTAGTATCCTAACCATAATGCAATAGTAATGTTTGAGATTATAATCGATTGAAAATCGAGATAACATGGTCCAAACAAAGTAGAAGAGGAGTGGGTATTACATCCCCCTCCCCTTAGATTTGAATTTCTCCTGAAGTCACAAAGAAAGAGGTAGGGGAAAAGAAAAGGAATAGGATCACACCCTTTATGGAATTCCTTTACTTCAAACAATTGTGGGTCTACGGAACCCATGTTTGGTCCAATCCAATTCAACAAGATGAAGGAAGATTGCAAGGGATGATTTCTAAACTTTCTTCAAGTAAGGTTGTAAACATTTAATTCTATAGAGTAACTCTACGTGATCAACCGAGCTACCACACATGGCATCAAACATGAAATGGTCAAAGGAGTCTCAAGAATAACCATCAAGTAAAATAATAATAATAGGGAGAAGTCTAAGAAATTTGGGTGACCATCCAGGTCCCCATGGATATAACATACTACAATAGCACAAGTTAAAGCTTGCACTAAGGTTGAGTTATGCTTCAATGTTTGTTATTTAGACAAGGCTAGAAAAAGTAAACCATGAATATCAATTTGTATGATAAAACATGTCTACTCAAAGGTCTTACAAATAGGAGATCACACAAGATGGGGTTTAACAACAAGGAAGACACGATTAATTAGCCAACATATTTATAATCGGAAAATTATTCATGGGAATAACTTCTATAACTCGAGATGGTAACATCAAATTTTTATGGTAATCCTAAGAAAAATCATGACCACAAGGTTTCCTATAGCCTGATTTTACACTTCAAATCAATCCCACAACACTAACCTAATTTAGAAACGTCAAACACTAAGAAAATATTTCCACCGTAAACTAACACATCAAAATAAGAATCACCATTCACTATAAAAAAATGGGATTTATTCATCTTAAATTTTGATCAAGCTCGAACTAACCATAAAGAGAGCTAAAGCATAAGTCATAACACCAAATAGCACTCAAGGGAGCTAGAGAGAAGAAGAAGTAACTAGAGGAGGTCTAACTACAATCCATAAGTACATCATACCAAAATGTGAGTAACAGTGTATGAAAAAACACTTGCACTTTTCCTTCCTAGTGTCAAAAGGGTCAACAACAAAAAGGTGTCTCAAGAAAGGAACAAGAAAAGGAGGACATCCCAAAATTATGTCATACCCTTAACATATGTTGCTTTAAAAATTACAAATAACCTAGGTCACCAAGGACTAAAACAACACACAAGGAGGTTGATTTTCTTAAAAACAAGAGATAAGACCCAATCCTAAAGCTCATAACTCACACTAGTCGAGTTACGAGGCAACAAGGGTACGAAGACCCAAACTACTACAAGGAAAAATCATATACATCTAAGAACAAGGGAGTACTACACAATTAGAACACATCACTAACAACAAGGTGTTTCACAAATAAGGGTAGGCAAAAAAACTAAGGGTTCAATTATACATTGCACTTAATACACTTAAATCTTACTCATTTCAAAAATCAACTATTAAGTCAAAATTTATAGTTTATAGAACATTTCATACTTGTTTTTCTTAATTAAAAATATTCCTTCTATTGGGACATCACATATTTGTGTTATTAGGAAGTACCGCTAATGTTGGCATGATATCTCACCATTGTATATAGGTGAAATACTATTTATTTTATTGCTAGGGAAGGTAAATGGAGAAGCTTCCTTTCGATTTATTTTCACATAGTTTTAATACTTCTATTACTCTACCAAGCTTATAACAAGGAACCATTTTCCTTTTCCTAATGTTCCACTTTACTTGTCAACTTTCAAGTCAAATCCCTCAATAGAGTTTCAGGTGAATCATCTTATCAATTAAATTTTAATGAGAAGTAAGAATCAAACATATCACATTATTAATTTTATGGGAATCAACATATCGCATTTTTAATTCTAAAGGAACATTCAACATAACAACCACATCATTAATTTTATAAGAACTAGGAATCAATCAACCAACATGTTCCACACAAATATTTCAAGGGTTTATCAAATAATTACAAGCATCACTAAACACTCCAAGTGGGTCTCCACAAGTCTCAAAAGAAGTTACAAAGAAAAGGACCCATTAAAGAGGCATATTTACTTTTACGAATTTAAGAGGTTTAAAAATGTTTTTATTTAGTCTCAATTTTTTTCACATAATAAGACAAGGAGAGTTTACAAACAACACTCATACTTCCACAAGATACCACCAACCAAGCAACAAGATGACAAGGAAAATTTTACTCCAAGGACACCACATTTCTCATTAGAAGACATCAAATGTAAGAGGACAATTAACTAATCTACTCAAACATGGAATTTATTACCAAGAGTTGTAGTTTTAAAAGTAGAAGAACAATAGAAATACCAATGAGATTAAAATATCAAGATCTACCAAACTAACATCCGTAAGAGCGAGGTCCAATAAACCCAAAAGCATCCATAAGAGTCTTAATATTTCCCAATACTATTAGGTCATAGATGGGTATACATAAAATTTTTAAATGTTAAGGCAATGGTACATATATTATCTAGGTCATTGAGAGCAACACAAGTACACTTAAATACACACATTTCTCGAATGGGATTAATTCTAGCCATAATTATCAAGATACAATCCACCAATCAATACTTACTATAATGAACAAGGAAAACATGGTAAAACTTAGCATGCCATCATGGAACATCACTACCAAACAAAAACTTATCACCAAATGTCAATCCGATCCTAACACAATCCATAAGCCCAAAATCAAACACATCTACTCTGACGAGGATCAATCTCTTACCAGATTGCAAGAGAATCACTACCACCGCTATCAAACTACCAACTAGACTACACGGCATAATGAACTATATTTCTAGAAAATTTGAGTAATGAATGGTCACTTTAAGGTCCTAAACAGACCCAATGTTTCATCCTTCAAAAACCAAGGCATAACTTAAAGAACCTAAGAGGATGTTCAAGGAACCTAGGGTGTACCCCCATATGATGAAATATCACAATAAAAATAGTGTAGAACCAGCTCATCAACATACAAGAAGGAATCACGTAATGTTTAGCTAAGTAGCCAACAAGATAAATGAGCTCCGAGTCACCAATCAAAAAAATCCAAGAAATATCAGCAATCAAGGAAAGTGGCTAAGTAGCTACATTGTAAAGTTTGAAAATATTGCAAAAATATAATCAACCAAAAGAGCCTCAGAGCTTCTCAATAAAATCATAAAATATGATACTGGTCCTTGATAAAATTACACAAGTATATGAATATAAAATACAGAAAGTCCACATCACATCCACTTCACAACCCCTTCTTAGACCACCAGTAGGGGTACTATACATCGAGTTCAGATCTAAGAACACCTACGAAAAGCTAGATCAAATGTGACACCAAGACCTTATATCTAATTACTCATATGGGGATTAAGTTGCCATAGTAGCAACCAAAACTAACTCATCTAACTACTGAAGGAAAAGGGGGAGTTTTAGATGACAAAAATTTGTAATATACTCAATCTAACCCTTGAATAAAACCACTAATGCTAATCCACTTGAATCACACCATAAAATTTAGCATTCCAACAAGGAAGAGTCTTAATAGGCTTATCGCATCATATGACTAAAGCAAGAGTTAGGACTCATCAAACAACATTTTTGCAAAGGAGAATCAAGTTCCTACTACACCGAAGTTCACAAAAATATCAATCCAATTCAACATTTTTGGTAAAATGGGTTCGACAAAACACCACTAGGTGGATAAAACAATTCAAACAACTTTATCATTTCATTATTATTTTAATCATGGAGGTTCCGATTTTTCACTAGTTTTTAGGTTTCAATGTCACCCGACTTAGGTCCAAGCACTTAACCCATGGCTCTTTTAGCAAGTGTAATGCCCACATTTTTCCCACATAAATCCCCACGAAACCCAATAGGAAACATGAAAAAATTATGGGATAATTTTTTTAAAGGTTTGAAAGCATTAGCTGAAATTTACTCTAATCCGGATTATAAAATTTTAAACAATTACAAGGCATCAGAAAACAATTATCAATTAATTAAGATTGCCCCAATTTTCAAAATTAATATTATGTTTTAATTCTTTCACTAACAAGGCTCCAAAATTTTATTTAAATAATCTTCATTAGCTTTTCAAATCATAACTCCATTAATCCCTTTTAAATTAATTTTATTTAAGGTACAAAATAAATTTTATATTAAATCATACTAGGATAATAATCTTGATGTTTTAAATGCATGAAATTTACAATAAGTTCATTATTCTAAAGGGGTAAGGTGCTCAACTTATCTATCCCCATCCACCCATCAAATTATATTTGGCCATATCTTCCCAAACCCATACTAAACTCATTCCTATGCCTAAAAGGAAGACCCAACCTTCTAGGCCACATACACCAACCTCGCCTTCCACAAATTTTTCACCTTTGCCTCTTCCATCCATCCTAGGACCTCACCCCTCAACCATGGCCAAACAACCTTCTTCCAACAAAATAAAGAATTCAACAACCCACATACTTATCACCACATTATTATATACCCAAACGATCCACACAACCCCGTTGTCACCCGTGAACTTCTTACCACCTATACCACCACCACCTTCCATAATTTCTTCAATACCCATAAAATTCCCTCTCTTCCACCCAAACCTTTCACTCGATTTCTATTAGAACCTCTAATGCACCGTGATTATCCCCATGGGTAACTCGCCCCCTTCCACGATCTGCATTTCCATCTATGTCACATACTCTTTCCTCACCTCTACCCAAGAAACTACAACATAAATTAAGAGGCCCAATTCCCTCCATTGAAGCGGTTAGACCTATTTCTCCCTCCCTTATAAGTTCACCCATTGCTTCTTTACTCAAGAAGGTGTGACCCAAGCCTAATACGGTACCACCCCCAAACCAGGTGATTCAACCTTACCTTCTTCAAAACCCCGACTATGACACCTCTCATGCCGCAATCACCCATTATTCCACCCAAACCCACACTCACTTCACACTGTGATCCTTTGGCAAGGTTATATGCCATTATCTTAGCCAAACTCCTCAAAAATCTTCCATCACATTACCACCTCTTATACCTTATGACCCACTCAAAACCATGCCGAAAGGGTTTGATGAAACTAAAATATGTGGCTACCATCATGTGCCGAACACGATGTAGAGAACTATAAGGATTTAAAAATCACTCTTATCCAATAATGTTCTCATGGAGAGAATTTTGACGACGCCAATATTCTTGACGAGGACCCTATTCCACCTTTGCCAATCTCCAAACATATTCTTCCATTATGTACTCCACGACCAATATCTCCACCCCCACAACCCTTTTATCCACCCCCGAAATTTGAAATCAACATGGTCCACATAAGAAAGCTTTGCAAACCCCCACCTAAATGTCAGTGTTCTCTACTCATTTCACAAGGCTCTTACCCTCCTCTAGGATTTTTTCCTTCCTTCCATTATACATTTCATGGAAAACCTTCTCCATCTACCTCTCACCCTCAAATCAACATGATCCACATTACCACCCACACCTAGAAAGACAAGGGCAAGTAAAAGGAAACCAACCCAACAACCAACCTTGTACCTAGCATACCATTTGCACCTACACCACCCAAGGTCCCTCTTCAAGGTCCCACATATCCTATTTCCGATGGGGCCACACATTGCATAATTCTAAAACATATACACCAATCCTCCTTTAAAATGTCTTTATATGACCACATCCAAACCTCTAAGTCACATCATCAAGCCCTTATTGAGGTCCTTCATCTATTGAGGTTTTACCAAATGAACCTACACCGTAGCCTCCATCATTACCCCTCATCACGTAGCCTCTCTCACTAAGTTGTCACCTTCCTCTACACTCCACCTACTCACCAAGTAGCCTTCCTCAACTTTTTGAATGAAGGTATCACTCCCCTCCAATCCAACGACCCCGATCCCACTCTTTTCATCTCCATCTACATCGATAATATATGCATATGACACATTATGATTGATGGTGATTCTAGTTTAACCTCATCTCCTCCCATGCATATAACCAAATGCGCATGCCTGCACATTAGTTGCATGCATAGTAACCCAATTATGATGTGCTCCTTCAATGACGCCATGACCTATACCTTTGGTACTATAATTCTCCATGTCTGCGTGGTCCCCACACTATCCTAGAACTATTCTATGACATATAAGGGGAGTTCCAAGATAATCTCTTTCTTGGTTGACCTTGGATCCGCGCCATGGGTTGTGCTCCTTTTACTCTATGCCACTACCTCAAATTTGAACACGAAGGGCATAACTACACCATCTCGGCCGACCCATCACCTTTCAAGACCTTAATATTATATATTGTCCTAATGATGTTCTTATAACCATTGAGACATCTACCTCCACCGCCACCTCCTTCTTCGCCTACGACCACACCCAATTCCTCTACCCATACCACCACCACAACTTCCATAGCTAACCCTTCTACCTCTCAACCAACTGATACTTCCTCTAGCCAAGCACCCCATAAGTCATCTATTCCAGATACCCACATATCAACCAATGATCCCTTAGAAGGTTTTTTCAATGCCTCACTCTAGGGTATTATCACTGTACTGATGTCAATACATTCCTTACACCAAAAGAGTACGAAACCCGCTTCAACACTCCCGCTATGACCACCGCATAAGTGAGCACTTTCTTTATGGTCCTCCCCATTTTGATACCAATCTCACATATGGGGTACTTGATACTTCCACTTATACACCTGAGCCACCATCGTAAATGTGACCATTTTCCTCTGACCTCCAATCTCTCACCAATTGCCAATTCACCCACACTTTCCTACATCGATGTGCATGGAAGGGTTTTGGTTTTGTTTTTAGAAACAAGGTCATCATACTATTATTATGTGTACCACCCATAAGCATAATGACCGTAGTGGTATCGATTTACCGAACTATCTTCCAAGAAGGCCCGCATCGACCTCATTGAGGATGATGACCCTTCTTCACCCCATTTACCAACTTCACCACCTTCACCAACAGAGTCAATGGATCTAGAATCCATTCCCCCTAACTTTGTTTTTCAAAAAAATTATTTCCTTGGGACCTTTTACTTATCAACGCGATAACAAGGTTCCCTCTGCTCTTCCTTTCCTATATCTTGACGTGATTGATGATGGTACACCTTTTATTAACGTCGTTTAATTTTAGGATGATGAGTCTATTCTCACCTATCTCGGTGTAAAAGAATCTTATATTCACAGGTCATTTCCATCTTAGATGGAAACCATGTTGAATGAATCAATTATCGAAGTCAACATCAACACTCAGGGACGACTCGCACATTCTAAACATTGGCCAATCTTTAGATGCTACTGAACCAGAAGCCATTACTTCTTTCCTCAAGAATCATTACCATGATTTTTCTTGGTCCTTGTTGATATGCCTGGTATTGACCCCAACATTGTGGTTGACAATATCGTAACCATTCCCGATGCCAAACCAATAAAGAAAAAGCTACAAAAATGAATCCTCGCATTGCTCTCCTTATTAAAGAAGAAATTCAACTCCTTCTTTCTATTTCATTCATCTTACCCATTAACTACCCTCAATGGATTTATAACATTGTCTCCATCACAAAGGTTATTGTGGACTTCACATATTCATAGATTTTCTCGACCTCAACCTCACTTTCCTTAAAGATGATTTCCCTCTGCCCCGAGTATTAACCACTAGTTTATATTATCGCCATTCATGAGATGTTATAACTTATTTATTATTGGCATAGAATCAAATATTATTTTCTCTAGAAGATCGAATAAAACCTCCTTCCTCACCCCTTGGGGGACCTTCTGCTATTGAGTCATGCCTTTTGGCCTTAAAAATGTTGGTGCTACATATAAGAGGGATATGACTTACATCTTCCATGGCATCATACATCATATATTGGAAGATTACGTAGATGAAATCCTCACAAAATCTAAATGTTGGGCCAAATACCTCACGAGTTATAAAGGTCATCTTTGACTAGCTCATCAAATATTATGTTCGACTTAAAACCAACAAGTGCATCTTCACAGCTTCTCTCGGGAAAGCTCTTGGGTTTCATCTTGTCTTTGCATGGCATCAAATTTGATCTAGCTAAAGTAAAGGTTATTCTTGAAATACCTCCTCCCACTAACCTTCACCAACTCAAGAGCTTACAAGGTAAGTTATAATCTATTCAACAGCTTCATTTCACAACTTTTCACCACTGATAACCATTTCATCATCTCCTCAAAATGGATGTCTCCTTCAAATGGGATAATGAATGCCACAAAGATTTTGAGGCCTTAAAAAATACCTTCTCAAACCTCCCGTAATCATTTCTCCTAAAGATGACCAACCCTTCTACCTATATATCTTCACTACTGATCGAGTCCTTAGGTGCCATGCTCACTCATCACAATGAGCAACATAGGGAGCAAGTGGTTTATTACATAATCTATACTCTTTTGAACTACGAAACTAGATACACCTATGCTGAAATTTTTTTCTTAGGCTTAGTTTTTTTTGCCACCAAACTTCTTCATTACCTACTCAACCAAAAACATATGTTGTCACCAACACTGACCCCTTACATTACATGTATGCCAAACCTTACTAAAATCAACATGTTGCACATTGGCTCATGCTTCTTGTAGACTTAGACCTTGAATTCATTCATCAACAATACATCAAGGGCCAAGCCATTGTTGACAAGCTCGCCGATGCACCCCTCTCCGAGAATCAACCCTCTAACATCAATTTTCTTGATGAATTCATCACCACCCTCTCTTTGGATGATTTCATTTACTAGATGAATTTGTTCTTTGATGGTTCCAAATGTCAACGTGGGGAGTTACATGTGTTATCCTCATCCCTTTGGATGGTGAACCTATGTCACTATCATTCAAACTTGATTTTGATTGTACTAACAACATTGCACGTACTAAGCACTCATATTAGGTCTCTAAACATCCATTTCCTTAGATGTTAAATCAATTAATATATTTTGTGACTTCCAACTAGTAGTAAACTAGGTCAATGGTATTTACCAAAGGCTCTGCCGTAATGAAATACTCCAAAAGTATAAACTTCATGTTGACACACTTTGACCACCTTTGAGCATTATGAACTTCAAACCACTCCACGTTCCACTAAAAATTTTTGGATACCATGGCCTGTCTTGCATCTCAGATACCTGCTTCCCCTCCGACTCTAAAATATTTGTCACAGTACAAAGGTTGCAATCACCTTCTTATTCACTTCATGACATTAGCTTCGTTGGAACTATTGAACCGAACCCACATGACCTTTTATATAATAAGCTCATGGACTATCTTTCCCTTTCCATCTTACCTCCCGACCTTACTCATAATGGAAAACACACCTTTCTCAAAAGGGCCTCTCATTATGTCATCATGGGTGGCCTTCTCTATAAACGTGGCTTCAACGATATTCTCTTATGATGCCTTACGAGTTCTGAAATTCCTTATACCATCAAGGAAGTTCATGATGGCATATGTGGAGGTCACTTCACTAGTCTCAATGTTGCTAAGTGCATCCTTCACCTAGGCTATTGCAAGCCAACCCTCAACCATGATTTTTGTGACTATGTCAAACATTGTGTGAAATTCCAACAACATGCTAATATCCATCACACACCTAGTCATCCCTTACAGTCTCCTATGACCTTTGGCCTTTATCCTAATGCGGTTTGGATCTTGTTGGAGAAATCAATCCCCATTCTTCATAAACATATAAATGGATCATCACAAAATACCAAATATTATACCAAATGGGTTGAAGACATACTTTTGATTTCTACAAAAGCCGAGAAAATATGTGAATTCATTAATCATCACATTATTTGTCGCTTTGATGTTCTCGTTGCTTTATCATTGATAACGGAAAAACATTCAAAAATGAACCTTACGGAATCTTTGTAACGCCTTTGGAATTCAACTTATTTTCTCTTCACCATATTACCCATAAACCAATGGCCAAGCATAATCAAATAATAAAACTTGAACAAAAATCTTATGAAAGTGGTTGACAATACTAGGAAGGATTGGCATACACACATTCCCTTCACCTTGTGGGCATACCGTACTAGTATTCACACTTCAACTGATACCACTACTTTCTCTCTGGTCTACGGTACAGATATTGTCTTGCCTCTTGAATTCCAGATTCCATCTCTTCGTATTTCCCTCTGAGACATGCTCAATGATGATAAATTTCACTAGGACCATTTGGCACAACTTGAGTTATTAGATGAACATCGTTTTGATTCTCTCACCATATCTAGGTTTACCAAAAATGTATCAAACATTTCCATGAACAAACCTTCCAATTCAAAGTGATCTCATCCTGAAAAAAATCAACATGTAACCAAAGCGAGAAAAAAATAAATGGGAAAATTTTTCTCCTAATTGTCTTGGACCATATATCGTGACTCATGCCTACAGATCAGGTGCTTATCATTTTTCTTCACTCAAAGGTAAACCCAAACCTAAGCCCCTCAATGCCTTACATCTTTAACCATTCTATTATTGAATTCAAATCCTACATCACCTTTTTCCTACTTCACTCATCCCTTGAGCACATTTCTCCCCTCTTATTTCCCATTTTCCCTAAATGACTAAACAAGGATCATGTGATTACCTGTCACCTTTCATCCTTATCTTCAATATTAGTACCATGGCTATCCTCATGGCGTGATTATCATCGATACTTTTGTCCTTTTCAAGATAGAATCCCATGGTCATTCATCACCTAGTAACCCTCCATCATAGTTAACCTCTCAGACGCTCCAGCTTTTGTCTTCAAAACAAGAGCCTAATTTTTCTCTATAGTCTTGTCCATGACTTAACAACCTAAAATTAAAATTATTTCAAAATGGGATCCAACTCCTTGAGTCAAAATTCTAGCAAAAATATGAATCCATCAAAAGGACATCTATTCTCTTTGTTTTTTCGCCATTTATAAATGATTGCTCCTCAAAGGATAACTATATAAATCTTTCCATAATATACATAATCTATCACAAAAGGAGACTATTCTAGGAAAAATGAAATAAAAATATCCAAAATCTTCCCACATCGATCAGCTTCATGAAGACCTCAAGGAGATAATTTAATCATCCCACATAGACTTCCCACATCGATTAGTCTATTAAAAACAAATCCAAATTTTTGTTATGAACTTACCTATCTTGATCTGGGGTTTCTTGTCTAGTAGGCATGCCATCTTATACCATGTTATGATACAACCAATCATCTCACCTTATCACATTTTTTCACCCTCGCTTCCTACCACCTCAAGGGACTTGCTAAAATGCGACATCTCATGATCATGTAACTTTCTTCTCCTTTAGAATAATCGATCATGCAATGCCTTTAGGGTCTTACATTCATAAGCCTATCTATGGTATAGTAGACCCGTTATGATGCTTATCAATTAGGTGGCTCTTCTACCTCCTCTTATCTTTCAAATTCTTCATTACTTATTGATTATCCTATACATGACTAGACCATCGACACCTACATTTCACAACTTCCTCTTTCACCAAAAATCAATCAAACATCACCCACACCAATGACCTAAACTCCACCAAACCTAAATGACCTAAAATCAATCATTCTTGTGACCTAGACTCGATCATGCCTAAAACATACCAACCCATTCCTGTACCTCATCATATTCTTCCATAGCTTAAGGGAGAACTACATCGCCTAAGGCCCCCTTTTCATCGTGGCTATGTAGGCAGCACTTCAAGGGCATGGGGCCCTTGAAGGTTAGCTCAAACACTCTCTTAACCTAACCAATTTCCTCCATTTTCCTATTCATATGCTACCTTAGTTAGTTTCCATTTTAAATCAAAATTTGAAATTAAACTAAAAACATCAATTAACACACATATACACCTACTTACCATTCTGACACATCATAAGATCACACAATCTATCTTTTTACATTTCCATGATATCACATATTTGGAAATTTAAACCATAACATTATCATTTAGTTTTCCATACTATCGACAACTCGAAATCAAATCAACAAACCATAAACCATTAATAAACCATGCCTAATCGACTGAAGTCACCCATGCCTATGATGTTACTCCACCATGCCTACGACCTGAATCCATCCATGCCTAAACTGACCTAACTCCATCATGCCTAAATTACTTAGTTTCTATCACATACACAACTAACAATATGAAATTGCAAACATAAGTCCAACATCATACCATAATATCGCCATCTCTATATAGATCATCAAAATATGTGTATCCATACATGTATACTCATAGGCTAAATCAATACAAATATTTCAAATATAGGATCTCAATATATTCGGCATGCAGGTCAGTATAATCATCAAAATATCAAAAAAATCATATACAACCTTGTTGTCTTCGAAACGCAGTCTGGTATAAATCAAAAATATAAAATCTATACCCTACACATATATACCGAATAATCATCACCACACTTGATATCCATGCTGTCTCATAATTCTTCTCCACCTCCCCTCCAAGAGTGCCCTTCCATCCTCTCTCCACCTCGCCTTGGTCTAACCTCCGATGGCTCCTCGCCTAGATATGGCATCCATAAACTATTGTCCTCACCTTGACCCTACCTCCGATCTCACTATCCCCATGTGATCTCTACACTATGAGTGTTGGACCTAGCCCTATCACTCGAGGCTTGTTTTGCTTTGTGCTTTGCATAAGATGCGACATCTATCCTCAGTAGCCATTAGGTGATCCTAATAATATCATGATGCACCTAACACATCTTGGAACATGGCCATCGGTACTTATCTCAGGTAGTGCCACTTGTCTCGTGACCCTATATCTATACCATGGGACCTTATCCCACTCATGCCTCGTAAAATGGGACCCTTTCCTTGATCCTGTACTGGTCTCTGTATTGGTACCTATGTTGTGACTCGGGCTCGTAGGGCCACAACCTATGACTTTGCAAGTGATAAAATGACCCCGCAACCCCGCTACTTGCACTTATACTAAACTACCTACCCCCATCTCCATCCCCACCTTGTGTGGTTGCCTCTCCCTAAGATATTTGGGCCTGTGAAGCCACCAAATGTGCATGTAATGTGGTAACCTCTAGCCGAGACCCTTTCAACTACCCCTCGTAAACTTGTAACTTTGGGCCTATAAGGTGGTCACCTTTACATGTAGTGTATCTTTGTGGATAGTAAGTGTATCCAAATATGGCTACCCCGGCCTAGGTGGTGCTAATTGTAGTTGGGCTGCCCACAACCTGTCTGTACCCATGGTTCACACTTGTATCATATATCTGTCAGTCCACTGGAAGCTCCTCCTTCCCGGTCGGCACTATAGCTCTCACTGGAGACATAGGTCTCTCCATTTCATCCCTCCTGCATTTATGGGAAAGGTGGTGGCACATCTTGGGATAGTCTGAATTTCCTTTGAACTCTATCAACTAGTATCATCTTGTCCTCATCAACGATTCCCCTCTATCAACCGAGCAATAAGAACTCCTCTAGCTCCTTTTCCATACACATGTATGATGGATAGCCCACATATGGCCTCCAAATGATATCTACTCCAGACACCCCTTCCACCATCTACCTATAATAGGCTACATCATTTGTCACTCGAGCCCCTCGAGGTGCTCCACCAACTGAACCCAATGCCTATAACCAACCCTGACCATACCTGGCTCAAATGCATCAATCTAGGAAAACCCAATCGATTTAATGCACACAATGTCCTCGTATTCCCAATAGTGAAGAAGAAAGGTGCAACATAGGATAAACCTTCATAGCCTCCCATACGCCCATAACTCTTTATATAGATACACCGGATATGCTAGTGCCCATGTAAAATAGGTCCTATCCTCCATCATATCATGAAGGAATCCCATTAATGCTCATGGGAATCTCCCACCCTCTGCATCTGGTAGTGTAAAATAGCACACCGCCTCCATAATCAAAACAACTAGCCTCGTCTCCTCTGGACAAGCCGCACTACATATCCCCATAGCTCGGGCTCATGTTTGGAACCCACATCTCCACCATCCCCTCACAAAAAAATTCATCATCAGCTCATCGAGGATTTTGTTGAAATAGAGTACACCTACGCTCCAACTATGGGTAATCACAGATCATGTAGATGTCCTTTAAGGTGACTGTGATGTCACATGTCGGTAGATGGAATATGTGTTGGTCATGGAATCCCATCTATCAATGAGATTGACCATTAGAATTAGATCCCAAGCTATATGCCTATAGTGTTAGACCCAACTCAATCCTACCTCTGTCACATGATATCACTCCTGCGTGGTCTAGCTCCTTCACATAGCTAGTAGCAAAGGTAGAACCCTATGTCACATCTGTAGTTGGTACCTCTCATGCACCCAAAAACCCAACTATTTTTAAAACCTTACCATCCCAATGCATCCCTCATGAAATAAACCTCATTGCCAACACTTATTACTTATTGTACCCACCTCAGCTTACCCCTTTTCATTCCAAATTTTCTACCTATTCACCTATTCTCATAAATCCAAATAGCATTGGTTCATTATGAGTGACATCTGTCCCTTGTGACTGACATCGGTCACCTACTACATAACCGATGCCGAACATTACTAACCAATGTTGGCTAACCCTTGATCAACATCAGTCACTATCGCGGAATGGAATCCACTCAAACCCCCCATTTTTCCAAAACGCTTTCAAAAATAGCCTAATCACCCACCCTACCCTACCTAAAGCTAACCTAAACCCCTCCCCACCCCTATTTACTAAAACCTAGGACCTTCCCCCTCCCTCATTACACCCATTTTAACAAAAAATCAATTATATTTCCCTACCCAAAAACCCATACCCATATCTCTTTTTTTCTATTTTAAATACGAAGAAAGGTTGAGCTCCTACCTCATCTCAAGATTATCATCGGCATGGTGGCCCAAATGTCCACTGCGCATGTGGTCTACGTGACCCCTCTCCCACCTCCACCATAACCATATCTACTCTAGACCTCCACCGAATCAAATTGCTCACCCCGACCTCATGGACCCATATAGCTAACTCCTCTCACCACCTAATTCCCTGCACCTCCTCCAGTGCACAATGCCTTGTCCTTTTCTCCCACATCAGTACAAAAGTCCACAAGATCACTTGATTTCACAAAATCCAACAAGTGCAAATGAATCCATAAAATATGGGTTTTTATTTTTAAAACCCCAACTCGACTTCGACGACGTCAGTCAAGGTTGTGCCCTAATAAACCGATGATTGTTATACCTTACCAGCGTCATTTACCTACCAACCCACTTATAGTGCATTTTACCCTTTTTCCATAAACTTATTCAATCCCACTATCCTTTTTACCTTACCCACACTTATTTCACCCTACCTACAAACCTACATTACCTATACTGTCCTTCATTACATTTGGGAGCTTGTTATTTTACCCGTACCTTGGCCCTACTCGTGCCATGACCTATATGCCCGGATCCAAAACATTGTTAGTGACCTTTAAACCCACTTTTAGTGAAACTATTACATGTGATTGTTTTTCCTAACAACCTTACCTTTCCTATTGTCTTGTTGTTTATCTTGACCAAACCTTGGGTGTACCGGAACATACCTAAATGTTCCCGCCCTTGACCTACATTGTGCTTCCGCACCATATCCTATACCTTCGATACTCGGAATCACTTCAAACTTGTTTGGATAAACCTATTAACCTTAGAGGATGTATATTTTTAAAGCTCTTCAACCTGGTATTGTGCCATAGTTTATACATGTGTGTATGTTCCATTGTCAATACCTTTGACCTCGACCATTTCCTTGTTTTCTTGATTTGACCTTTACCCCATTACCCCATCTACCCACCTTCATTTTTATCACATCCTCCTTTTATAAAACCACTCACCGATTATGCCTTCCACCTCATCGGTTCCTAGTTTGAGGGGGATAACCTTCACCTACACATGGGGTAACCACATCCTATTTTTGTCAAAGATCACTTTCCAATACAAGCTACGTGAAAAAAATGGAAAATGTAGACACCAAAATTTGGTCACACTCCCTTGGTCCCTTGTCAAATAGCTAACTTAAACATATTCATCTAACCATGGCCCCTTCCACCCCACATTAGTATTAATTTAATTTAATTAATACCCATCCTCACAATATTCATTCTTTAATTATCTTAATCAAGCTAATTTCCACCTCACCCCACCACCTCACCTAGACACCTCTTTAAACCCTAAGCCTATTTTTAGTATCTATCCACTCACCATAACTAACTAAGACTTGTTTCTACCCTATAAATCAATGCCTATTATTCCTCTAACCACATTCCCACTCATTAAAGGAAAACATGTGTTGTGATCATCGAGAATAGATAGACTTGGCTGAAATGATTGCCAAGATCTGTCATTTTTAGTAAACCTAGAATCTTGCCTTAACCAACACCGGTCATGTCAAAACCAACGCTCCAACAACTGAAACCATCTTCTTACCATTTATTCCTTTTTGGTAACCTTGTTTGAGATCTTGGACATTCTCTCAAATCTATAAGCAAAGGAGATCTGCATGTGAGCAAGAACCAGAGCCCATTCACACATTCGAGAGAGCCATAGCAAGCATCCAAAAAAATATGGAGGTATTACACTCATGGTAGCATTCCGGGAAGCACTGGTGTGACATTAAGCTCCATCACATCGACTGATCATCACCACCACTCAACCATTGGACTTGCAACATTTGTAAGTATTTTTATCACTATGTCATTT
Organism: Taxus wallichiana var. yunnanensis; assembly: GCA_018340775.1. Classification (NCBI taxonomy): domain Eukaryota; kingdom Viridiplantae; phylum Streptophyta; class Pinopsida; order Cupressales; family Taxaceae; genus Taxus; species Taxus wallichiana. The sequence goes on from CM031241.1 coordinate 474,891,275, forward strand.
ATTTCCTATTATGTTCATAAATTTTTAATCACCTCTGATTATCATTTTTCTACTAGCATCTCCATTTTCCCACCGCTCCTTTTCCTACAAACTCAACCCTTCATAACCCTACCATTAAATCACCTATTATGACAATCCTACATCTCTCGAGTGTTTTTAGCATTCCCACATACCGCACCATCCCATTATTTATCTCTTTATAACCTCAACCCAAGCTCCACAACAATATTTTATTAAATTTCTATCATCTCGACTCACCGATCACACACGGTTACCCATGACCGTCATCGGTTATCTCGCAAACAATCATCGGTTAGATATGACCGACACTTGGTCTCTCGTATTTGGCCATCCTATCAATAATGAGTAACCTAGGAATCTTCACCCAAGGAACCTAAGTGACCCAGAACCTGAATTTGACCTATTCCAGCACCTTGATCCCTTACCCTACCTCCGTATCTGATCATAACCTAGCATGTTATATTAGATTTACTTATTGTAAATGAATGAGATACCTAAATCATATCAACTACATTATGAATTTATTTATTACCATTATTTCTCCCATTAAATTGTATTAAACAAAGGATTGACATCCATCTAGAAGTATCACACTTCCGGATCTAGCAATCGCTAGGTAATCCACTATCATATATTGTTTAACTCTTCTTGTGTGGTATTGTTTTCTATTTCGGTAGTTCCTCCTAGCCAAAAGGAAGCTCTCATAGTTATCATTGGATCAAGAAGTCGAATGCACATAACAACCTTCAACCGACCCTCACAATAGGTATTCCTCCTCATCCCATAACCCTATATGTTTCATCACATTCAAAATGAAAAGAAAGCATTGAAACAACTATAAATACTATTTTAACCATCTGGTTAAAAAAATTGGGCTAAATATAATAATAAAATTATAACAAGTGGTTTATTAATCCTCTTTCAACAATTTCTAAAATAGGAAATATTCAATATATAGATAAAATTCATACTAATTTTATAAAATCGAAAATGGCTATGATTTAGTTTGAAACCATATATTTCCATTTCTCAATTAAAATTTAAAATATATATTTTAAATCACTTTATTTGATAATGTGATTAACAACGAAGGATTTTAAGGGTTTTTATTTTCCATTTACTTATAAAATATTTAAACTTTCTTTCAACCAATACAAGGAGATGAACAAATATAGTTTATTTCACTATCCTATACCTTTCATAATACAGTAGGAATACATATTTCACTTCTTTTACAAAATAGAATTTTGTAACCATTCCCACAAGCAATTATAACCATATTTCCCCCTACTTTTGAAATAGAACAATAAATCAACTAAAATGAGAACAAGGTTGTTTTCTTTTCAATCACATTTTAATGAACTTGATTCAATTTAACAATCTTATAGTCCCTCATTCCAACAAGTAATGAAATTATTTTCAACCTTTTGCTTTCATTTACAATATCAACTAAGATTACATTTGATAATAAAATAACTAAAAACTTCACTTTAAACAAATACAAGTTTACAAGCCCTCTATATATAATGGAGGCAACATGATAAAATATAGAATGATATTCCATTCTTCATTTCTCCAAATGTACAAGAAGCCTTCTTCATCAAAACTTTGCCTACTTCCAAGATCAAACACATAACCTAAAATGGGGAGTAGGCAACACTCTCCACCCAACCATTACTCAAATGAGGAAGAGAATCCTTCTTCCTCATTGGCCCCAAAGGCAGAAAAGAAGCAATTAGGGTTATTTAGAAAACCATGGAAAATCAAAAAATGGCTTCCACATACACATTCAATAAAGAAAATCAATGAAATGCTAAATACCAATTTTACAACAAATCAACAAATATCAAAACACAAATGCTTCATACTAAATCCATGGAGGAGAAAGGAACATGGGGTTCTTCTTATTCCTCCCTAAGGGCTTGGGTGTCCACCTATGATCCTAGAAAAATATCCATCACAATACATGCAACACTCTTATGCCTCCCTGCCTCCCTCCCTCAAGAAAATAATAAGATAAACACAAATCATATTTATCAACAAGGTGGACTTCCCAACCCAACTCCCTCATCAAATACCCAATAACATTTCTCTTACGCCTCCCTCGAGTTTTTCCCACAATCATAAGCAATATAACAAACATCAACTACACATTTGAGCACAACCAAAATAGTAAGGTAAAAACAACGGTGAAGATATACCTTACAAATGAAGAGTATAAATACACAACAAGCTCCAAGCCTTCTAAAATAATAAGAAAACAACATCCACTTCAAGATCCATTCACCATTCCCAAGCAAGCTCTCCAAAAATCACATGCATTCCCCAAAATAAATGAGCAATTAACCCCCATACAAAAATTAAAGATTCATGTAAAGGAAAAGGGAAGAGGAGTGTGAGGTGGCTCCATGTAGGATGCCACATCACTCATCCTCAACTCCACATCACAAGTCAAACATCAACCCCAATGCACAATAAATGGGTGTTTGAGAGGAATGACAACACTCTTACCTACACAACTCTAACCCACACCCTTAAGGATTAAAAAATTTAAAACACATGTAAGAAAGTGCATTTAAATCTCACGTTTTTCCTTACAAACACATAATGGGGTCTATTTTTGACCCACAAGCCTCGAAAAATGACCCTTACTCCCAAATATGAGTTTCCCAAGTAGGGTGGAGTGTACAACATTCAAAATCACGTACACTCAACTAATAAACAAAAGAACCAAAAACCCAACTACTCTAATAAATGATTCATTTTTGTCACATCAATAATTAGCTTACTAACATAATTAATTTACCTAAATAAGACACATTAATATATAATGACAAAAGGGAATTACATCACAAATTAAATCACATAGTCAACGATAAATAAATAAAAAGGAACATACACACAAACTAGGCATGGTCACAATTGGAGGTCATCCCCCATGGGAACCCCTAACAACAAATAACAAAACAACAAAATTACACAAGTTACCACGGTGACCAGTTGCCAATACCCCAAATTCCTTTATTGTCTTTCTCGTACCCCCCATAGTTTATTGTTGTGAGATAATTACCTAGAAAATCACATAATACCTCTTGGGCCTCGTGGCCATATTAGTGATATCGAACTAATAAAAATTCTTATATCTACATATAAATTTAAATATAAAATATCATAACTTGCTAAGACCAAGTAATTCAACAATTAATCTCAATTTGCAACCTTTTGATTCCACTAATACATTAGTTTGCAATTAAGATCATAAACTAATTGAATCCTCTACGTTAAGAAATAATTTTTCTCATTCAAAGTTTCACCAATTTCTTCAATATGCAAGAAATCATAAGATAACTTTAAGTATCATAATATAATCACTACGAAGAAATTTCAAAATATAAATATATATCTAAACTGACAACACATCATTATCTTCCATACTGAAAGTCTATCAAAAGTTAGTCTATTCGATTCTGATAATTTCTATCCTTCAATTCCCATATCACAATGCGTTAATCTCATTCATCTATTAATATTTAAAGGTACCATATGCAATGATGACTCTATTTTTACTAACGGTGAGAGAGAGTAAATATAACAAGACAATATTGAAGAGTAATTATATCACAATCAATTTATGACAATGAAACCATTCTAGCTAATTGTCTTATCCTTAAATGCCCAACAGGGTCCACAGTATGACATACAGTCAAAATAATAACCAAAACACAATAGTAATCATGATGTCCCACACATTTTATTAGTATACTTACTAAAATGCAGCAATAAGGTTTGAGATTATAATCAATTCAAAATTTATAACATGGTTCAAATAGAGTAGAAGAGAAGTGGGCATTACACAAGTCATCCCCCTTGTAAAAATGACCCTTAAATCTTTGAGAAAATTTCATATCACCTATGCTAATTTGATAATTGTATTCTTGTGAACCTAGTTCGTAGCATTTTAAAATACGTTTGAATATCAAATCAAGAGAATCTACAACATCACATAAACTCAAAGGATTCCATGATCTTATTCAAGGTTTGCAAGGGAGAATAAATGGGAAGGTTTGCAATTTTTGTTATTTCTTTTCTTTCGTTTTAGTAAAGTTTTAACAAATACTCATTTTAGACCCGATTCAATTGCTTTTTCTTACCTTTACTTAATCGTGAAATTTGTGAATTTAGGTATCTTGGAAATTTTCAGCCATTTTCATCACTTTTTATAACATTTTTGTCATACGTTTATTCATTTTGGGCATACGCACTAATTCTTTGTGATTTCATTTTGTTAGTGTTTTTGGAATTTTTTCATTTTTGTGAGGGTAAATCATAAAACGACCACACATATGATTTTTCATTTGCACCTTCTAAGCGATCATAGAAATAATAAATTTGGTTATTTCTTTTTTTTTGGAGAATTAACATTTTTCTCTTAGTAAAATCCCACCCACACGTATGCTCTTTCCTCTCATTTTCTAAGCAATCTTGAAAATTAGAAACATCGGTTCATTGTTTTCGTCTTTTCAACTACCTTAGCACAACATGTTAACCCTTGTTTTTAGGACCGAATGTATAGGAGGACATTCTTAAAATATTAATTAAAAGACACCTTGACCATTTCTTTCAAACAAATTACTAATTGGAGGATTCCTTGTTCAAAGATTGGTGGTTTAAAGAATATCATCTTTTAATCAAGATAAAATGAACCATTCAAATTGTATTTGCAGTGTGTTTTACAAGGCCATTACATGAATACCATAACTATGGGAAGTATATTTACATAAGCCACAAAACGCATTGTGAGGATTACCACAGGAATCCCAAAGTAGTCAGCACATTAAGGGAATTGGTTGATGAAATGGGTACCTTTATCCTACCGGACTAACAAAACCTACTAGATTAGAGTCATGGATATCCTTAGCGGTGATCCCAACATGATTCCTTCTAAGCAAGAGAATTGTTTAGATTTTTAAAGGGGGTAAAATAAAGCCAATAGCTAATAATACACCTGCTTTCGGTAAGGTATTGATCCAAAAAATGTACTTATTTATTTTTTATTATTAATTTTTTTTGGATACTCAATTTTGAAAAATTAAAAATTGATCAAGAGTGATTAATTGAACCTCTTTTTGGTTTTTTACAACTTCAATTTTCCAGCTTTCACCTTAACGATCAATTAATCGACTTAAAATAAAACTTTCGTAATCAAATAGAAATATTCCAAATCCTTAAATGTGAGGGAGTTGAATAGTACACTATGTATATCTATTCACAAAATGTGAATCAATCTATTAAATAAAATGATGTAAAATTTTCACCTTAAATAATGACAAATAGATCGCTAACACCTTTAAATGAGTTGATATCGGACTTGTAGAGCTATGTAATTTACTAGAATAATGTTCTCAAGTTTGTTTATAGCCCCTATAATGTTTTCACAATGCAATCTCGCTGCAATCGGCTATCAAAACACCTACAAATGGATATTCAAACAATTTCATAAAAAAATAATGACATGGTTGGAATACTCTCAAGTTCTAGAGAAGTTTGGTTTTTACAACAAGTCCCGAAAATGACAAGGAGTTCCCAAAAATTGAGGTTGATTGCACACTTCCCACTAATATGTCCTTCAAAAATGTACATCAGTGTGATTTTATAATAACGAGCTTAATTTTACTCCACTAATCCTCCGTGAGTTATAGAGTAGATTACTTTTATACCCATTGGTTCGTGGGGTTGAGTCTTCACTTGCTCTTTGGCTAGTGACCATTTTAGATTTACATAGGCGTTATCCCACATGCACTATACTTGGAAGGTTATTGGTTTTTTATTGGGCTTGACCACCCAATAACTCCGTGGATGAGGCCACATCCTGGCCTTTTATTTTACAACACAAGCGTGACACGTCAAAATTGAGCTAATCTATGTTGGAGACCAAATGGGTGGCTATGCGTTGGGTTTGGTTTGTTGAATCATCTCGAGATGAGGGTCGAGTCATATTTGAACCTAATGAAATACAAGGTGGTTGGTCTAATGTTTGTTGGTGTGCCATAAATAGGTGCCAAGGTAGACTAGTCTAGTTTCGATCCTAGTTAGGTGCCAAGCTATTAGTGATGGATTCACGTAGGTATAAGCCTTCCACCTCCATTGGGATAATATGAAGTCGGTGGATAATTGGATACGACCAAGGAAAAACCTAATCAATATGGTATGTAAATGATCAATTCGGTGGGAGTTGACTACTCCACCGACCTAAAATATAGCTTTCCCAAGCTACTCTAAATGCGATGCAACATTACATACCGCTAATCAAAATTCAACTTTGCAACACAAAATACCTAATTGGAAGAATAATATAAATATGTGGCATATATAAGTAATATCATAACATATAATGAGTTGAAGGCCAAGGCATACCTCCATTAAAAGAGTGTGCCAAATGTGGCTAAGGGCCCCAGCCGAAAAAAATCGGAGCCCACAAATTTTTTATGTGTCAAAAACTAGTGGATTTAAAACAAAAATTTTAACCTTTTAATCATTTTTATGTTTTTCCACATGTCAACACATTATTCGCTAGTTGACCTTTAGTAACCCATTTTCAACCCTTTCTTTGACCAATGATATCTTCTACATCCAAAATTTTTTTATGGAGTTTTGCATACCATTGGAAAGGTCTCACAACTCTCTATAATATGGTCATGGTTTAGGGAGGTTTAGGAAATTTATGAACACTAAAATATCCTCCAAATTACTACTCCTAACTGGGAATGCTTTTTGTCCTCAAAAGGTATTTTACAACCATAAATATTGCTAAGTTATGAATTTCACAATCACATACAAGAACACGAAATAAAAATATGGGTTAAATAATTTTAAATAGTTGATTAGCTAGTCACAAATAATCGATCAGATAATAACACCAATTCATCAATAGAAACATAGTGTCTAACTCGATACTTTGAAACCATTCCAACTCTACAAACAACTCGTGAACTTCCTAAACCAACTATAATGCCATCACAAACAATCTATACGATAATAACACCCATTAATCAATAGAAATCTAGTGGTGAATTGATACTCGTGATATAACGAATTACTTAAATTACAATTTCATCAAAATATATTAGTATACCTGACATCTAAACTACCTATAATTTGGATAGTGCCCACTATCCATCTCGAAACTGTAAAATAATGTAAATATCACTATATAGATTAATTAGACCATCCACACAAAAATAGCTATAGTCCAAAACTGAATCCACATGAATATTCCAAATTTATCCCCACAAGTTGAACTATAAATGGATAGAAACAAATTGTATGATTAACCACAACAAAGGAACTACTATTTGTTACAAATGGTTACTGGAAACACTTGCACACCAGTTTGTTAGTGCAAATAATGTACACACCAATTATAACCACATAGGGTAGTTATAAATACATGCCCTAAAAATAAGGGTCTTCATGAATGTGCAATTACCCTGTATAGACACAACAAATTTTTATATTAATTAGAAAATCAAATAGGTGTAAGAGATTTACACAATGACATTTAACAACGTTAACTTAAAAATGTATTTCCAAAATTAGACAGTTCACCCATGCCCACCGAATCAGATACATTATCGCTAAAAATAGAAATGGTTTTTTTGTCATCGTTAACACATAAGAAGTTAAAATATTAGTATGTTTAACTTGTCCCTCGATATTCTTTATAGGTGAACCCATTTTTTTAAATTTCAAAGAAAATCAAAATATGTGAATTTTCCTTTCAACATACATTGGAAACCCACAAAATGCTCTAAAAATTTTGCATGCTTTCAGCTATTACTACTATGTGTAGTGCCCACACTATTTATAGCTCGAGTTGTTGTTTCTTGTTTTTGACAGTTTTTGTTTTCTTGCATTATATTAGACATGATCTTATTAGACATGTGTAGACATTTAGGAGATTTTAGTTATATCTTGTTGACATTATATTAATGAGATTTGATCTTATTAGACATGTGTATACATTTAGGTGTATATGCGCTTTAATTAGCTTAATTTCTAGAATTGAGTGTAATTGTGCATGTTGTCACATTTTGATTTAAGTTGTTAGGCTCGTTTAGAACTCATTGCATTTTTCTTATATCCGACAGTACGGTTATTTCATGGATACTATGGATATGATGTTGTTTTTTATAATTATTATTTCAGGCACCATGGAACATAATTATATTTATGGATACTTAGTTTTGTTTAGCATGTTAGGATTCTATGGTTATATGTCACTTTATCATCTTGTCTAACTTTGGAATTGAGTGCAATTGTGCATGTTGTTGCATTTGATTTAAGTAGGATGTTAGGCTCATTTAGAACTCATCATGATATCTTACTAAGTCATTGTTTTGCTATTTTATTGCTTGAGTCAAGGAGTGAGATATTTGAAGTTGGAAATCTTTTTGGAGAGCATTCTTTAAGGTAGGCTCTTATGGTTAATGTGTGCATTCATTTTAGTTGTTAGATTGGCTACTGTTATTATTGCAGTGTGATTTTGGTTTTTGTTTTCTTGTTTTACTCCTCCATCATATGGAGAAGTTGTGAGATTTAGGCCAGCTACATAATCTTGCAGGGTCTTAGTGTTTTCCCATTCTTGGGGAAAGGAAACCCCCCCATTCTTGGGGGTTTGAAAATCCTTCCAAGAAGGACTTGGAGAAAGGGTGGAGGAATAAGGAGGGTTTAAATGAAATAGGAGCAATAAGGAGGGTATGGAGGTCTTGTTATTGTGCTTATAATCTTGGTAACAAATTTTGGAGAACTCCTCTCCTCTCTTCCCCATTTTTTTAGAGGTAGAACTTGGGTTCTCCTCTTTTTCACCTTGTAAAATTTAGAGTCTTGTCTTGGATTTTTGCCCAATTTTTTTTTCAGGTTTTTATCATTGTCAGTTCACCCTCAATCTTGTGCAAGTTTTGGTTAGTTGTTCTCTTTCCCATGGGCTTGGGGGAGGATAACATGCATCCCAACCTTGGGAGAGGAATGTAATGATGCCTATGGCTGGGTGGCAAACAAGATCTTTCTCCTTGTTGGTTCTCTTGAAGGCATGAAGGTTGGAACTCAAAGTTGGAAGTTGGTGATATTGAGAATTTTTCTTTGTCTTCTCTAATATTTGTGAAACATTTCTTAAATTGTATACCTCATGTGTGTAGTTATGTGGGAGTTTTTCCCTCTCCTTGTAAAACCTCCATTTTGTATATTTTGCAATTACTTGTAACTTGAGACATGGTGTTGCAATGAGAAATCTCTCTTCCAACTTACAAGAAACTTGTAATAGAAGAATTCTTGGTTGTTTGCACATTTGGGGATATTTATATATCACACATGTAGCCTAAGCTTGTGGAAGTGAAGTATTGTAGTAAATGTTCCATTTATTTGTAACTTGATGTAACTCTTATATTTTTATTTACAAAGGAATACATTACTTGTTGAAGAATTCTACATGTGTGTAAATCTGAAATAATCTTTTGCCTTACATTTGAAATGAAATCTACTTGGTTATATGAAGCTTGTTTTTGTTTTAACATTGGTAGAAACTATTATTAGTTTTGAAATGTACATTTCCTTGTAGATTATTATGGTTCTAGAAATCTGATTTTTTTTGTGTTGAAAGGAAGGTTTACTTATTCTTGTTAAGAATCTCATTTGTTTTAATTTTTATTTTTTGAAGTAAGTTGTTAAAACATTGGAAATGAAATATAAATTTTAGCATTGGATCTCATGAAAAATATTAAATGGAAATACTTTCTTTCATGCCATTTTCCTCTTCTTGTAATGATGGTAAATTAAATAAATGAAATGGAAATTTGTATTAGTTTCTTCTTTTTCATATGTAATTCAGGAAATTGTTTTCTTTCCTCGTCTTATACCTATTATATATATAAATGGATATAACCATATTAAAAATACCTCTGTATTTAAACCTTACATCTCTTTGTGTATATATATACTATATTATATTTATATCTAAAATTGATAATACGTTATATTTATCTATATAATATATATATATATATATATATATATAATATCTTTTTACATATTGTGTGTATATATATATATATATATATATATTATATTGAGTATATATATATATATATAAACATTTTGTTTTTTTTTTAAAATATAAAATAAAACAAAACAATATATATATGTTTTGGTGGGGGACCGAACCCCCACCCTTGTTATATTCTACTGGGGTCACCGCCCCACACCCCCCATAGATTCATCCGGCCGCCATTGCCACCCCGACCCCTCCTTTAACTTGCTTCCCGCGCAACACCCCGTATGCTGCCGATGTGCCACTCCCACCACTGTCTTTCCCCTCCATATGGCTCCCCACTCCCGACCTCAAACTCCATGCCTACCCATACCGTTGTCCCTCCCTCCGACCCTTTCCCACTCCTCTACATGAAGCCCCCTCTCAAAATCCCCCGTAAAAACAAAAAATTCACCTACACTTCAAATAATATTAATAATATATATATATATATATATATATAAATATATATATATATATATATATATATATATATATATATATGTATATATATATATATTTACCCCATAACAAAGAGCAATACAACAAGGGTGTTACAAAAATAAAAGAAAATCCTCATAGCACTCCAACAACCTGCAACAAGAAACAAATCCAAAATGAAAAGAAAGAGATGGAAAAGAGAAGAGATAAGGAAGTTTAGGGCACAATTTTGATCTAGGGTTGAGGATTGTTTAATCCTAGGGCTCAAAATAAACCCTACATACTTTTGGGTTATGGGAATTATTATGGGAGTGGGTAAATATTATCAAAGGGAGAATTAAATCTATTTAAGAATGAGTAGTTATTGTTCTTGTGGAAAATTTTAATTAAAAGAGAGATATTAAATGGGTGTAAATTTAAAAGATAAGTAATTAATTAAAGACAGTTTGGGCTAGTAATTATTTAAATTAGAATAAAATTAGTTATTATCGAGAATGGGTTAAGTGATGGATTAGTATTAATTCAACACTTCAAAAAAAAAAATTACCCTAAAATTTTAGTCACGTTTGGTGTGTTTTACTTGTCCCAGAGGGGCATTACACTATGTAAAAAACAAATCTATCCAATTGACATGAGTTTTCTTTATCTATATCAAAATAAAATGGACTCATCAATGGTTCAATTAAAGATAGATCAAAGGTTGATTCAATTTTAACTGGTGGTTTAAAAACTTCTTTTACCTTAAATTCCAAATTTTTATAAGCATGTAATCAATGGTTTATTGGATGAAGTTTACATTAGTTCTCAACCTTAGTCCCACTCATCAGACAATGAGTGCAGTAATCCCTCTTTTTCTCCTTCTTTTTAGGTGAGGAATATTGTTTACCATTTCTCACCCAAAATCTACAATATTGGTTTTTTAGTTCATCGGGAAAATACTTCTGCAAAAATGATTTTCTCTTCCAACAAAAGGCAACAAAATGATTAGTTCCTCCATAAAATGTGCATGGAAAAGCATTCATCATTTTTTGTATATTAAACCCATATTGTTTAAATAAAAAGAGTGGATCCTCATAATATTTACAATGTTTCCTAGGCTTATGATTATGATAAGAAATAGGAGGTGGAATTTCGTTACCTCTTCTCTGATTTTTCTTACCATTTCCTTTTTGCTTTGTTAGTGGGGTATACACTTTGTTTATTGAAACTCATCTTCCTTCAAATTTCTTAGAGGTGTATCCAATTTCCTTTCCTGTAGTAGAATAACCTAATCCTACATAAAGAGGATTATCCTAAACTTGTATTGGGTTAGATATACTGTGGTTATTTTTTCCAAGGCCATTCCCATTAAATCCCATTTTACTTAATAACTTAGATCCTATGCCTTTAGTGTATCTTTCAAAACCATCAATAAATTATTTACCTGAATCTAAATTTGAATGGCATGACGAATCTGATGGTGACATACTTACATTTCATTTGTCACTGATTGTTTCTACATTTTTATTCAAGGTTATTGTTGATGCGTAATCACAACACCCTTGAATGTATGCAACTCGATAGGTTGAAACTATCAAGTGTGATTGCATAACATGGAGCTTTTCCCAAAGTGTGGAACTTTACAATTAGGAAAGATCTTTAGATGAAGGCTGGTTCCTATTCCTCTGTTCAGATGCACACATTCAAATTGTAGAGGATCTACTCTAAAACCTACTCTAAATTGCCAAGGAGACATGGTTAAGAAGATGCAAGAAAATAAACCTAAAATAAAAAAGGTGATGCACCAAAGGAATGTTGAACACTTGCTTTTCCATTAAACATAAACCATTAAAAATGTAAAACAACCTTCATGCATAGATAAACAAGATTGTAATGAGAGATCAAGGGAATTAAATGAACACAAGAGAGGGTTGAAATCATCCACAGACTTATCTTATTGGTCCACAAATTTTATATAATACATTATAATGGCCAAGAGGAAAAAACATTGTAAAGTCTAGATGGGAGGTTTGAACTCAAAAAACTCACTTAAAGACAAGAGAAGAAGGGAGGGTGTAAGTACAAATTGTCCAACATTATAAAAATGCCCCTCCTTATGATATATAGGAAAATGGGAAAAGGAGATAAAAGAATTTGAAATCTTCTCCAACCACTCTAAAAATGCATTGAATTTTCCTACAACATTGATTGAAACCCCTCCAAAACCCATGGCTCATTGTACTTTTCCTTGTTGGCGAAGAAAGGAAGCTCGTACCTCATCATTGTGGTAGGTGAGAAACCTAGGAAACCCTCAAAACATGACATACTGCATTTTTCACTTTGAAGAACTTAGTCTACTCAAATTAAGATAACCACACCCACCTTTGTCACTACGCCTTATCCACTTGTCTATGGATTTGAAGACATTGTACCTTTAGAAATTCAAATTCCATCACTCTATGTATCTTTAAAGGATTTTATCCCTAGTGTATAATACCGCTAAAATCATCTTACACAACTAGGATTGTTGGAAGAAAATCACTTAACAACCCTTGAACACCACAAATTTTATCAACAACACATTAATAGAGGATATAAAAATATGTCAAAGAATGTGGATTCAAAATTTGTGACCTAGTACTTAAGGAGAATAACAATTTGACCGAATTAGTGTGAAGTAAACATGGGAAATTCACCTCTAATTGGATTCATACCTAGGTTATTACTCACAAATATGGGTTAGGAGCATATCATCTTGATTCTCTTGATGAGGAACCTAAAAGGAGCCTCTAATTTCTTTGCACTTATGACCTTTTTGTTGTTAAATGATCGATTATCATGATGATATTCTTGGTTACACCATTTCATTCCACCATAAAAAAAAAACATGATTTTTCCTCTAGAACCTATGCATTTATATATGGGGCATATGAATACTTTTTGCTTATACATCTGTCCCCTCCTTAATGGAAAATTTATTGGGGTCTTTCTCTTAGCTCAAAATAAAGTCAAAACTATATCTATGGATGCTTCCTATCAAAATCAATATATATATATATATATATATATATATATATCTGTATGTATGTATGTATGTATGTATGTATGTATGTATGTATGTATGTATGTATGTATGTATGTATGTATGTATTTATGTATGTATGTGTATGTATGTATGTATGTATGTATATATATATATATTTATTTATTTATTTTGATCCCTCGAAGGACAACTATCTAACATCATATTGTCAAAAGAAAAGTAGACTGATCCCTTGAAGGAAAACTACCATTATAAAAATTCATGGACTGATCCCTTAAAGGATGACCATTCAAATCAAAATAAAATGTAGACCATACCCTTAAAGGATGGCTACCCATGAAAAAGGCTTCATGTTTTCATCATCCTCTGTAAATATATCAAAATATGAGAGCATCCTGGAAAGCTTCCCGCATTGATCAACTTTCCCATAAGAAAGCTTCCCACATTGATCAGCTTGCTCCACAAAAATTTCTTATCATAAACAGCTAGGGCATTGATTCCCTTTAATTTTCACAAAGGAGAACCCTTTTTTCTAATAAAGAGCATGTATACATATTGTTCTCTTATCTATTTCATTCATGTTTACCATAATTGGTATGGATCAGTAAATTGATAATCTTATTTAACATTTTAAATGGATACAAGTGCAAGAATTAGCAAAACCCATTGCAAGTTTAATAATCAATGGGGCATTTTTCCTTTCCATTTTTACTTCATTTTATTTTAGGTTATATTTGATTCACATTTTTAACCACATAATCAAAACATAAGCATAAACACATTTATTTCGTGCAACACATATGATATCATAAACAAGATAACAATTCATCGTAATAATAGTGATCATCATCATCGAATCATCAAAATCATAATTTTCGTCATATTAAAAATCACATAACCATATAATCATCAACATAATTAACCTCATTATCATATTTGATGAAATATGTTACCTGGTCATCCATGGAAAATCAATAATTTAGTATGGAACTGAAATCAAAACCACCATATAGAACTGAATCTTTGGTTCTTGTACTCAGTCTATCTTAGAATAAACCTATAAAAGTTGGGCCTTAATCCCATTCTACTCTAAAATAAAATCATCCTCTCTCCAAATGAGAGCATCCCATAATCCTTCCAAATAATCTCACTCTCTACGAGTGACATCTCTCTTGGTCTCTCCTATGGCCATCTCATCCATCACAATAGCAACATATGGAGAAATGGTTACATCACCGTTCACCCTCTTCTCCTAAATCTAAACATCCTCCTTAGATCCTCCCTATACTAGGGCATGCACCATTTTAACTAATTAGGCTTCCCTTTTTGCAACCTTCGTCCTCTCAAATCCTCCGCAAAGAACGTGACCACCAAATAGTAAAATTAAGATTCACCCCTACATCATTAATCAATTATAAGGCCCCATCCTCATCTAAACCCATCACCCCTATCTTGTTAACAATGGCTAATGGCCCACCATAACTCCCCTGTGGGGTATAAGTGTCCATGTCATCTTGTCTATATGAAACCGAATCCTTGGGTATACCCTAAATCAACCCAAACTTACGCGCCACCCGGCTAATCATATCAAATCATCCTCTCCAACCCTATGGCCTTGCTCCCAAGTATCCTACTTCAAACAAGATAAATATAAAAAAATTTGCCTAATCATGAAAATCAACATAGGGACGCTAAATCACGTCCCACACCTGTAATCCTAAAATCTGGTCCCTATAATAAGTAGCCCCCTTTCCCTTCCCGGCTTCGACGTAAGCTTTGACTCCACCTCATCAAACCTAGATGTCTCACCTCAATGAAACTAGGAAATCCAAATAGACAAGCAATTTACCAATATGTTAATGTTCTAAACACTGTAGTAGGAAACCAACATCGATGCCATATCACTTGTGGGACGTCCCAAGCCCACATATCTCTATATTTACGTGCAAAAAGTGGGAGCCCACTAAAAATGGTATGGTACTCAATCATCTCTTTAACCAATCTGGTCATCATTCATGGCAAACAAAATCCCCCTATATCCGTAAATACAAAACATGAAATCCCTATGATCATCATTGTCATCCATAGAAAACCATCTCTACCAAAGATCATACAAAACTTGATATTCAAAACCCCCCGAAGTATACCCGACACCTACAACATCACCATCATATAAAAACTACATAGTATCAACTTTATCTATATCAAAAATACAATAAAATGACTCTCCCCTCACTGGAAGCCACGTAATCCGATGTACATCCTCGAGTGTAATGATCATCTTGTTTATGGGTAGCCAAAAAGTGTTGGTGGAAGGATTCCACCTCTCTAACAATGCAAGCATCAAACTATGACATTTGTGTAATATCTTATAATATCTCATGCAACAAAACCCCATAGTCTCCATAGGTTCTCAATCATCATGAGATAGATCCTCTCTCACCTCATCCATCATCAAGGGGATG
This sequence comes from Taxus wallichiana var. yunnanensis, assembly GCA_018340775.1. Lineage (NCBI taxonomy): Eukaryota > Viridiplantae > Streptophyta > Pinopsida > Cupressales > Taxaceae > Taxus > Taxus wallichiana. The sequence continues at coordinate 474,907,305 of CM031241.1, forward strand.
TGGTCTTGTATGGCCAAATGGGCTTCTACCTACAAATTTTATTTTTTTAATAAAAATGTAGATAATAATAAAACACTCATAAAATGTAAATATGACAAGAAAATATGATAAATATTATTCTAAACATGAAAAAGTTAGAAACTTTTCTCAAAAATACATTTTTCAAAAGTAAAGACAAAGCATTGATTGCGGTGAATAACAAGTGATTCACCTCAATCGCTAGCGATTCCTAAAATTTCACCCTAGGGCATTAACATGTCCAAAAATATCTCTAAAAGACAAAAAACCACAAAAGTAAAAGAAATCTAAAATAAAACACAATTGTGGCCTACCTCGGTGAGGAAGGGCTTCTTTTGTGGCTAGATGCGACTATTTTGTACCATTTTTGGCTCAAAGAAACATGTTTTACCTTTTGAGAGGTTTTTATCACATACAATATAAACAAATAAACAATAAAACAAACCAAACCACTTGGGGTATTTATACCATCAATTTTCTTCCTAACCCAATCGCTAGCGATCACCGTAATCACAAACAATTGGGTCAATAATCAATGATTACCTTGTTTTGGTATATGTATATATGTGGCCTTCCCTATCTTGCAAAAACCAAAATAAAAAACATGTTAGGAATAAAATTTATCTTAATTCATCATTAGTTTATATTTGAATAAATGTAATAAGTTGAAGTATTTATTTTAAATACTTTAAAATTATGTCAATAAGTATTATTTATCCTTAGTTGTTAGTTAACCAAGTGATAGTGTTCTCATCACTATGTTTTTGGGATCATGTTCTATCTTACACATTTTGTTCCTAGATGATTTCCATTTGGGGCAATAGGAGCTGTTAGGGGTAATATGCTATTTATGCTTATTTTCTCATATTAGGTGATTTGTTTCGATATATTTTGGATGAGATAGAAGTTGTCCAATATCTATAAATATTGTAACTCTCTCATTTATTTGTAATTCTTGATTTTTATATTAATAAAATACATAAACACCATATTCTTTCTATGAAAATCTTTTGTGTCAAATATTGTTTTCAAGCATTCATTGTCAATATTTTTTATCAGAGTAGTATTCTGATCCGAGAGTGTGTAGAAAGTTTTATGGATGTTTAGGGAGATATTGAGAAATTAAAGAGATAGGAGGAACCATAGATGCCCCACCATTTCATAGCCCCTACCCGAATCCACACCTCGATTCATAGTTGATTTACAATTGAAGAACACTAGGAGTGAAATCATAGGCACTTGCGAGACTTGGATGTAACTCGATTACATAAAAGGTGACATTGTTTCATTCTCTCTTTTTTTAATTACATGTACCTTTACAAAAATTCAAGAATTTTAATATATATATATATATATAATATATATATATATATATACACAATATTTTAGTATTGGGGACTTGATATTTTCAAGTTCCCCACATAACTTCCCCTTACCATTCTCTATGCTTTGTCTTTTCATATATCCGGCAGAGAATTGTATGTGTCTATCGGAAGATTTGTGTCTAAGCGTTTAACCCTGTATGAATGGGAGCAGAGTAAAAGAAGCCAAAGGAAGAAAACAAGTGATCTTGTTTGCAAACCGACCTCCATTTGCACACCCATCCACATGCAGACCCTGCAAATCACGAGACAACAAAAAAAGAAAAATTTTTGTTAAATAAAAGCAAACCCTCGTGAAAATCACAAAAAAAGAAAATATGTATAAAAGTTGATAAATTGAGGTGGTGGCGGAGGAAACAAGGTTGATGGTGGATGAAACAAGGTTGTACACATGCACGTAATCCTTAAACCACATTTTTGTTAGAAAATCCGCTTTAAAAAAACTTTCCATTTTGGGATTGTGAGGAAAAAATAAGAAGTATCGAAAAAATCATTTTTGGAAAGGGGTCGGAAAGATTTTGAAATCATAATTTTAAAATGTCATAAATTTTAATGGTCCCTTGGATTGAGGTGCTATTTGTTTTAAAAGTGTGTGTTTTTGCGAGATCTACGTATTGGTCTAATTTATAATAAGATATTTTTGTCAAAATTGTAAATTAGATTTTTATTTAAAAAGAGGCCAAAGAGTAAATTTTTTTTTTTTTTCAAGTCAGCCAAGAGAGCCATTTTATTTTTGCAAATCGACCAAAAAGGAGCCCAAAATAAATAAAATAATACTTTTTGAGGGGTGTGCATGCTTTAAGGGGGAAAAGTGTTCAATTTGTTTTTCTTCTACTATTTATCAGGTCTTCACAATTACCACAATTATGGCTTAAAAATTATTTTTTCAGATTCTCAACTTTTACATAAATTATCCGTATTCTCAAATTGATTTTTAAAATCTATGTTCCATTGATTTTGGTACATTAACAAGATATGCAATGATGTTACACAACAAGCTACATTTGATAGTGAAAATCCAAAATCAAAGTTAAGAATATAGTTTAGTGTTTCAAATGAGGTGCAACCTCATATTCGTGAGGCCACACTAGAAAAAGAATCTTGGGAAAAGTTAAAAAGATTATATGAGTCCAAAAATAAGAAAAATATTTCCTCTCCAGAGTCAACTATTGAACTTGAAAATACAACCAACAGAGAAAGTTGAAATGTTGTTTAGAAGAGTAGCAACGTTTTTTGCATCACTTCAAGATTTAGAAGAATAATTAACCAACATGTCACTTATGCCTATAGTATTGAGATCTCTTCCTTCTTATAGGATTTTTGTGACCACGTTAAACAAACTAGTCAAATAACAAATTTTGAAGAGCTAGTGAATATGCTACAAAGAGAGAAAGCTATTCACTCAACTACTAAAATTGAAGAGAAGGCACTTGCTTCTAATCAAAAAGGAAAAAAAGAGGGTAAGTCTAGTAAATAGCCTCACAAAAAATACTAAAAAAATCCAAGGTAAATGTCTTATTTATGGTCGAAAAGGACATGAGTTAAATAATTGTTGGTAAAACACATTCAAACAATGATCATCAAGTGGTAAAAATATTAATTACCAAAAAAAATTATCCAACAACATAGTAAATAGGGACAAAATAATCAAAAGTGGAAGAAGAAACCAACTCAACAAGGAAATGTAGCGAAATAGGAACATCAATTTGATGATGATGACTTCCTATATTTGGCATAGTTAAATGAAGTATCCAATTCTACAAATAAAATTTGGTATGTTGACTTGGGTGAAACTCAACACATTACAGGAAAGAAAGATTGGTTCTTCACAATGAGTAAAACACCCACCGAAATCATGTCTCTTTATGTGATTATACATCTTACAGTGTTGAAGGCATTGGTTCCATTTCACTACTACTTAGGAAACATAATTGTAAAATTAAAGATTTTCTTTATGTCCATGGTTTAACAAAAAATTGTTATATGTGAGTCAATTATTAGATCACAATCTCAAAATTGACTTTTATTATAAAGGTAGTAAAATGATGTGCCTAATTCGTGATAAGTCGAGAGCTTGAAAATTGTTGCAAAATCTTTGAATGTGTGAATAATGTTTCAGTTGGATTTTATTCAACAAAATGATCAAGCACTTGTATCTAAGGATACATCATCAACTCAACTAAGGAATTGAAGACTTGGACATGTTAGTTTTTTCTATCTTGAGACACTTCATCGATACAATATGGTTAGGGGTTCCCACTTATAAAAAATGGTACATATAAATTTCAACATTGTTTGGCACGAAAACAACATAGAGCAATATTTAAACATAGTACATTTCATGATAAGGAAAAACTTGACTTGGTGTATATCGATCTGCAGCAGACTAACGAGACCTAACAACTCGGGTTTCAATAATTCATGCTCTTTGTTGATGATTTTGAAGAAAAATTTGGATATTTTGTATTTCTATAAAATACCAAAATCTTGAAACTTTCAAGATGTTGAAATAACTTGTTTAAACAGAGTCTGGTAGGAAAATAAAAACATTCCACTCATATCGAGGGTAGAATACACCAAGTAATGAGTTCAATGATTTTTGGAAACACATGGCATTTTTTGTCAAATGGATCCTCCTCACACACTACAAAAAAGTGGGATTGTCGAAAGGTAAAATCATACTATCATGGATATGGTGTGATGTATTATTTATGATGTAGGTTTATCGAAAATTTTTGGGACGAAGCGATTAAAACCATAGTCTATTTACCAATTAGAGTTCCCTTTACATCTCTTGATGGAGTAACACCTCATGAAGCATGGTCCGGGAAGAAGCCATCTATTTCTCACATTATATTTTTCAGATATAAAGAAAGTATGCACATTCCTAAGAAAAAAAGAACTAATCTTGATATGAAATAAAAAATACTTATCTTCTTAGGATACAATGATGAAGCAATTTGCTATAGACTTATAGATCCAACAACAAGAAGGGTATACACTAGTCAGGATGTTGAGTTCCTTAAGAAGAAAGAAGCATATGCTCCTTCCATACACTCAAATTATGAAAATAACATCCCTACAAGTGAAAATAAAGGATGGTAATCACTTTGATGATGACAATGATGATGGGGAAGATAATGAGATTCAACCTCCGAAAGGAACCAAAAACGTATGCCCAAATGGTATACAAGTATGATTAGAGATGAAGAATTGGATAGTTTCCCAATGCATCTTCCATGGGGAATAGGACTCATGAGATGGCTTGAAATGAGGTCAATTTAGACTTAATGGGTAAATTTTTTGAAACTACTGAGCCATCCATAGTTTCAAAATCCCTATAGTATAAACCTTGGAAAGATGTTATGGATGCAGAATATAAGTCACTTATGAAAAATAATACATGACAACTTACATATCTTCTACCAAGGAAAAATCTTATCGGATGCGATGGAACTTCAAAACGAAGTACAAAATAGATGAAAAATTGATAAACACAAGGCTAGACTAGTTTCTAAGGGATATGATCAAAAATAAGACATTGATTATGAGGATAATTTTGCTCCCACAGCTAAGATAAAAACTTTCACATTAATTTTTCTCTAGCTACACACATTTGGTGGGAAAATACACTAAATGGATGTCAAAAGTTCCTTTCTTAATGGTGATTTACATGATAAAGTTTACATGACTCAACAAAAATATTTTTTCATACTAGGTAAAGAGGAAAACATATCTAAACTCATAAAATCACTATATGGTCGAAACAATCTCCCAAGTCATGGTACATAAAAATCGACAAGCATCTCATTCAACGTGGATTTAATAAGAGTCCATATGATCCGAATATCTATCTCAAAAAGCAAGGAGGGGAGAGTAGTATATTTCAATGATCTAGTAATCACTAGGGGATCGGTGAGGATGATTGAGTCAACAAAGAAAGATATAACATGATCATTCGACATGGCCGATCTTGGGCTTCGATCTATTTTCTTGGACTTGAAGTTTTGTAAAAATAAAATCATATCTTTGTGTCACAATTGAAATACACTAAGACAATGCTCCAAAAGTTCAATATTATGGATTGTAATAAATTTTCCACACCTATGGAGACAAGATTTAAATTGTATCGAATAGATCCATTACCATAACTAAATGTAACTCTCTATCGGAATTTGATCGAGAGTCTCATCTACTTAATTTCCACTACGTCCTATATCAGCTATGAAGTCATCTATCTTTCACGGTTTATGCAAAAACCAAGGGTTTCTCACCGGAAAGAATAAAAGTAGATACTTGAGGTATATCGGAGGAACTATGGACTATGGCCTATAATAAAAGAAGAATAATAAATTCTTCTTAATAGAATATTTAGATTCAAATCATATAGGAAACATAAATGATAGGAAATCAACTTCAGGATTTGTATTCTTTTTGGGATCTTGACCAATATCATGGGGATTAAAATCGAGACTTTTATTTCAAGATCCTCCATAGAATCAAAATATCGTGCAATGTAGAGTTTTCACGTGAAGCGATATTGCTCTGATGTATACATGAAGGAATTAGAATACCATAGAAAGATCCAACTATCCTATATGTTGATAAAAAGGAGTATTAAAACATGTTTTGAAACAAATTTTTCATGAGTGCACTGAACACATTAAGGTGCGGTATATTTCATTCATTAACATGTTCGAATAACAACATCTAGCTCCAATATTGCCCAACAGATATGTAGCATGCAAATGTCTTCACAAAGTCACTTTCTCGAGGTAAATTTGAGGGTTTTAGAGAATTTCTCTCCTGTTCACTTAAGACCATGCTCAATTAAGGGGGAATGTTAGGAATAAAACTTAGCTTAATTCATCATTAGTTTATATTTGAATAAATGTAATAAGTTAAATTATTTAATTTAAATACTTTGAAATTATGTGAATAGTTATTAATTATCCTTAGTTGTTAGTTAACTAAACGATAGTCTTATGATCCCTATGTTTTTGGGATCATGTTCTATCTTGCATATTTTGTTCTGGATAATTTCCATGAGGGCAATAGGGGCGATTAGGGGTAATATGCTTTTCTACATATTTTATCGATTAGGTGATTTGTTTCCATATATCATGGATGAGATAGAAGATGTGTAATATCTATAATTATTACACTCTGTCATTTGTTTTGTAATGCTTGATTTTGATATTAATAAAATACACAAGCACCATCTCATTTTTGTGAAAATATTTTGTGTCAAATATTGTTTTCAAGTATTCATTATCAAGAGAACACACTAAACACACACAAGTGTGCCATGCCCTTGAAATGGACCATAACCCATGGAAACCTTTAGTCAAAACAACATAATCACAACATTGGGATTTTCCATATGTCCATAGGAGATGAGCCCTTTCACACCCATCACTTGGCCTTTTCCCCATTTATCCGGGAAGAATCATATTCTTGTAAACATTTATCCCTTTAAACACCTTAACACTTTATTCCCTAGAATCACACTTTGCAACCTTTACGATTAGAGAAAGCCTTTCTCAAAACCAAACACACTTTGGTGCTTTGGTTGTATTATGCTTCACAGTGAATTCAACCCTACGAATAAGATTATATTTCATTGTTTTTGTTAACCAATTTTCTATAAAATTTCCAAACAAAAAGGGGCGAATGTATACACCAAAAATTTACACCTCCCTCAACCTACACAAGCTCATGAATAAAAAATAACACTTACTGACCTTTTTATATCACCCCCTCTCGATATTTAATTTAACCCATCATATTTCTAAAGTCTAAAACAATTTTTTTAGTGATTAAAATATATGAATGGGTATTATTTCCTTATACCTCACCTTTACCACTCATCCAGTTGTTGATCAAAGTTTCCTACTTCATGTCCAGGTTATTCTACTAGAAATCAGCAAACATAAAACAACGTCGATTATGTAAGGTCTTAGTACCTTGGAGATTGTGATGAATGATATGGGCGCAAAGAAACTAGAGATGTGATAAAAGAAGATAGATTTGAAAAACTAAAATAGATAATGTTAGATAAAAAAATATGTGGGGTTTCTTAGAAAATCTTGGTTCCAAGAGGATGTCAACCCCATATCTAGAAAGATAGCAATAAATTATGGATAGTAGATATTATGCATAAATAATGGCATACAAAATGACAAGTAACTAAAATGACGAGGAGATTTAGCTTGTTCTCTCGGATGGAGATGAAATTTGCATCAAGATGGCAAGATAATAAATAATGGAAAATATTTCTCCTAAAAACTTCCGTAGCGAGATATTTCATACATCGATTCTTCTTCTATGGTTTTGGTCTAGTTCCGAGATCCATCCTTCATCGAGGTTTCGATCCTCACTGTAGATGTCAATCTTTTGGATCTCCCGGCTCTAGCATTTTTCTATCCCTAGTCGCTAGATTAGATCCTCCTAAAAGAGGGTTGGAAACCCATATTTATAGCTTGGAGGTGAGTTTAGATTGGGGTTAATGAGTAATTGGGGCTGGGTAAGGTAACCCAAGTTAAAAGAGGTGATGTGATCGTGCGGGGCCCATGGTTTGACTTATTAGGTGGAGTGGGGAGCATGATTTAAATGGGTAGGTGAGACGATAGATTCCATTTTAAAATTCAAGAAAGGGGTGTCGAATGGGTGTATTATTACCCATAAATTGAATAAATTGATATGGGAGATAATTCCAAAATTTTAATTATCAAATGGGTCGACATGGAGCCCATTTGATAATTTATTAAATAAGGTGAGTAAATAGATGGAATTCACTCAAATTTAGGAAAGAGAAAGGAAAGAGGTGAGAGTTAAATGAATGTGATATGACAGAGGGGTGCTATACTAAAATTGGTGTTTCCATTTGCTACTTTTTGTTAAGTGGTTTGTGATATCAAGCCATGAGACAAAAAAAAAGGATTGGATGAAGATATATGCTTGAGAATGGATAAAGACATGACCAAAGGAAATATTCCCAGGCTAAAATGATCACAATAATAATAAAAATATGGCGGTCACTCCTATATCACATCGGTAGAATACAATTGCAGTCTCTATAGAGACATACGACAACGTTTACATACTAGTGAGTGGATGAATACCACTACAATATAGATGTAAGTCATGATGACCAATGGGTCATAGGAAAAATCAAAATATGTGTGACTAAATGTGAAAGGTATGCACAATCCTTGGTCTCAGAGGACTTGTGTGAAAAAAATCACGCATCCGAAGAGGAAGAGGATGATAATAATTATACCCCAACACATGGCATAAGAAATAAAAAATTGAGCTATATGCGTTAATAAGTATAAGGATGAAAAGTTGTCCAACTATAGGACATGAAGATGACATAATGGGAGATGGATGTTGAAATAAAATATCCTAGGGGGAATGAGTATGGCCACGAATGTGGATATGAAGAACAGATTGGATAAAATGCCCCAAGAGGGTGTTAAGTATGATGTTGAATACATGTTTCTTAAGAAATGTTTACATTGAAGGAAGATGAATAATGGGTGAAGAAAAAGGAAAGTAGTCCTGCTTCTTTAAAAAATATCCGTGGAAGAGAACAAGATCAAGATAGGTGATGGTCGTTATGGTATCCTCCAAGACAAAATTGTCAAAGGAAGATGGGAGGAGATTCCTAGAAATGGATATGATGATGCCCTATGAGAGGACTGATGAAGGAAAAATATGTGATAGGGTTCTCAAAAAGAAAAGATGTCAATGTTGCAGAGAGAAGAACGAGAATGGTAATGAAATGGATCGATGGCGATACGTAAACAAAGAAACATCAGATTTTATTGTGAATACTAGGTGCAAAGGATGTGTTGAAGGATGTAATGAGAAAGAGAAAAAAGGAATGGACAAGAGGAATGGTTGATTATGAGAAGAGAAAGAAAGTCCAAAGGTGAAGAACACAAAGGTATGGAATAGATGGACAAATATGGAGGAGGAAGAAGATAACAAAGATAGATTATAGAGTAAGGGGTAAATGATGAAGGAAAAACAAGGGGAAAACAATAAAATGACAGAGAAGAGGGTGAATTTATGAAAATGGGAGAGATTTATTTAAAAAGAAAGAGATGATAGAGCAAATAAAATTGAAGGCACTAGATCACAAAGAAGAAATATAAGGAATATGGGCCCGACCACATGGATATGCATGTGGATGGTGGGATGATTAAAAAGATGGGACAACACCGAAGAGATAATTTATCGATGGGCAAGTAAGAAGAAAATTTGAGGTACAATGGGTAAGAATAAGATATGTGGGAAGTAAAAAAAACCAAGGGTAGAAAGGAGGGGAAGACAACATAGAAAATTATGCAAACAGGGAAACAAAAATAGGAGATATTTGATAAAGATTCAAAAGTATCGAAACTCAAAGAGAAGATGGAGTGAATGAATGAGACCAATTGGAAAATATGGGAGATGTGTGAGATGAAGATAAGTTGACATGAAAATAGAGAGAGGGTGTATGATGAAGATAGTGAAGAAATTTGAGAGGAAGAATGGAAGATGGAGAGGTGGTGAAGAAAAAGAGAGGAAGGGAGAGAAGAGGCAATGCCAACAAAGTGATGTTAAGAGAAATCCACCGATAATGAGTGGTACGAAGGGTGTGAGGAAATGTGATGAGATGGAAAAATTAAAGAAGAATGACAGAGGGAATGCCAATGAAGGGATGTTAGGAGAAGTCCTCCGATAGTAATGGGAGGGCACAAAGGAAGGAAGGAATGAAGATATAATGGAGGAAGTCAAAGATAAGGAATGAGGCCATGTAGAATGGGGAGGAGTGATTTTTTAGGACAAGTCCACCAATAATGTAGAAATGGAAGATGATGATCACAAAATGTTAGGAGATGATCCATGAAAATGACATGTAAGTATAGGGGTAGATATGTGAGAGAACTCTAGAAGATGGAGTGTAAAGAGTAAAGAAAGGAGGGATATTGATGTGTGCGAAGATGAAGATGAGGAGAGGATGCAGTGGATGATGATGGATGAGATAAAGATTAAGAAACAAGACATGAAATGAATGGGAAATAAATGGTTAAGTAAGATTACCAAGCAAGGGATAATGGAGATAAGCAGAAGTGGTGTTTTCATAATGGAAGAGGAGATGATAGGATGTGATGATGGGGAATGAAGAGAAAATGTGAATGGTGAGAATGTGTAATGGTGGGTGAGTGCAAGATGACAAATCACCCTTAAGAGGTACTCTTAAGTAAGATCACCATGCCGCAGGAGGAGATAAGTAATATCACCAAACTGGGAAGAGACAATATGGAAGGAGAAAGACAACATTGTAATTGGGTATAGGTGTGGGATGGTTGGTTAGAGCAGATGGGTATGATTAGAGGTAGAAGATAGAATATGAGGAAGATATGATGGGAGGTGGAAGAGTCGGATGGAAAACCAATCTTAAAAGAAACTCTTAAGTAAGATTTCCATGTGATGGGGATAGTTAAGTAGGATCATCAGGATGAAGGAGAGGAAGAGTGATTAAAATACTGAGTGGTGTATACCAAAATGGAACAAAAGATGAAAGGAGGTGATAAAAATTGATAACAAGGAAACAAAGGAGTGTGACATTTATGGATCGAGGAATATATGTAGTGTAGATGGCGAGTGTTAAGGAAATCCTTAACGGGGATGCCCACATGGTGGGAGTGATGATATCGGCATATGATGCGAGAAGAGGCAAAGTGAAAATTCATAGAGGAAATGAAAGGAAGACATAAAAAGTAATGAAAGGGGGTAGAAATTTGTAAAGGATGATGCAGGATAAGTGGTGATTAGTGGAAATGAGGAGCGAAGAGAAATGCATAAAAGACATTATTGAACATGTTGGGGGATATGAAGGTTATAGGATAACGAACTTGCCTTGAGAAGGATCCTCAAGCGGGATTCGTAAACTAAAAAGTACATTTGTGAACGTATTTCACGGATATTATGGATAGATATAGAATTCATAGTATTACATTAGATATGATTTTGATAAAAGATGAATTTGATGAGATGAATGAAACATAGTTGTAGTAAGGGCACACAGGGGAAGCATGATTCAAACCTGATTGGAGATAAACAAGAAAGGTTACCACTCAAGAGCATTGCCCTTGCAGCCAATAACAGTGTTAACACATACCCAAGGATACTTAGTTATACCAATAGACCATGAGGGAAATATGGATGAAATATTCCCATTAAGCTAATGTCGACACGACAAAGATATTGGAGATGTAAATTCTACATGGGAAGAGGGATCTCTATAAGTGATTGTTCCTATAACTATTTTCGGCTTTGGGAAAGGGAAAGAACAATAGAAGAAAGCTGATCAATGTGGGAAGCTTTATGAATGCCATAAAAAAGTAGCCATCCTTTGAGGGTATGGTTTACTTTATAGATAATATAGATGGAAATAATAATATGTATGATAGTCATCCTTCGAGGATCGTTCTATTTCTTTTGATTTTTCTTTGATTTTGACTTGTATGCTTTTTTTTTCTCTTTTTTTTTTGAGCAGATGTCCTTCGAGGGATTATTCTATTTCTTTGATAAATTTGCATTTGGTTCGCATACATGGATTTTATCTTTACATGGGGAGAGATGGGAATAGATAAATATATCACTTAGGAGGGATAATGAATGTAAAAGAGACACCCTAGACGTTTTACATGATATGCAATAGGAGAATGAGTGGTGACAAATGTAATGATCTTGGAGGTCTCACCAAATGGGAGAACTTATCCATAAGGAAAATTCTATGGACAAAGCCGTGGTTCCCATATTTAAGGTCATGACTGATAGTGATAGTAGACCACATACTTCCAACTCATTACAATGAAATATGGAAGGGATGATGATGGAGGAATGATCTAAAGATACGACTAAGTGCTCATTGATAGATATGCGACAATAAACTAGTCACAAGTGCAATGCATTAAGAGGTTCTATCTCTGGGTTTACAACCAAGGAGAGAATACATTAATGTTACGACAAGATGATAGCTTGAAAAGGATTAGATATGGCAGATATAAATGAAAATAAAACTATGTCCTTAAGGAAACAAAAATATGACCACAATGGTGGATTTTGATGAAAATAAAAGGTACCCCAAGAGAGACACAAATATGGCTACAATGATGTGATTTAATGAAAATGGAAATATGGTCCCTCAATGGAAGGAAACAATGGCCAAAAAAGTGGACTTAAAATGAAACAGATGGTGCCCCAAAAGAGACACAAATATAGCCACAATGGTGTACTTTGGTAAGAAAATAAAAAAATGGTCTCTCTCGGAAGGAAAAACATGGCCACAATGGTGGACTTAGAATGAGATGAAGATTTCAATAGAAGTAGTTAAGATTAGATAAATTTGGATGAGGTAAATAAAAAAATGTCAGGGAGTGAATTCCCCTAGTGTATAGGGAGTTGTACAAAATGATATGATTAAAGGTGAGGAAGACTGCTTCTCCAATGAATTAAATTTGGAGGAGTTAAAGGATGTCAAAAGAGTTTAGATGATATTTTTTTAGATTTGGGTTAGATAAATGGTTAGAGATGACAAGTGTGCTTGGAAAGATAAGCATTTTTAATGAATAATGAAGGACCTTCCTTAGGAGGAATTGTATGTGTAGGAGGAATGTTAAGGGATGATGTGGATGAAGGAATCATGGGAAACCTTATGGATGGGATAAAAATCGGATGAGATGTAGATGGAGAAGGATATTTCCCTTAAATGAGGAAATCATCTTTCTCAATAAGGTTGTGGATGATTGTCCAAAAGGCCTTACAATGTTCAATGTCATGGCCTGTACAGTGATAAGTGAAACTATAATTGGGATTGAACCATAATATCTTTGGAACATAGGGATTAAATTCTTTAATGGGAGGAAGCGTGATGGTAGATATTCGAACTAAATGTCGAAAAATTTTGCATAGGACCCAATCGAAGTGTTATGAGGAAGATAACTCTTATGACGTTTTGGCTTGGTTTTAGGTACTTGATATAGATTGGATGGGTGAATTAGATAAATCAAATTTGGTTGGAGGATTGGATTGTTTGGATTGGGATTTAGGTGAGGATGTACATTGAATGGGTAAATTGTGTGTTTTGGAAGAAAAATCAAATTTGGTTGAAGGATAGTATTGTTTGGATGTGGATTGATCATTGCGAGATGTCGTAGATGGAAGGAATGATCCTAAAATAGATGTGGTGGCATTAGATTTTCGAAAAGAGGAAAATTAGATTTTTACAAGGATGCACAAGGGACTTTTGGGGATGTTTTCCACGAGCCTTAGACTTTGATCGACAATTTTTACCCTTAGGAGGTATGATAATAATCTCGACTGGATCTCGATGATGGTGGCATGGTTAATAATGGATAATATTTTCTAAAACAAGAAGAGGGTGTTAATGGAGAAATAGGTGTTTGTATGATGTGATTAATGAGATCTATGCGAGATGTGGATCGTTTAGGTTCTAGTAAGGGAAACAATTGATTTTGAAGAGGTAGAATGTAAACCATCTTTATATGATTTAGGTGGATGTGTTGGTTCAAGTAGATGTTTTAAAGGGTATCTTTGATAGGGTTACGATTGAGAATATTTTTTCAATGTGATAGAAAAATTAGGTAAAGAGTGTTACAGATACATTGGGTGATGTGACCATGGTAAAGGATATAGATAAATATTTCAAGGTAGAGATAGGTGGACTTGTTGATATCATAGGTATATGGGTAGTTGGGATAGATAGGGATGTAGGCATATATGGGATATTTGGAGATGTGGGTGATGTGTTATGTATAATTGAGGCTGATGTGGATGTGGTTAGGATCGTTCATGTGGTTGGTATGAAGGAAAGTGAGAAAGGAGAAATTAGGATTGACTCTAAGGATGGTATTATCGGTAAAGGTGGAATGGATGGAGGTAAAGTATCCAAACCTACTAAAGAGTATGTGGTAATTGATGGAGTAGAAATTATAGGTAATGCAACAAATGCAAGAATATTATTGGGTGTAGGAGTAGGTGGGAATGGTTTCTTCACAAATGTTTTGAGGGGTAAGAATGATATATATGATAATGGGGTTAATGGCGGAGGTGGGGTTGTAAAGGTACATGTGGTAGAAATGAGTTTAGCTGGGATGGTTATGAGTGATGTAGGTGTACTAATAGGTGTGTTTGATGAAGATGTGGGTGAATTCATAGATGTGATAGATGTAGGGATATGTGTGGATATTAGTGGGGTTGAAATAGTTTCTAGAGATGAATCTAATGTGATAGATTGGGGCATATTTGAAGTGGATGAAGTAGATGTTAGTAAAATTTGATGTAGATGTTATAGGGGTAGAAGAAGGTGTAGATTCAAGAAAAGTATAAAAACTTGACATAGGTTTGATAGTTGGAGATGTGAAAGGTTCCACATAAGGATTGGGCATAATTTCCATGGTAGGAACATGTCGAGTTGTCAACAAAATATATTTTTGATTAACGGTGTTAACAGTGTAAGCGTTTGTGATTGAGATTTAAAGGGGGTGACATGATTCCTTGATGGTTTATTAGGAAAAGGTTGTGTAATTTTGTCGAGGGGTTGGCTAGATGTAGTGGTGGAGCTGTCCATTTGGATATCCCCTTGATTTATGAGTTCTTTGACACGATCTTTGAAATAACGACATCTCTGAATGTCGTGACCTTTGACTTTGTGATATTTATAATAGTGGGCATCATGATACCAAGAACGCTTCGCTTGTGAATTTTCCATGGGTCATATGGGTGGAAGTTGGATGGAGTTTACGTCCATCAACTTTTCAAATACAAAACTATATGATTCTCCTAAGGGAGTGTAGTTGATTTTTGGTTGAGGGGCTTGTTGTTGAGGCCATGTGTTGGATATAGATGTTGATGAGGGATTAATTACCATGGCATTGGCCACACATTTAAATGTGTTTTTATTTATGAATGGTTTAGTCAATTCAATTTTAGGTTTGGTCGATCTGAGTTTAAGATGACCTTGTTCAATGGTAGGGGTTCCAAGTTTCCTATCCATTGTGAAAACTTCATCAAAGGTTTGGAATTATTGGATTTGTAAAGTAGACGATATGTGTTACGCACACGAATGTGAGAATAATTTGATGAGTTCAGTTTTTGAAAGAGTTAAGGACATTTGGTTTATAACACCACACCATCGTGTGATGAAGTCGATGATGGGATCATCTTCAAACCGTCATATGGTGTATATATCAGGTGATAGTGGTTTTGTGTGCAATATTGATAGAAAATTTTTCTAAGAATAAGCTGTGCAATCTAGGAAGAAGAGAATATGGGATATGGCTATACCAGGTCAATGTAGGACTAGACAAGGACATAGGGAAAGTGTCAAGGAGTAGATCATGATCATGCACAATAAGACAAAATATGTGTTTAAATCCAAGGAGATGTTGTTGGGGATATTCCTTGTTGTTGAACTTAGTAAACTAAGGAAGTTTCCAATGAGAAGGTAGGTTTGATTGGAACCAATGGATGAATCGATTCAAATTCTGATTTTTTATAATATAATGCATGCTTGAGTGTGAAGGTAGTAGCTTCTAGACTAGTTAGCCTATTCATAAAAGCGTGAATTGGATCATTTGACATGATGTTAGGTTGCGATTAGATTAGTTGTGTGGTTTGAAATGTAGTTTTATAAGTTAAATGATACATTTGTGGATGTGTGGGTGTTTGGTGAATTGTTTGATAAGAAAGTTGATAAACTTGTGGGTGTGTAGATGTATGGGGAATTTTTGATAAGGATTAACATATGTGATGGGTTGAGATTTCTTTTGAACAATAGGGACATGATGTGTTCATTGAAGTTGGGTATGTTTTTGTGGTAAATGATAAGTGGGGATATGAGTGTTGATAGGTTGAGATGGTTGAAGCATATAATGGGTAGGAATGTAGGTATTCAACAGTTGAGATTGTTTAATAGGCATACTAGTAGTGGATGAAATAGAATTGACAAAACAGGATGTGGGTGGAATGAGATCCACCAATTGAGGAGATTGAGAGGATCGAGATATTGTGGGGGATTTCAAAAATATAAATCATATATGAGGTTAAGAGGTGGTCCAAGAGTTTCTAAATGGATCGGAGATGGTTTTGTTGTTGGTTGAGGAAGATAACATTGGGAAGAGATATGAGGATTAGTTTCAAGATAACAATGATTTTTGATGACATGGTCCTCGTGAAGTGAGGCCATGGAGACCGAAGGTTGGGTAACAAGAGGTATGATCTCGAGTTTAGAATTTTGGTTGAAGATATCATTTGAGGAAGTGACATTATTTGATGTAGCATTGTTGTTTTGTTTCATCTTAAGTAAGAGTGACCGCAAGCATAAAATAGAGAAAAAATTATTTATATAATTTGTTGACAAACAAATCAAGCAATAAATTGTTAATTATCATGATTAATTAAGTGATGTAAAAAAGCGTAAGATGGATAGTGAAGGTGCCTACATAACAGAAGTATAAGGTTGGTTTTAGGTAGTTTTGACTAGGAAATGTCTAAAACAGTTGCTTGTTGGGTGTTCAAGTGCTATCAATTAACCAGTGAGAGGAGTATTTCTACGTGTTGATATTGTTCATGAATTTTTGAGTAGTTTGTGATAAGTGAAATGCAAAGGTTAGACCCCTATTTAAGCTATGTGATCGGTAGGATACATAAAAGACATGTTCTTTTAAAGCCAAAATGAAATGTGACATTCGATGCAGACAATCACTTAGAAAAGGGAAAGTTCAATGCAAAAAAGAGAAAATAGAGAAAAAACAAGAAAGACACGGAGAATGCTTTTCCCTATTATGTGATTACACGTGATAGTGACATATATTGAAAGTGCCAATCAATGGTATAGAACAACCATGTACCCTAAAATTTCATCTTTTATAATTGTGGATAAGTTCGGTAAAAGTGTTTTGTGTGATGTGTTTGATTTAAATATTGGTCTTTGGAGCAGTGTTATGTTGTTTGCAAGTTGGTGGAGTGTACTGCAAAAGAAATAAAATGATTAGTTCACGTGGAATAAAAAATAAGAAAAGAAATATAATGGTTCTAATGACATGGTGCTTTGAAAGAGATGCTTAATTAGATAAATAATAAAGGTAATTAGTCTAATTAGAAATATAATTTTAATTTTTAAGCGATGGAGAGATCTAGCGATGGAGAGATCTACGGGGACACGGTTTCCGCAGTTTCCGCAGTTTTGGCTGCAGAATGTCTGCGAACCACGGTTAAAAATGCTGAGGAAAGGCTGAGCTATAGCCAATGCAGGGCGTTTGTAGACACGGGTAAGAACGTCATAGCGGGAAGTACAGCCAGTGCGGTCTCTGCAGTTCTGGCCGCGGAAAGTCTGCACAATATGACAAAACTTACTGAGGAAAAGCAGATCTCAGACTGCAATCGGACGGCTAGCAGAGAAAATGAGGAAATACTGAGATCCACACCTTTGGCTTGGAATAAGCTTTTTCAAAGCCCTAACCTCAAGGTGGGTCCGAAAAGCACTGAACAGTTTACATGGGAAATGGACAAAGAGGGTGCCACCTGTCTTAGGGTCCCAGATGGTTTTGTTGATAGAGCTTTAAACAAAACAAACCTCTCCCTTGTTGGTAAGTTTCTTGGCTCTAGACCTAATATTGATTTCATTAGAAAATGGGCTATGAGAAAATGGAAACCCAAGGGAGCCCTAAGCATTACCATTATGCCAAAAGGTTTTTTCTTGGCTAAATTTAACCAACAAGAGGATTTAGATTCGGTGTTACTTGGAGGCCCCTGGTGGTTGGGAAATATGGGTCTTTTTTTGAAAAAATGGTATCCGGGTTTTGATCCAAATACAGAAAATATAAACACCATTCCAATCTGGTGTAGGCTACCAGGACTGCCATTGCATCTATGGGATGATGAAATACTGTTAAATATTGCAAAATCCCTAGGCACACCTATTGGATTAGATGGACCCACAAGAAACAGATCCAGGCTTGCTTTTGCTCGGTTCTGCATTGTCTCAGCCATTGATCAGGAGTTTCCAGAGCACATAATATTGAAAACTAGATTTGGATCCTGGACTCAAAGAATTGAAGTTGAGACCTTAAGATGTAAGCGGTGCCAAAGCATTGGTCACTCTGACGAAAACTGCAACAAGAAGAAGACCCCTCTTTTGGTTTCTGATCAGCTGGATAGACTCAGATCTAAACAAAGTTAACAAGGATCCAAGCAAGGAAAGGAAAACTGAAGATAAAGGTCCCAGCCAGAGAGAATGTGCAATTAAATAGCAGGGGGAAAAAAAAAAAAAAAAAGGGGGTTTTAGAACTCATATTAAGAAACATCTTGTCTGGCGTCCCAAAGATGCTACAATAGCTTTGCCTGAAACCCCAACAAAGAAGTAGTGGACAAAACTATGAAGGCATCTCCGGACAAACCTTTTGAAACTTCTGTGAAGGATGACCTTGTTAAGGTTTCCTTGGAAGTGAACGAACAAGAAGGTTTAATCCCTTCTGGTTCAGAAGAGAAAGAAATCCTGTCATTCATTAGAGAGGAAGCTTGTAACAAGGAGAATATGGATGTGAGTGAACCCCTGGAGATCCTCTCTTCTGGAGAGACAGAAATGCGGATCCGCTGCCATACCTCAGCATTTCAACAGCGACTGCGCAGGACTGTTGCAGCATCAAAACTGCTTCTGATCATACTCCTGACAGTATCCATAAGGAACAAAAGGAAGGGGGGATCACGCCTACCATGGAAAAGAAGACCTATTTAATCCCTTCTGGTTCAGAAGAGAAAGAAATCCTGCCATTCGTTAGAGAGGAAGCTTGTATCAAGGAGGATATGAGGGTGTTTGAGCCCCTGGAGTCTCTCCCTACTGGAGAGAAAGGAAATGCGGATCCGCTGCCATACCTCAGCATTTCAACAGTGACTGAGCAGGTCTGTTGCAATCACACTCCTGTCAGTATTCATAAGGAACAAGAGGAAGGGGAGATTACGCCTGCCAAGGAAAAGGAAGATCCAGACTCTGGGTTCACTTTGGTCATCTCAAAAAAGAAAAAAAAAAGAATGGAAGGTTTTGAAAGGATCCCAGAATCACTTTATAGTGAAAAGAAAAAGGAAATTGACAATTGGGACACCTCTACCTCCAGAAAAACCAGATCTTCAGTTAGACGAATAGCTGATTTTGGAGGAAGCTCGAAAAGAGGAAGACCCTCTAAAAAGACTCTCAGAGCTAAGAAAACAGAGAGGGATATTGCAGATGGTGTTCAGCGGCAACTGAACCACCAAGCAATTCCAACTACCAACCATTCCATATGAAGATCATATCTTGGAATATTAGAGGCCTTAACGGTTACTCTAAGCAAAGAAACATCAAGGAGTTACGGGACTCCAGTAACCCCAGCATTTTGATTCTTCAAGAAACTAAGATGAAAGCAATGACCATGGATAATATTAAAAATAATTTTTGGGATAGCTCTGAAATGGCGGCTGTTGATTCTCAGGGTGCTTCCGGAGGGCTGGCTACTCTTTGGGATAAAAGGCACTGTACTGGTATGATTCTTAGTGATAATATTAATCATCTTGCAATTAAATTTGTCACTATTGAAAAAAAGTGTGAATGGATCTTGTCTAATATTTATGCCCCTAACTCTGCTAGTGGTAGAAGAAAACTATGGGCTGATCTTAAAATCTTTAGAAACCAGCACAGTTCTGCTAACTGGCTTATCATGGGAGACTTCAACTCCCCTCTAAACCCAGGCGAAAAGTTTGGGGGAACCCCCACCTTCTCTAATGGAATGGAGGATTTTGCTGATTTTATCACTGAACAAAACCTCATTGATGTGGATCTGCATGGTAATAAGTATACTTGGAATAATAGAAGGTTGGGAAAGGAGCTCATTCAGGTGAGACTGGACAGGGCACTAATCTCAGCAAACTGGATTCTTAGCCAAGACTTTTACCTCTCTTCCCTGCCCAGAATTGGATCGGATCATAATCCGATTGCTTTAAGCTTTCTAAATTGGACCAAACCTGCAAGAAGCTCATTCAAATTTGAAAAAATGTGGATGGAGCACGTTGATATCTATGATAGAATAAAGGAATGGTGGGATTGGAATGGGGAAGGCACTGCCCAGTACAGATTGGTCCAAAAACTCAAAAATGTCAAAAAACAAGTCAAACTTTGGAACAAAAATGTTTTTGGAAACATCTTCGGAAAAAAGAAAGAGTTAAAACAGAAGCTTCAGGATCTTGAGTTAAAGATGGATACTATGGGGAGATCAGTTGAAGATGAAGTAAATGAAAAGAAAATTCTTTCTGAGTTGCACACGATCTGCAGTAGAGAAGAGTCCTTTTGGCGCCTTAAATCTAGGGCTATCTGGCTTAAAGAGGGGGACAGGAACACAAAGTTCTTTCACATGACCACTCTAAAGCACAGAGCCAGTAATAGGATCTTAGAGGTTTCTAAAAGCAACGGAAGTATCACTAAAGATCCAAACAGCATTAAGAAACAAGCACTTGAATTCTACAAAAATCTTCTTAGAGAGAGTAATGTCAGCAATCCGGAAGCTATTTCCTTCATGCTAGAGGCCATCCCTCAGAATGATATTGAGGACCAGAAATTCAGAGATATCACTAAAGCGGTCACGCTTGATGAGCTAAAAAAGGCTGTTTTTTCTCTTGAGGGGGATAAGGCTCCTGGACCGGATGGATTCTCCATTAATTTTTTTCAGAAATTCTGGGAAATATGCTCGGAGGATCTACTCAAAGCGGTTAATGAATTTTATAGATCGGGAAATCTTCTAAAAGAACTCAATAACACACACATTGTGCTGGCACCTAAGAAAATGGATGCAAAAGATTTCAAGGATTTCAGACCTATCAGTCTTGTTAATGCTATTTTTCGAATCTTTACCAAAATTATTGCTTCTAGGCTGCAGCTCATAATGAAGGATCTCATCTCAAGGCAGCAGAGTGGCTTCATTAAAGGCAGGATAATACAAGACGGTGTGATTATGGTGCACGAAACTATGCATTCTATGGAAAATAACAAAAAGGCAAACATGATCCTTAAGCTTGATATGAATAAAGCTTTTGACAAAGTTTCTTGGGTCTTCCTTGACAGGATTTTATCTAAATTTGGGTTCACAGAAAAGTTTAGAAAAATTGTTAAGTCTTGTATATCTACAGCCAGGTTCTCTGTGGTTGTTAATGGAGAGCCTGTGGGATTCTTCACCAGCAGCAGAGGTCTAAGGCAGGGAGACCCCATCTCCCCCCTACTCTTCATCCTTCTGGCTGACAGCCTTAGTAGAACAATTAGCAGAGCGGTGGAAGTCGGCCTTTTAAATGGTTCTAAACCCACTTCTCTCAGCCAAGCTGTCTCTCATCAACAGTTTGCAGACGACACCATCCTTCTTCTTCTGGCCTCAGTTGTAGAAGCTAAAGCTATCAAGGCTCTTCTGCAGCTATATGAATCTGCTTCCGGGCAAGAGATCAATTACGACAAAAGCATCCTTTTTTTCTTTAACACCCCTGGGGAAAGACAGCTCAAGATTGCTAAAATTGCAGGGTCAGAAATTGGTACTCTTCCAGCAACGTACTTAGGCCTCCCTCTTGGCACGAAGAAAGTCTCTCACACGGTGTGGGATGATTTATTGACGAGATTTCAGAAAAAAATGGCCGGTTGGAAAGGGACCACTCTCTCTAGTGCTGGTAAGTGCCTTCTCATTAAAAGCACACTCCAAAGTTTGCCCATATATATCATGTCACTATTCAAAATTCCTTCCTCCTTCAGAGAAAAATTGAAAGGATTCAGAAAAAAATTTTATGGCAAGGCATGGAAGAAAAGTTCAGATTTCACCTTGTGGCCTGGGATAAAGTCTGCACCCCAAAATCTAGGGGAGGGCTGGGAATAAAAAATATTGAGAAAATGAATGAGGCACTCATTGCTAAGATGGGCTGGAGATTGCTTTCTGAGAAACAACCCTGGATTGATGTTATTAAAACAAAATACTTGAATCAGCAAGCTGTTTACTCCTATCTGCATGATGAGCAACTCCCCAATGGTTCCATTTTTTGGAATAATCTGGTTAAGAGTAGAAACTTCATTAAGAAGGGAAGCAAATGGAAAGTTGGGGATGGCAGCGACATAAACTTCTGGGAGGATAACTGGTCCAATGATAATCTCTTGGAGAGATTTGGGATTGCTAAGGACAGCCTTATAAGAAAGTATGGAACTAAAGTCAAGGACTACATTGATGGAAATGGCACCAACAAGAATTGGAAAAGACTTACTATGGAGCGTATTGAACTGAAACAAATTATCTCCTCCCTCCAAGACCTTTTAGATCTCTTCCCTTTGTGTCAGTTGGATTCCAAGGATGAGCTGATCTGGAGCAATTCACACGATGGTAAATACTCAGTCAAATCTGGTTATACCAGTCTTTTCCACAGTAACCAATCAGATTTTAACTGGAACTTGATCTGGATGCCTGAGTTAACCCCCAAAATAAATTTTTTTCTTTGGCTGGCCATCAGAGGCAAAATTCTCACCACTGACAATTTGATGAAAAGAGGATTTATCATTCCCAATTGGTGCCACCTTTGTAGGAATAACTATGAAGACATTAGCCATCTGTTCATACATTGTGATTATGCCTTTAGAGCTTGGAACTTTGTCCTTTCCAAATTTGAAGCTCTCTGGGTGATGCCGGAGGATCTTATTCAGCTATGGAATCAATGGAACCCACCATTCAGACATTGTGCTATCAAAAGAATCTGGAAATTAGCCATCCCACATTTAATTTGGAGGATCTGGAAGGATAGAAATAATATCGTTTTTAGAAATAAGAAGCAGAATTTTAAATTCACTCTTGGCAAGATCTCCCAAGGCATCAAAGAGGACATGGCCGATTTAAACCTCCCAAGAAACAATTGTTACCACAAAAAATGAAAAGCACATCTTATCAAATTGGCGAGATCGGATATTGGAGCAACCACAGGAATAGTGTGGATAGATCTTTGGTTAAATGGCATCCCCCTGAATCAAATTGGTTCAAGCTGAACTTTGATGGAGCCTCTAAGGGGAACCCTGGAACAGCAGCTGGAGGAGGAGCAATACGGGACCATAAAGGTAATTTGATTGCTGCATATGCTGGAAAAATGGGAATCCAAACCAATCATTTTGCAGAAGCTTTATCTGCTCTCTGGGGATTGAGAGTTGCACGGGCCCAAAATATCCAGAACCTCATTGTTGAAGGGGACTCCCTTAATATTATTAAACTGCTTAATCAGTCCTCTTCTCCTAGCTGGAATATCAAAGATTTTATCTCTGAATCCATAAGCATCAGTCATACCTTCAACAGCATCAGAATCATACATACTTACAGGGAGGGAAACAAGCTGGCCGATGCATTGGCCAATTATGGCATTAATATAAATTTCACTATTTGGGATAATGATAGTATCCCTAATCGACTTCACAACAAGATATACATGCGGACCTTCACACGCAAAAAACACTCTAAAGATATGCCTTAATATTTGGAGAAATCCATAAATTCTTCCACAGTCTTTGTTTTAATTTATTTGGCGTGGCAAATGATATCTACTTCAAATGATAGCAAGATTTTGTTTAGGAACTTCAAGTGGAGTTGTCTAAATTTAAAAACAGCATGCCTGGGAGGTGATAATAGTGTTGATATTTGGATGCCAAGCTCCGAAAACCAAAGATAACTACAAGGTGAAAGGCGAGGAAAGGGTTTTCACGCGACTTCACGCGAGCTCGGATCGCAATCATGCAGCCGTTCGTGGGAGGACCAACGCTACTGATTCCCATTTTTATGAGACCATGCAACAAGTGAGAAGCGAACCACTTTCAACACCCAAAGGTATTACGGGAAATTGTTGTAACCAGCACATCATTGTGAAGATGGGAGGGCCTCCCCCCAGATTGAGCCGTGCGCGCACCACATGGCTGGAAAGAAAACACCGAGCTCTGGAACATTCTTAGCATCGCGGATTCACCAACTTTGTGGAAAGGGTGCGAGGGCATGATCAAAGCATCTCTGTTCGCTTTGCCAAGGAGTGGAATGAGAGGACGGTCGGCTATGGAGGGAGAAAATTCTTATTAATGAGGAACTCATAGCCAAGCGGCCCGGCCTCAATGGAAGGATACCGCTTCTTCAACAAGAGGGTTATCAAAGAGGTTGAAGAGAGAAGATTTGTGGAGGAGGAGGAGAAGCTTATATTCAACACCGCGGATGCAGCATTGTTAGCTCAATTCCATCTCCGTATGATGAAGTCACCCGCATGATGATTCGCTTCATATCATTGGAAGGCGGGTTTATTCTTGTTACATGTCCTCGCCAAGCACCTTGTCTTTTTGAATCACTTTCGTAGGAGTAGGTTGGTTTGCTTCCCTCACTATCTGTTAAACTCTCTTGAGCGCTCCATTTTGGAGTTCCAGAAGCATACCCGGGCGGTTCCCTTACACCAAGGGCTTATTTTGCTTATTCACAAGCACTGCCTTATTAAATTCCCCGGTCTCCCTTCCTCTCCCGGCCCGGCTTTGTTGGGCTCCGCTGCTGCCAGTCCTGTCTCCCCTGCTGCCCCTGCTGCTGCCCCCGCCTTCGGTGCTGCTACCCCCATGCCGGCTGCTCATGCTTCTCCTTCTTTTCCTCCTGTTGCTGCCCCTGCCACCCACCCTGTCTCTACCTCTAAACGTGTCACCAGGGCTTCTAGGAGACTCAACCTTGAGTCTACTGCTGAGGGGGATGAACCTTTGGAAGACATTGCTCGTGATCTGCTGAACATTAGTAGTGCCAGTCCCCAGGCGGCACCAACGGATAACCCTTCTAGGAGATTGGAGGCCTTAGAGGCTGAGCTTAAATTGCTGAAGGATGAGGTCAAAAACCTTGCTAAGCAAAAAGGCAAAAAAATCATTGAGGAAGAAGGAGCGTGGCAGATAGCAGTTGATGATATTTACAAAAAGCCGACCTCCTTAGACTCCCACCTAGGGGAAGGCGAAGACTAGGCATGAGTATAATATTGCAGCCTTCGGGGCCATCGAGGAGTTCATCGAAGGTCATGCAAAAGTGTTTCACATCTTAGCGGTGTCCGGCTACACTTTGGGGCAATGAGAAAGAGAGCAAAAGAACCAGAGAGGAGCTCGATAAGGCGGATCTTTGCTCTCATATGACCACGTTGGGCATGTATCATGCTTGGAAAAAAGTAAAGATGAGTATTGATCAAGCGGCCAAGAAGTAGTCGACTACTTTTGCTGGTCCTTATTGTTTTTATTACGCTTCTTTGTGTAGGCTTGCTTTTTTTTTGCCGTTGTTTCTTTGTTAAGTCTCGTTTGTGTAGTCATTTACAGGCTTCTTTGTTCTTTCTTTGTAACTTTTGTGCTTTCTTCTGACTTCTCTGCTCCTCACTCTTATTCCGGTTTTAGGCCTTCTTTTGTACACAAGGGTATAGTCCCTTTGAAAAACTATTTACCAATATTAAAAAAACAACCACAACAAAAATAAAGAATAACAAAATAATTATCCTAATATAATTGTACCACCTAGGAATTTTAATTAACAAAGCTTAACTAAACTAATAAATTAGCCTCATATAATTACCTTATGAATTCTAATTAACAAGTCGTAAATAATGAACAGCGTAATAAAACAAATATCCTACCATATTAAATATGGTTTGTTCCAATTATCCTAGGAGTACTAAATAACAAATCGTAATTGATTATCTAGGAAATAAAATGATTATCCTATGCATATGAACAAATCATAATTATTTAATGAACAATAATAAAATTATCCTAGGAATTTTAGTTAAAAAATTGTATTTAATTAACTAGTAAATGAAATAATTGACCTATGAATATTAAGAAAAATCGTAATGATTTAACTAAGAATAACATGATTATCCTATATAAAATGTAACTAAGTAATTACTAATAGAATGATGTATGGATGTGATGGGTTGAAATGATGGTGTTTTGAAAGAAGATGTTTGTGTCGAAGTCAACCTACATGTGGTGTGTGGTTGAGCTATGTGGCAACCATGCATTTGTGGATTGACGTGAGAGGTTAGAGGTAGTGGGTGTGGGAGATGGATGGATAGGCCATGGAGAGGATTTTACTCAAAAGGATAAAAGGGAGTGGTGTAAGATGGTGGGGTGTGGGATGTGTGGCAAGTTGGAGGATGTATGTGTTGAGAGAGGGGTGAAACGTCGATTCAAATAGTTATGTTGGGTATTTGGCTATTGAACAATAAAAATATATGTTGAATGCATATGACGTGAACTCAATTAGCCACATATCTGAATAGATAAGAGAGTGGAGGTGGTGAAGAGTCAGTTCCATGAAAAGGATGAAATGAAGATTACGTAAAAAAAACCTTGTTGTGATAATTAAAAGCCAGTCACTATGAAAAAAATGTACGATTACTACCACGAAGCTTTGTGGGACGTTGAAAGGGAACTGGAAATAGTTGGAAGCACCAAACATCTGTATTTATCAACATCTATATGGATATACACGGAACAAGATATGATGATGAGAGGAGAATACGATCAAGAGAATTATTTCATATGGGACATGGTATCATCATGAAACGGGGTTATAGATAACAATTTATTATTTCTCATTTTAAGAATGTGTAGCTCAAGTTGATCGATACCAGAAACTAGGCAAGGGTTCGGTGAGGAAGCGGCCGAGGTGGATGGAGATAGAGTGGGGAGAGGTGGTGGATGGAGTGGGTGAGGATGAGATCTCCCAAGTAAAGGATATGGATATGCGGTCATGTGGGGTAATAGGAATGATTCGGTCGAGGTGAGGAAGGGAGAGGTGTGTGGGGATGATAGCTCGGTGGAGGTAGGGAACATGTGTGAGAAGAGGGAAGGAACTACGTAGGAGAAAGGGATTGGGAGGTTGAGTGTATGGGAGAGATGAGTAGCACATGTGGAGAGCGGAGGGTGATTCTTGTGTGTGGGAGTTGACAATGTGGAGAAGGAAGGTGAAAGTGGATCGTGGCTCGAGATGGATAGTGGGATAGTGCGGGGTATGAGGTGGTTGCATGGAGTAGAGTAGGAAGGATCTCGGTTATGAGGATATGTCGAGAGGTGTGGAGATAGTGGCCAAGTGGTTGTATGTGTTGGAAGGATAGAGATGTGGGCTCGGGGGAGAGCTTGGTGTGTGGGGATGATATCTCGGCGGGAGCGAGGTAGGACCTCACATTGGGTGTAGAGGAGTTAAGATAAAAGAAGCGGGGTAATGGGATGGGTGTCTTTGAGTCGGATGTGGAGTCAAGGGGTCAAGGTGGAATGGTTGGTGGTAATGGGGATGGATCGGTGTTTGGAATGGAGGGAGAGGGGGTTGTTTGGATGGGTTGTGAGGCTTTGGAAGATGGGGATCTTGGTGAGAATGTAATTCGGGGAGAGGAGATGAGTCGGGTAGGAGATGGGGTGATTCAGTAGGGAGTTGATGAGGGACCCAGATGGTCGGAGGGGAGATGGGGTGAGTGGAGAGTTGGTGGAGAGAAGGAAATGATTCGGCGTGAGGACGAATGGTTGAGTTAATAGGGGATGGGTAGTTTAGATTGTTAGAACTTAATAAAATTTTCCTTTTTATTTTTATTTTTATTTTTATTTTTTAAATTATTTTGTATTCATTTATTTAATTAAATATAAAAAAATTAACTCTGTAAACTACGATATGTTTTTTTGTGAAAAATGATAAAACCACTTACTTCGATGTGGAGAAAAATGACAAAATTTAAATAACATGCCAAATAGACAAAGATAATCGAAATCCACTGTAAGAAAGTGAGTCAAAAAAATTAAATATTTATAAAATATATCTAACTTGACAAGAATAATGAATTTGGATAACCATGATCCTTACAACACCTGCACAAGGTTAGCAAAATGAAAATTTAGTAGAATTTGGGTCTAGTTCCACCAGGCGTGCCAAATGTTGATCGAGTTTCTGCTTCCTATCTAGGTTAGTGTACGGGAGATCGGAAAAACAAAAAACGTCGTGTATCCAAGGGCTTAGTACATTCAAAATGGTGATGAATGATACTCACATAGAGAAAATGGTGATGTGATAAAAAGAAGATAGATCTATAAAAATGAAATAGATAAGATTAAATAAAAATATGCGGGGTTTCTAGACAATACCAATTCTAAGAGGATGTTAACTCCCTTAAAGGATGTCAACCCCATATCTAGAAAGATAGCAATAAATGAGGAACAATAGATATCATGCATAAATAATGGAATAATAAATGATAATTAACTTAAATATCGAGGGGACTTAGCATTTGCTTTGAGATGGAGATGAAATGGGCATCACGATGGAAAGATGAAAACTAATGGAAAATATTTCTCCCTCAAAATTTCTATAAGAAGATATTTCATAAATCTATTCTTATTCTTTGGTTCCGTCCGATTCAGATCCATCCTTCGTCTAGGTTTCGATCCTTAGCCTCTAGATGTAGATATTTTTAGATCTCCCGAATCTAGAATTTTTTTATCCCTAGTCACTAGATCTGCATTCCTCCTAAAAGAGGGGGAAAGCCCGTATTTATACCTTGGAGGTGTGGTTAGATTGGGGTTATCAAGTAACTAGGTCTAGGTAAGGTAACTTTGGGTTAACGAGGTGATGTGATCGTGCGGGGCCCATGGTTTGACTTATTAGGTAGAGTGGGTAACATGATTTGAATGGGTAGGTGAGATAATAGAATCCATCTTTTGAATTTATGAAATGGGTGTCGTATGGATGTATTATTACCCATAAATTGAATAAATCGATAAGAGAGATAATTCCAAAATTTGAACTATCAAATGGGTCCACATGGAGCCCATTTGATAATTTATTAAATAAGGTGAGTAAATAGATGAAATTCACTCAAATTTACGAAAGATAAAGGTGAGAGGTTAGAGTTGAATGAATTAGATATGACAGAGGGGTGCTTATAGAAAAAATTGGTGTCTACACTAGTTCACCACAACACTGATTGAGTCACTTTAAAAATTACTAAAATCATGCACTAAATATCTTCCTAAATTGACTTATTTTCTAACTAATCAAATATAAAAACATCTAACCCATTCCCAACTCCAAATGAGTTATCTCATGCTTTTTTATCCTCCACCACATGAAACAAGCTCGAAACCCATCCTTTGAACTTAAAAATAGAATAAAATTATTCGTTTTTAGGCTAACAAATATTTCACTAAAATTGTCGATGATTTACCCGATCCCCGCGATCTATAAGTGCAAGTTTTCAGACCCCATTTGTAGGACAAATCCACGAGCCTTGCAGGTACATTTTACCATTTTCACAATCCACGAGGCATTCAAGACCTCCACATATACATAGTACAATGTCACATTTTTGTAGAACATCATAGTCATCGTCAATTTGCTCGTTCTTGCCCTTCATTCACCGTTTCATCCAATGTTCATACCATACATCCAACAAGGTAAAATATTTCATTTTATTCATTCCATGCATTAACGTCAGTACTTTTTTTTTTAGATAATTTGTGCATCATTAATCTTACATTTTTGACAAGATTAAGAGTGGAAAACATTTATTTAAACTATGTTTACGAAATTTTTAACTTTCATAGTAATCGCTGAAGTTTGTCTTTTTACTAATTTTACTCAATCGATCAAAATGAGGACTAGTTTCTTGTTATATACTGATATTTTTTTGAGGTTTCATGTTTTCGATGGCATAGGAGGTCTTAATTATCATACAGTTGATTCATTCCCTTGCATCTACCACCCTTTTATTGTGAACAATATGAGTTGCTCAATTATTTGGAATTGTGTGCCATTCAAGATACTCTATTTTATCACCATGAATCCATATTTTCTTCCACACAGTGTAGCTTTGAAGATATTGATGCCTTATGGAATTCTTATGATGATACATTGAGGTTACGAGAAGAGAACACCCAATTTGAATGCCGTTATGAAATAAGTCTTCCACATTTGGAGGAGGATTCTCATACTACTTCAAAATCCAATTCCATTAGTGACATTAACATCTCCATCTTAGAATATACCTTCTCCCTTTAATAAGACACCTAGGAAGAAGATTCACCTTCTTCGCTAAGGACTAGATTTCCATCCACAGAATGGGAATTGATGAAGAAGAGGAGGAAACTACCAATTATATTGAATCTCATTCCTCTGTCTCTAAAAATATCTACACTGATCGAGAATCCAACTTTTGGATCTAATCATTGATTATTCTCAAATCATATATGTATTTAAATAAGTGATAAGCACATAATGTTTTGTAATCTCTTATATACATACAACTATATGTGCTAAATAAAGATAAGAGTGTTTTTCTTGATCGATAACATTTATTTTAATATAATATTGAATCTTTGATTACAGGGACTCTTATTTGCAAATATGAATTGTTTTGATTGTTTCGAACACAGTGCACAAAAACATAATCCACATGTGCGGGTATCCTAGAAACCCCTCAATAATGAGGTCGAGTTATGTTATTACCTCTTGAAACTATCAAGAAAACCAAGGTAAAAACCACGTGAGACAACCACCATAGGGAATTATCTAGAATAAATAGCATATAATCTCCAAAAATTAATAATTATCTTATGGTTTAACACATTATTGATTGAATGAGGCATGATGATACATGAAGCTTCACAATCAAACATAAAATTGTATAAGAGACACCCATTTATAATAAGTTATGTTAAAAGGGGTCAACATCCAATTGTTTTTATACGAAATAATTCCCTAGATATACCTTGGTAATTTTTTCCATCTCTTCTTTAGTTTCTTATAACTCATCTTCAACAATTTTGGGGGATGATTTCACATCAATGGATCCTTATTTGTAACAATCTCATATTATTTAAAGCCTAAATAGTCAAAGAATCAGGTTTATATGCTCAAGGATCCTCAATAGTTCTACAATGGGAAATTTAATCTTTATTTGACTTAAAATCTTATCCACATCACATACATTATATTCAAGAAGAGGAGCATTATAAGCCACTTTATTACAAATTTTTTAGATGGTAAGAGGTTATTTTAGTGTAGTTTTGGGAAGAACATCTTGGTTCAAGATGAATTATAGGAGTTCTATTCAACATATTTTCTGAGGAGCATATTTGGGGATATTAGAAATAATAATAATCTTTTCTTTTGTTGCGGAGAAACCCCTTTAATTTGTCTATTTATGAGATTGTAATCCTTTTTTTGAGCAACTGCAACATTGATCAATAAATTTCTATCCTCACTAGAAGGAACATAACCATCATATTTATTGATCATCAAGGCTCTTAAATACTCAAAATCATGATTAAGAAAGTTAAAATCTTGGGCCATATCATATTTAACATTTATTTCCACAAGGAAGGATGTAACCTTGTTAGAACAAGTCCAGAAATCAACCATAGTTGGGCATAGAGGAGGTCGATGTAGAAGATATAATCTACACACATTCTAGTTGACATTCCATCATGCATACATCACTAAAATAATCCTCATCAATGTAATTAGTTGAAGGATGATCATAAGGCACATGGTGTAATAAGAATTTTCTTACCAATCAATTGCATTTTGTTCCTCAATAATAACTACTCTTCCCACTAAAGGGTCGGGAACTTATTTGTTATCTCTAAATTTTTTTGCTTGTTGCAAGAACCCATATGTTCTTTACCTCTATCTTCATCCAAGTGCTATCCTTTGGGATAATTTACAAATCTATTATGTCCGGTGTTCGATGTTGAATCTAAGGATTGGGAGATAATCCCTTATCATCTCTTGCTAACTTATAAGAAATTTCTTTAACATCTCCTACAAAAGTTTTGAAAACTTTTTCAGGTAAAATATCTTAATATTATGAGGATTTTCTTGGTTAAACACCTTAACACCATCCTTATTTGATGGATTTATAGCATCTTTAATATTATTCTCAAATTGGATAGCCATGGTAAAATATTGTAACAAAGTTCTAGGATTTTTGTCTCTCAAATAGTATGTTGCTTCCTTATAAAATACATCTGAAAACTTAATAAGACAAGAATCATCACTAGGTCTTATACTATTGGGTAAAAGTTTTAAGGTTTTATTGAATATCGAAATCTTAGACACACCTATTGGGGTTCTTTTTCATGCTCTCAAAATATGACAAAAGAAACCTTGGATCAGGATTATATCACCATACAAGACCCTAAATTCATTTTACATCTCCTTCCATAAATCAACCGATCCATCGAGATAGGATTTGAACCATTCTCGAGCATATTCTTATAGAGTGTGTACAAATAAATTTACATTTACACCCTCAAAATCAACCTCATAATTATCCATCAAGCTCTCAAATAAGTTAAAATGACGATAGCCACTAATAGCATTATTTACTTGAAACATAGGTAATCTATTTCTAATATAATTGGGGACCTCATTTGGATAATCTTCCATGTCATTAAAATCAATAGGTTTATATGTGTTAACTATGAAATTTCCTCTAAGATGGGGATACACCATGTTATTTTATACAGGAACTACAAGTCAAGGATGGTTTAACCAATGTTGAACAAGAGTTTTTTTCTAACGAATAAGCCTGATGAAATATTTTGGGAAGAATAGACTCTAAAAACATTTTTGGTTTTCCTTAATAAATGAAAGAATAGGATTATGTTTACCTTGTATTTCAGAATTTCTAGATGTGTTAGAGTAGTCCTAAACAAATTTAATATCAAGCTTATTAACTTGTCTACAACTAATCTTTGAACTTTGATCACTTAAAGGATTCCATGTATACTTATTTTTCTATACAAACACTAAATCTTGAAGTAAATTATTTGTGGGATCATATTTCAAAGAAGGCCATAATCCTTTCAATTTTATAAATTATAAACTAAATTAGTTGTTAAAATATGATGAAACCATTATATCCCAATTTTGTTTTAGGGATTCACCACTAGAATACACAATTCAAGAGATATATAGAACCTTTAAACATGTAGTATGTATGTATATATTCCAAGGAAATGGTGTCACTCAGGTGTTGGCTCTCAAAATTACACATTGAGGGAGATGAAAAACCAACATGAGTAGGATGACTTTGAGAGAGTGATGAAAAATCAATTGTTTTTGTCTTTGATAGGTGGTAATATTTTCAACACTCAACTCAATTACTCAAATGTGGAAGGTGATAAGGGGTGCCTTCATAAATAGGATGGCATGTCCCTTCTACTTTTGGATTTACCCTTCTCAAGGCAAGAGAACCTAGTTAAATGATTTGGATAATGGAAAATATTTCATGGCTTATTTTATTTTATGGTTGGTGAAAAATATTTTGAAGCAAGTTCAGCCACGAGATACAATACTTCTCTCAAAAGATTTGTCTCTTTATTTATCATAAGTACTTGGAAATGAAACAAAAATCTAACAGATACAAATAATGAACAACTTCAGATCTCACATTTATATAACATAATTGAGTAAGAATTATTTGAATGATATTGGATAATAGAATTTGTGTGATTCTAAGAAACGACTACTCGTAATGAACAAATTTTAACACAACTTTGAGGAATAGGCATATGTAAGGTATGCAAGTATGATATACTTAGTAGATATGAATATAAATGGTTATTTTTAATTGATCTTCGAAGGGTGAGGAAAATTTCTATTATGACCTTGGCTTATTAATTTTCCCATGGAAAGAATCCATCCTTAACTATGATCCTTGAAAATAAGAATCAATTTAACATAGTCTTTGAAATAATATTTGTATTCATTGATACTCAATTCGCACAAATGTTGTCTACAAAGTATTCACATTCCTAACTAAAAATCATAAAGATAGAGTTGACATAAATCACTTATATTTGTCTTATACACCCAAAACCCTTAAGATATAACAATATCTTCAAAAGTGATGCTTCCTTTAGGATTTTACAATGAAGTTGAATTGTAGTAAAATATAAACTATTATACAATTCTCATAGTGACTAGAAGAATACAACAACTAAGAAATACCTTTGTTTATTTAACAAAGTAAACTCAATGTCGAGATAGTTACATAAGTATATTTCCTCATTCATTCTCCTTAAGCATGAGAAACGGGAAAGTGTAGCTTCATAGAAATAGTTAGTATCTAGTTATGTGAATTTTTGATAGGGGACATAATTAAATGCCTTGAAAACATGCTAATGGTTGTACACCACAACCACCTTAGCTCTTCTTCACGAACTAGACACAAACAATTTCTTAAGAAAATAGAAACTATAACTTAAAACTTGGTCAAAAATTACTACAAATACCCCAAATCTTCCTCCTTACATAAAATGGCAGATTATTACAATATATATCGAGATGAGAGAGAGAGAGAGAAATAAGAAAAATATTATCTCTATGTTTAACCACCAAAAAGATGGATTAAAAATCTAAAAGGGAGCATGAGAAGCCTGACAAATTCATTCATTTCTTCTATCTTACTTGTTATACAAGAAATATCCCCACGCTTAACCAATTTGGCTGGTTGAATCCATATGGATATGAATATTAATACCTGAAATGTTTCTATCCTTTTATATCATTATATTTCATCAAAGTATGAGTTTGATGATTCTAAATTGAAGGAAATGAAGATAAATTTCCAACCATATGAAGTTCATAAGATTTGGAGTAGGGAATCAAAAGATATGGCCCTTTAAATTTTTACGTGTTGGCATGAACAAGAGAATGACAAGTGGTAGAATTTAATAGGCCTTGGATATTTACTTTTCCAATGTGTGCATTTCTCTTACTTTTTCCATGTGTCAGCCTATGGTCTGGTTTTCGCATCGAGCTCTACTTACGTGTCTGCTTACTTTATCTTTTGAATTACCTTTCCTTCTTTCATACTAGATGCCCTTTACAAAATTCCCTTTATCATGGGGCTTGATGTCAACTAGATTCTATCATCTTTATGCATGACGAGATCACTCCATGTGTCTAATTTGACACCTTTAGTCTACACTATGCTCACTACGACATATGAGCCAATAAAAATATACACGTACCTTCATAGTGTAAGAAAATTCTTTATCCATTTCAAACCATGATCCAATAGGAAATCTCAATGCCTCTTTGCAATTCAATATTTTATATCCCATGAATAACAACATTAAAACTAGAGCTAATAGAAAAGATCACGTATTGACACATTCACCTTTCATTGGTTGTTCCTTCACGTCACATTTTCCATCTTGGGTGGACTAAAACTATTGGATCCATAGAATGTTTACATGTTTCAAATTTTACACCTTAAATATATGCTATGTTCTATGTGACATGTGAGAAATGGAGAATTTTCTACACACGTGCGATGTGCTAGACCATTCTTTATCCATTGTGAAGCTTGAGCCAACAGGATGTTGGCATGTGGTACTATTAGGTGTTGTCATTTACAAAAAAACATTAATGAAAAAGGTGATAATGGATTAGGGTCATATGATATTGTGTATGATGTTGGAATGGTGATTTAGGTCAGTTTATGATGATTCGGGAGATTTAGTGAGGATTGCTTGCTCTTGCAAGCCTATTAAGGTGCCTAGGTCATGCAACATGTTGGTATGAGCTTCTTGGATGATTTATAAGAATTTTGGTATGATGGATAACAATATTTAATAGTTAATGTGAAATCACAAAAGTTTTTTTGATGAATTTACAAGTGTTTAGTTATTTTACATGTAGTCATTTGGAGTAGGTATAATACCCAAGAGGTATGAGATTGAGATTTG
Organism: Taxus wallichiana var. yunnanensis; assembly: GCA_018340775.1. NCBI lineage: Eukaryota > Viridiplantae > Streptophyta > Pinopsida > Cupressales > Taxaceae > Taxus > Taxus wallichiana. Next base: position 474,943,548 of record CM031241.1, read on the forward strand.
GAGCTCTATGAGCTCATGGATGAATGTATTTAGATGTATCATGGTATATAGGTATGTTTGGGTCATTTTTAGTGGTTTCATGTTGAGTTATATCATTCTTTCAGTTGACCCTAGCCTCTAAATTAGAAAATCTAATGTGTGGCTACGTAAATCTCGATTGATGAAAAGATTTATGGGTACCTATGACAAGATAATTATGTGATATGATATTATGGTGTGTCCTTGGGTTATGGGAAGTGTTTAAGGTTTCCACGATGATAATTTGTAAAGTTATGTAAATTTTAGTGAGACAAAGTCAAAATCTAGTGCCATTCCATCTTGAATTGCAACTTGGATGCTCACTATGAACTTAAGGATTTTCCTCCGACCTTGTGGATTTAAGGGATGTTTCTATGGTAATTTTTAAATGTTTAACAAAAATAATGAGGTCAGTTAAGACTCATTTTTTTATGAATGGATGTTAAGAATAAAGTGGTATAAAACCCTTGCTAAACCCTAGTTAGGACTAGTTTACAAAAGAAGATGTATAGTGATTCATTTTTGATTTTTTATTAAAAAGTGATGATTGAATGTTATAGAATACTCCTCTAGATTTCTATAAATGTAGGATATATCGTGTGATATTATGTGGGCCCCACCTAAAAAATCTTGTTTACAAGAGGTCAAGTTTGTGGAAATGGTGTCCAAACGAGGTATGAGATACATTTATGTTGTGGAATTTATGCGAGTTTTTATTAATGTATATGAATGTTAATATCAATTTTTCATGAACAAGTGCAATTTGAGATCCATTTAGGTGACTAGTTAAAGGGTTGTTTCCAGGCCATAAAAGTAGTGTTCATTATAATTGCGATAACAAGATCTATAGGTGTAATTTTGAGGTGATATTTTTTTTTTTGGAAATAGGATTCAAATATATTCCATTGATATATGTCTTTACATATGATGAGCTGAGTTGATGATGTTTCTAGTTAATTATTTAGACAAGAAGGTTTTTTCTAGTTTAGGACGGGATGTGGTTTGTTGAAAGGATTGCATTGTTTCAAGCATGATATATATTAGGTGATGCTTTATATCACTTGTAATTTGAATATGGATGAATTTGGCATAAAATCAATTCATGTAGATGTCATGTATGTGCTTAGAAATATTTTGATTAGTTGATCTTTGGAAAAAAAAATTGGGCATGTTGATCTGGTGAAGACAAATTTTGTTGTAGTTTACGCAGTGAATATTTCAAGGACTCTAATTGTTTTATAAGTGTTATACAGGATTTGAAATTTCCACCAAGTGGTTACATGGCATAGTGTTGTGTATTTGAAAACATTTTGTGGCATAATGAAATTTTCTAAGTCCTAAAGGGTGTAAGAAACAATAATTTTGAGAAGTATAAAGAGTATTGGGCCCATTAAATGAAATAATTTGATTTTTTGAGATAAATTACAACCATTTATGGTTCTAAAATTTTATTTTAATCATGCATTATTGTTTTTGGGTCATGAATAAGCATGGTTTAGGAATGATGGGATTTTATTATTTCAATGCAATGGTTTTGAGATTTTGGTGTATGGATGAAGTGTTTTTTTACTAGGCCTACTTATATGGGTCAATTGTGAATGTTATAGTTATTCTTATGGGATTTTGTAAGATGGTGTGGTCATGCAAGTGGATCGAAAACCGACCTCTTTTGAATTTGAATCAATAAGAGGCTCTAAAAGTAAAATTTTGGGTACAATGGTGCTAATATTTTGGAACCCCTTTGAACTTATTTTGAATAACCATTTTTCTGAAAAATAAAAAACCATTTGGGCCTTGCCAAAAATTCCTAGCATTTCATTCTAGGAAAGTGGTTGGTTGTTTTTTCGTGAAGTGGATTTGGGAAAAGAAAAGTTGGTGTTGTTTCTTTGAGACCTATTTAAATAAGGAGGGATGATTTGAATACTTTATCTTGGATGCTATTTTATTATTATATTGATGTCCCTTGCAAGTTTCAAGTATATTTAAGATCTGATATTGAGTTTTAATCATTTGGAAATAAGTATAACTTCTTGGATAATCATGTGACAAGATTATTCATCTTGATACATCTTCTATTGGACCTTTATCATATGCCATATGTGTTTTCATTGATGTTAAGATAAATCATTTGATGTTAAGTTGCATTTATGGCACAAGGAGTAAATGGCTAAACTGAGAAAGATGGAAAAAAATCAAGGTTGATTAGTAGTGTCAACTCACAAGTATTCGGGATGATCGGGATAAGTTCTAAAGGACTTAGTAAATTGTAGATGAAGAGATATCCACCGAAGATTTGGAGAAGCCACCAAAGTCATAAGAATTTCACGGAGCACTAGAAGAAATTGCTGAAGTTAAATGAGTTCCATCCATAAAGGACACACATAAAGGAGTGAAGTCGTGAAGTAAAATGGAACCAAAGGACAAGCTACAAATTGAAAACGGTAAGGTTGCGAAGCGAAGGTAATTCTAAGAAGGTAAAGGAAACAATGTAAAGGTAAGCAAGATGAATGAAAAAGTGTTTATAAAGGGAAAAGTCGCAATGAAATAGAAAATTTGTTAAGGATAGAAAATATCCGTGGAAAACTAAAAATCCACAAGAAAAAGAGATAGAGCGGAAAACATGAAAAAAATTCACGGAAAGGAAGAAAATAAGGAGGAAAGCTATGAGATATTGAATAATCCACGGGAAGTATAGAAAAGCCATGGATAACTTAAAAAGTGCTTGAATAAGGATAAATGTCTTAAAACAAATAAAAGTGTCACGATATAAAGGAGAAAGCTAGAAGAGTTAAGGAAAACTATGAATTGATGAAACATGGACTAAAAAGGGTCAAAGGCAATCAAATTGGTTCAAACATGGATAAATTAAGAGTTAGTTTTATAAAATTAATGGTGATTCAATTATCACGGTGATTTTTTCTAGATGTACGACTTGAACCTCACAAAGAATGAAGAAATCTACTCTTCCAACTTTCAAAATTTAATGATTTTATTGAATTCATGTAACTACAATTACGTTCTTCATGAGATCCCGAGTTTCAAGGAGAAATAAAATATTGGAGAAGGAAACAACTCACTCATTTGGGTCATGTTGTAGATTTTGGAAAATCTATTTTTAGGCATGACTAATAAATTTCCCTTGCACATGTAATAAAAATGGTGTAATCAAGTTGAATACAAAAGGAATAATATCTAGACACAATTACATTCATTTAATGGGCTGCATTATCGATGATCAATAAATAAGGTGTATAAAACACAATTCCAAGTGAAGGAATGGGTCAATTGTGAATAGTTTTCGAACTTAGAACTATTTTTGGGATGTTCCTCAAGAAAGAAAATAAGAATTTGAGTTAAGTAAGAGATTCAAAAAAATAATACAAAGAAATCAAGATAAGAAAGAGCTACGAAAGAAAAGAGAGAGGAAAGAGGATAGTAGATCGATGATGCACGATTTACCAAATGAAAAGAGCATCAAGGGTGGTGTATTGATTGAGCTAAAAAGATCAAATAAAATAATCATAAGAAAGTGAAGAAAATAACACAAACAAAGCTAGGAAATTTATCATAATCACTTATGGATGGAACATAGTAATGGATGATCAAAAATTGTATGTAAACAAAAGTATAAGTTGTATCTTAGAAAATTTAGGGGTTGTAGCCTTCTTGTAGGTAGGTTCTGAAAAATATAAATTGTAGCTGATTAAATTAGGGGTCGGTGCTCCTTGTGAGGTTGGTGCCTTGCTTAAAATAAATCTCTTGTGATGTGTAATATCGGTAAAGGTGAAGGAGTTGGTGCTCCTTATGAGGTGAGTACCTTACTAATCTAATCTTGTAGGATGTGTAATATTCTTGGGATTCCTTGCTTTATGTAATATAAGAAACGGTGTTGGTGGGATTTTATCCTAAAAGGGTTTCCCATAGTACATATCTATGTTCAAGTGTTATTGTGTATGATTTATGTTTGATTAACTACTCATAATTTAAAATTGTGTACTTTTAAAGGGTTAAATCTGATATTAAGTAGATTTATTTTTAATCTACACTGATTCGCCCCCCAACTCTCAGCCCTTATAGTAGAAGCTTAACATATTTAAGGATATCCTCCTAGCACAAGCATGAAATCAAATTAGGAAAAAGGTGGTTTTTCTCTATCCAGATCACCTATCTTCACGGTACAAATTAAGCAATGTATAGAATAATAATGAAGACATATTTGATGTCAATTTGTTTCGATATTGGGGAATGCATTGATAATATATATAACCCTCCAGCCACACCGATCACTTCTTCATAGATAAGGAAAAATATGAATTCCATTCAAGAGGAATGAATTCATTTCTATATAGATTAACTGAGACATAATTTGTGAAAGTTATGCATTACACAACAGAAAAGGAATTTTGGACAAAATGGTAGAGTATTTATGAAGGTTATGAAAAGCTCAAATTGGCAAAGCTGAGACCTACGGCGCAGTTTGAAAACCTAAAAATTTAAGATGATGAGAGCATAACGGTCTATATGTAAAGAACAAATGAATTCATAAACATGATCGGAGGCTTAACAAAAATATTCAAGAGTTAGTTATTGTAAAGAAGTTTATGATATCCACGAGCAACAAGTATGATGCAAATGTCTTACCCATGAGGAAGACAAAGATATGAAGAATTTCAAAATGGATGAATTGTAGAGCACTCTATTATCATACAAGATGAGGACTTTTGGATCAAAAACTATGAAGAAATAAGTAGGTATAAAAGTGAAGAAAGAAACCCGAGTCCGAGAGAAGAAGAAAAATAATCTACTTCAAAGATATGAGTTGGATCATGAAAATATTGAATCCATTTTTGTGAAAAGATTGAAAAGAGGCTCGAGTAAGTACAAAGGAAAACTCCCATTTAAATGTTTTCATGTGGACAAGTAGGTCATTTTTGTGGTAAGTGTCCAAACAAGAATAACCCGTCTAAAAATGAGGAACACAGTCATAAAAAAATAAAAGAGAAACAAAGCATAATATGAAAAAAAAACAAGAATTTTTTCAAGAACGAGAGGAATTTCTATTCAAAGGAATAATCCAGTGACTATGATTCTAGTAGCTCAAGTATATCTAAAAAGAGATATATGAAGATCAATCGAATGTTTTTAATGGCAATGGATGAAAAAAATAAAGAATCTCCAAGGATAGTATACAGTTAATGGCGAATAAATTGATGAAGAAGAAGCTGAGGATAATCTCGAAGAATATCTAGTATGTTCCCTTGAAGAACTAACTCTTTGTAGATGAAATAAACATAAGATGATATGAAAACTAAATAATTATGAATAAAAAATATGCATCTTTGAAGAAATTCAGTAAGAAAGAGAAGAAGAAGAGGCCATTGAGCTCAAGGAGTTGGAAACATAGCTTGAAAAGATTTAAAACTCCTAGAAATAAATGGAGGAATAGTGCAAAAAGTTGAACTCATATTTGGAGAAACCGAAAGCTGAGATGGAACAAATGAGAAGGAATCTAAAGGTATATGAAAATATTAAAAAGGGATCAAATTTTTAACAAACATACTAAACATCAATGGGAAACAACTTATAAATCTTAAATTGGCTTAAAAGGAGAAAATAAAGGAAAGGAATGAATAAATAATGAAAGAAATAAGTCTACGGCAACACCAAGTACTTCCTATTCTAAAGATGAAGGGTTCAAGAGATTTTCAAGAAGAAGAACCACTACACCAAGAATCAATTGTGTTATGAGGTACACTCACTCCTCCTATGGGTATTTATATTCCTGTAATTAGTTCGGGCATAAGGTCTGTAAGTTGTAGAAAATTATCTAAAGGATATAGAAGAAACTTCTTCTTGGCTTACACTAGAGAAAACTATAATAGTGTTCAACACAATTATTATAATAAGAATCATGCAGATTCAACAAAAAAACAAGAATCGGCTAATTAAAAGAATTGTATATATGTTCCAAATAAATATGAGAACAAGAGAAAAGAGTCATGTTCAATAATGCAAACTATATTTCATGTGAAAAATGAAGACATAATCTTGTATTTGGATAATGGATGCTCAAGCCATATGAAAGGTGAAAAAATTAAGTTCTTTACTTTATCTAATAGTGAATCTTGTACTTTGAGATTTGGTGATAACAAATCATCATTCATAATTGGAAAAGGAACATTAAGTTTAGATGATGGAAATACTATCACTACATATATTTATTTGTTGATGGTCTCAAACACAATCTGTTGAGTGTGAGTCAAATTTTATATTATAAGAGATGAAGACAAATTGTGTAAATTTGACTCAAGATGTGATGAAGGGATAGTCCTTGGCTATTCAACAATCGGTCATCTTACAAATTCTATAATAAAAGTCTAGAGAAGATTGTAAAAATCACAAATATGAAGTTAAATTAAATGAAATATGAAAAATTAGCACTCACCACAATTTAATCATAAAGAATAAGAAGATGATGATAAATGGAAAGTACACGTGAAGAAGTGGATGAAGAGGAAGAAAGGCCGGACACTAAGGCACCCTCCAGAAAGTAAAAAATAACCATCCTAAAAATTGGATCATTGGAAAAAAATATGGTGGCATTCTCATAAGAAGAAGGCTAAAAGAGTAGAAAAATAATGAATACATTTCACTCCTATCAACGATAGAACCAAAAATATGTGGAGAAGTAAGTAAAGATCAACACTTTGGTAGAAATCATGAATAAATAAATCTATCATATTGAAAAGAATGAGACACGGGAACTCGTACCTAGACCGTGGAACAATAATGTGATTGACACCAAATGGGTATTCAAGAATTGTTATCTCACTAAAAGTGCACCCTACGAAGAGATGGATGCATGTGTTCTAATGTTCTAAAATGGATCTCTCTCTTTCGTAGATACAATGGAAACACCTCAAGTCTATGGGTATACCTATTATTGAGGTGACTCTCGGTATCAAGGATGGTTTGTTTTTGATGTATCCTAAACTAATTTTGGGGTTTTGAGGGTAAAATGATGTCTCGTAAATGTGTTGAAAACTGAGGTGATACACCAAAATTGATGAGGGCTTTGGTGAGTATGTGTAAAAATATATGATTATGGATTTTGGATGCACAAACAAATATTTTTAAGCATAATATTAAGGTAAAACACTTGATGTATTGAGGAAAAAATTTCATAATAATATTCTTTAAGATAAATATGCACAATAATATTAAAAGAAATTACTAAGATTGCAACAAAGGTAAGATGATCAATCAGGGAAATTTGACATTAACAAGAAAATACTAAAGTATACACAAAGATCCAAATAATTAGAAAGGCATAAATCAATCTCTCATTCAAAATTCAAACCTAGCAAAATCTACTTCAGCACTCTTGTGTCTAACAAGTCCCTCTTTTGTGCTTTGCTAATGTACACAATATATAACAAAATTATCAATCCCACACATCCTAAAAATATAAAAAAATTGTACTACTTCCATGCACCCTATTTTTATCCTTTATCATGAATAAATAAAGGGATAAAATAAGCATGCTAATAAAATGAGGCATTAATATCCTTGGTTACAAAAATACAACTCGGTTAAACTAAATTTCACTATTCTATTTTTAATAAATTTGGGTGAATAATTCTACTAATAATAAACTTCGATAGATGAGAAAGTCTTCTCCAATGCATGAAATCTCTATTTTCTTGTGCTTTATGTGACATATGCAATTTTAATACACTTACAATTACAATAATAGAATTTTAGGCTACCTCTTTGATGCATATGAAAAATAATCTCCCCTGCTAGTAAGATAATTTCAAGATCTCCAATACTTCACAAAATTTTCTCCCAACCATTGTGGGGACCACTGCACGAATAATTCTCTTGTCCTTTTCTTACTATGTAGTGAAAAAATCTTGAAGAAAACCCCTTAAGAAAGTGGGGAACACATGGATCATGATGTAAAGGAACTTTATTTCCATTGGCTATGCCACTGTGATTGACTTTATCATTCGAGGAAGTTGAGGTAGTTTTATTTTGTTTAAGGTAATGTGATTCTTATTCAACCCGAGAAAGGGTGTGTAATAGTATTATATTTCTTTGGCCCTCTTCACAATTCATGTTTCACATATAATTGGATAATACCTTGTCAAGGTCAAACAATGATCACGAATAGAACATACTCCTCCATGTGATAAATTTTATCCTTAGCATATAATATGTTATTCAGATTTTTGGTTAATCATTCTTTTCTACCTTTTGATTAATCAACATTATGAATTTGGACTTGTATAAGGAAAAAATGAAAATTATTTAAATACTCAAGGATGGCACCCTTTCCATGATGACTTGACCCTTTATTTCATCGGTGGCAATACGGTTAACCCTAGACCTAACTAGGTGGGTCGAGATCAAACCATAGTTTTCTTTGAATTTGTTTTCGATCTGTAACCATGATCATGGTGATATCTTAATGTTGATTATCGATCCTTTGTCTTTAATAAATGTGAACCTACATTGGAGTTGGAAAAGTTTTATGTCATTGATCTTCTGTCACCTTTGATATGGGCCATTGATGCATTACTTGGTAGTTGGCTTGGGTTATCATTTCGACTATTGGATCGTGTACCTTCAGATCTCCACCATTGATGACAACTCTGGTAGAGTTAGGTTTGAGAGGTTGAGTTTCGAATTGGGTAAAAGAAAAAGAAACCTAATGTTTGTTCATTATGAATTTTTCACTCCATGGGAGAACCCATAGAAAAATTTCCTCAAGCCACCATTAATTTGGTCCCAGAGCTTGGAATATTGAGCATTTTGAGAATTTTATGAAGTTCTTTCTGGAATTTATTGTTCATGAGAAGGTTTTTATCCATGAAATTATCTTTTGAGCTCTCTGCAAATTATATTTCTGATATTTCTTTAGCATCTCTACTTCTCTACTTGGTATATGGACCTCTAGTAGCTTTGCTTCTTGGTCACTGCCCATTTGATGGTATTATGCATAGAGTATCTTGGAAAATTTGACCATTTAATCATCTCTACAATGCATCATTTCCGTTCGGCCGTCATATTTGAAGGTATATACACATTGTTTTACCAATCCCTTTGTGTTTTAAATTATTCCTCTCGAGCCATATTATTACGAAGGACCTTTTGTTCTTTGTAATTTTGAACCACCTTTCTATGTCATGTTTTATGATCCTTCGACCTCTATACTTCTGCTTCAGTGCCATGAATGGGTTTCTGGTCTGCAAGGCATCTGTGACCATGTGCTTTTGATTTCTTTCTATCTCTGCGCAGGTTATTTGGAAGATTTGGTCAAGATTTGTTCTTATATAATGTATTTCATGGCCACCATGGTATTTAATAATGGAGCTGGATCATGTACATTTTTTCTGCTACTTTCATCATTTAAGCTCTGATTCTCCCCTTGTGGTTCAAAATCTGTAAGAAACTAGAAGGGAAAACAAGGTAAGCTTGTATTTTAACGTTTATTTCAATCTTTGTTTTGAAAATGGCTCTGAAACTTGGATCTGAGGTCGACATGCTTTACCTTATGTGGTGATTCATATTTGTTTCTGGCATCACTATTTCTGGGTATGATGAAAATTAAGCCTTTTCTTTATCCTTTTGATCTGTCATTTTCGACCATTTCCACCACTATTCCTGTGGAAAATAAGTTCTTTGAGCCTTTTCAACCCACAAGACCATCTGGGTTTGCATGATTTCTTGGGATTTAGTCGGTATTGAAATTTTGTTTGTCTCTACTTGCCCACCATGTAGTCGAGACTTTACTTGCTTTGATCAAGCTTTGAAGTTCGTTCGGGGCTTGCTATTGCTTTAAATATTAACTAACTATCTGAAAATGTTCTTCCCCTAAATATGGGTGAATTTGATTCTCTGTAAGCCTTGCATGACTGTAATTATCTCATTATTGTATGAGTATTACACGAATATCATACTTTACGAGTTTTTGTTGCTTATGCGATCCCATTTTGAATTGAGGTCTATAGATTTCACTAACTACTGTAATTTTAGCTCTCTTGCTCGACTTAAAATAGAGTCAACCATGACTCGAATCAGGGACCTTATGTCTGAAAAATGGCTACCATTATTTTGTTGAGTTACCCATATTTTCTCATATTTTCTTGGAATAGTTCTTTGATAGTGTTTAAAATTATTCTGAAACCACATGCTTTGTCCTTTGCATGATTTATAGCCATGTTTTCTAGCTCGAGGATTTCTTTTGAACAATGTGAGCTTAGATCTACTCCTTAAGCTCTAATTTTCTAGATAAGTATATACTTTGAAATCTTTGTTATTTCAAATACTTGTTTCCTTTTCAAAATAAGCTCCGTACTTAGTATCCTCTGATTCATGCATTGATTTGTATTTTTAAATTCAAATCTGGAGGACACTTAGACTATTGCAAGCCTGCATTTGAGCTTATTTTATAAAAGTGACTTCAAAACTTCCTCAAATATGGAATGGTGAACACACAATCATAGCTATCCTTTTGATCTTATGAGATTCTATTAGTACTTCTATGATGAACCTTAGAAAATGTATATTGAAAGTCATAAAGGATCATTCACTGCAACTGTATAGATGTTCTTTTGGTTGTTGATCATGTTTTGTAACATTTTACCTTGATCATTTTCCTTGTAACTTTATAAGAGATTTTTTTTACTTAAATGATTAATGATATAATCTTCTTTTACTGTGAAAGAAAATCACTACCTTCTAAAATTGGAATTTAAGAAATAATGTGCCTTTTATTACAATCTCATCTTCATTCTGAGATTTGGAACTCTTGCCATCTTGAGCTCATATTTGTGCCTTTTCTGCTTAATTGTATTGTCTATATGATTTGAGTTCCTTAATAATGCATATATGCAAGTTTTACTCAATTAATGATTGTAACTTGATCTATATTTATTACATTTTTAAGACCGAGAGTCTATAATGTACATATTATTTTCATCTTGAAAAGCACAAGTATGCTTCATTATGAAAAATATAAATATTCTTGATTTATTTGCAATGATTGCACTTACTTTGATTTATCTTTACAAAATATGGAACCCTCGATCTTAGTTGTATTGTATCATGAAGTAACTTGTACTTATCTCAATATGTATCTTTGACTATACCTTTCATTCTCTCCTTTTTGTATTATTATTTGATTTTTCTACAACTTTCAAGAACGTATTAGTTTGAAATAACATTATGGAAAGATGTTAAATGTCCATTTTACATGGCGAAGCCTTGTAAAATTTTTCTCAAATTTCCTTTTCCATTCTATTTCAGCTAGAATTTCATCTCAATTTGTGAGTTAATCTTTTAAATATGAGCATGGAACTTGAATTTCAAAACAATGCTAAAGCCATATACTTCTTCTATCTATTACTTGATCACTCTATAAGATTCTTCTTTTGAGTTGTAACTTGAGATAATTAATTACTTGAATACCCTTCTTGTTGATGTAACCTAAGGCAATTGCTATTGATGAAAGTATCACTTCACTATAGTTTTCACTCTTTACTTGCATTAACTGCCTCTTGTGTACTCATATTTCTCTGTTAGTTGGTACTTTATCATTTCCTTTATTGCATGGATTATATCTAAAATACTCAATATCACGTGTTCATTTCTTTTTTGTCCTTTCTTGACATGATTAATTTTTCCTTTGCTTACAACTTGTGCCTGCACATTTTAGATAAAATAGTTAGAAAACATTAGGATTTTTGCCTCTCTTTTATTCCATAGTTTTTCTTTCTTCATTTTTGCTCTCTGAAATGACTGTGAGAATCATATGTACTAATGTAGAACATTGATGCTTGTCTGCTATGCATTTATATTTTCTGTAATCATACCTCCTGATATTAGGAGATTCATTTGCATGAAGATAGATAGTATAAGAATATGATTTAATCCTGAGCTCGTGGTGACTAGAGTTTATAATCTGTTTGTTTTCGGTACCACTGGAGTGCTCAATAGAAGGAGAGAAGATGGAGAAAAAGTTGGAGCGAATATGGAGCAATGAGACAAAACAAATAAGGAAATGATGGGTTCCTTCATATTCTTTTTCTTTTATTTTCATGCACATGCACCTTCTATTTCAGTAGTTGTGATGTTCACTTGAGTTACATCCCACGACTTGTGTGGGAACATTTGAAATTCCTTATGAATAAAACATTAAATTCTGAAACTAAGTTGTGTATTTATTTCTACTTTTCATCTTTGTATATGGATTGTATAATGAATTAAACAACTCAATACAAAAATTTATTGTATTTAATCATGAAGGAAAGAAATTTTAAAATGTGTGTAACTTTAGCAATGAACCTTGATTTTGTAATATGAAACTATGATTATTGTTCTAAAATTTAACACTTAATCTATTATGTAATTTTAGTCTTCATGAAGTTTACACATCTGTCCTTCGGGCTTTATGTTCTTTTTGCTTGAAGATAATCATGAAATTACAGACTATGTGATCTATTACATTTTGTAATAGCACACATAGCTGCAAATTACATGTATTCATTAATTAATCCAACAAACAAATATTGAACTGAAATAATCTCCCCTAGCTTAGGTTCATTTTACTAATGCCATCCATCGTAAAAAAGTTTTGAGTTGCCCATATTTACACAAGTGAAAAAATTGTCAACATTTTTTACGATCCTATGAGGAAAGCTACATGATATCTTATAGATCAATTCCTTTATCTTGTCTATTGGGCATTGAGTGTAAAGCATGTAATCAAAATTATTCTTTCTTAAAGGTCCAACCCTTCCAAAGAGAACTAAAACTTGGAAGGATCTGTAAACGAGATCACATGTAGGAATTCACTTTATTGAATTAAAAAACATTGCAATGTGCGGGAACTACACTTATTGAAAGGTAAATCCTACTCTAAACATGAACACGTAAGATTGTCAATAACAATGTTTGAGAAACATACCATTCACGGGAATGGCGATTTCCTCTCCATTCAGCCTTAAAATCTGAAAAGCATTATGTTCTTTGCAAGATGAAATCATGTAAGGACCACTCCAAATCATATCGAACTTCATTTGATTTCTGGGATTTGCATGATCAACATCCCATTTCAACATAATGTCTCCTTCATTAAAGATTCTAAACTTATCCTTCTTATCAAAAGTTTTCTTCATCTATTTTTGATTCTTTTCCATGTTCACATGAGCTTGATCTCTTAGCTCTTGTAATTCCATCAATTCTACATAATGAATCTATAATGGTTCATTCTCAAGTAGCTCCATCTGATGTAGAAAATCTAATGTAGGTAACTCAACTGAAATAGGAATTCTTTCTTCTTTTCCATAAACAATATTATATAGTGAATTGTTAATGATCTTTAGGATTCACTCTATCAACTTAGAGTGCTGAATTCAACATTAGATGCCAAGCTCTCTAGTTATCTTTGAGTGTTCTTATGATGATCCTTAAAATATTTTTGTTAGTACTTTCAGCTAACCCATTAACTTTTGGGTAATAATTATATGATGTACTTAAATAAATTCCATATTTGACAGCCCAATCTATTACCGTATTTGAAATGCTAAGGAATTATCTGAAATGATAGTTGTTGGAACACCAAATATTCAAAATATGCCTTCATAAAAGGATAGTATCGAATTTTTGTTAGCATATTTCAAAGCTATTGATTCATTCCAATGTGTAAAGTAATCTGTAGAATTAAAAATCAACATATGTCCTAGTGACGAAGGTGGGTTTATCACGCCAATAAAGTCAAGACCCCACTACATGAAAGGCTTATCCACCGAATAGGATATAAGGGAAACAAAACAAAACATTCTTTTCCAACACAGAAAAACACATGTCTTACACTTTACGATCCATTAAAAATAGTCTTTGAATATTTTAGGCCAATAGTAACAAGATTTCATAGTTTTTAAGGTTATGGTACTTGTTGAAAAATGACCTCCTACAGGTCATTCATGGAATTTGGATAATAATTGTTGAATTCCATCATAACCAACACATCACAACAAGATTCCATTTACATCTCTTTTGAATAAGACACTATTAATAAAAACATAAGGTACAACTTATAACCTGAAATATCTTGATTTGTTCTTTTCCATACCTTCCGGATAGGTGTCATGATGTAGATAGTTAAATAAATTAGTTATCCATCTTGATTCCTTAACTTCTTGAGCAAGATCAGGTTGCTTATTTTCTGGTTACACCATGCTATCTGTAATGCCATAAAAAAATGTATATTTAAAACAGTGCTTAACTTATAAAGTTCAAATTTATTTTAAAAAATTACACATATGCCATTTCATAGATTTAAAAAAAAAAAAAAAACAATGTCTTGTCAACAACCCATCAAAACACACAAGTAAAAGAAGGGATCCTTTAATACCATATTTCTTTCTTCAACATAGTTTAGTTTATAAATATCCCAAAATGTCTTTTAAGACATTCAACACATCCAAGTCCAATAAGTCAAGTCCTCTTTGCAAGGTTGAACACAAGCTATATAACAAAGATCCATAAAATACAAGTTTTCCCAAGTCACCAACAAATAAGTTTACAAGATGAGGCTATCCACAATCAGCCAAATCACATAGATACAAGGAGGTGTAATATTTACAATAAATTATGAGGATAAAAGAACAAGTCACCACTTCAACAATGCTTCATCCTTAAGTCTCCAACCTTGAGTGTTCTCCTAAGAGTGCTGCAACAAGAGACATGGCTTGTTTACCACCCAACCAATAGGCATCATCACATGCCTTTCCATGGTTAGAAGCCATGCTAGCCTCCCCCAAGCCCATGGGAGAGAGGAACAAACTTCCACAATGTGCACAAGTAAAATGGAGATAAAACACAACAAGAAATACATATGACCATTTAAACACTTAGCCAAACTACACATGGTAAAAACAACATGAGGAGAACAAGGTCAACCTCACAAGGGGGAAGAAAAGAAATAGGATGCCCAAATCAAAGGTGTCCAACCATAGGAACACCAAAAAAGCATGATTACAAAACTCGTTATTCCTCCTAATCATTCATCCTCCTAATTCCTTCTTTATGTCAAAGAAATCCTCTTGGGAGGATTTTAAACCCAAAAGGGTTTCCCCACCAAGAATGGGGAAATTTTCAAGCCATATGAACCTTTCTCCCACCTCAAACCATATGAGGGGATGAGAAGGGAGCATCATGGGTTGACCAACAACCATGAGGTTTGAGAGGGAAATCCCTCTCTCTTCCCCTACATTCTCCATAAAACCATCAAACCAAATGATGGTGGAGAGAAAACAAAAAAAAAACAAAGTAAAAAAATAAACAAACTACATTCACCATACAACTTTACAACACATCATTTCACACACATCATTTTATTGACCAATGCATAGTTAACAAGATAAGCACAATTAGGAAAGAAAAGGATTAAGAATCATACCTATACAATGCTTTCCAAGACTCTAAGTTTTTCCTTTGTCCAAGAAAACCTCCAAGCTCCCAAAATTCTCAAAGTTCTCCCAAAAACAAAAAAATTGAGCCAAGAAGACCCCTTCCTTCCACATGAGGAAGAATAAGAAGAGGAACCCAAAAGTTTTCTCACCAATGGAAAAGTGAAAAGTGTCACCCCCTCTCTCTCAAAAGTCAAAGATTCCAAAACCAAATAAGTAAAATTAAACTCACATTTTAGCCCTTATCACCCAAAATACTAAAAACAAAAATAAAACAAAGTGGAGCAACTTTAACAATTACACAAAAGCCAACCATCTTATATGGATGGTGAATAAGGAGGAAAAATGGGACGAAACTCCCTCTAGACCTTAGAAATAAGCCCCCTACCTATTAGGTAGGGTCTAAGGGCCCATTTTCATGCTAAGGGAACTCCCAAACTCAAAAGGTCCCTAAAAATGCCTAAAATAACCCAATTTCGGGTTTGGCATGCTTAGGAACAAGGGTAGAGGGTGTGGGGTCCACCCAACGCGTTCACATGTGGTCCCCAATCCCTTCTACGAACACACACACAAACACTTACCCAAAACCATCACTTTAATTAAGATGAGATCATTAAACCCCTAAACTAGTTTACTTAATAAAACACACCCTAAACATAATTAATTTTGCAAGACATAAATACATTACAATTGAGGGTTCACCCATGGTGCCCAAATAAATACACCTATTCTAAGGCCTCAAACATTTAGCATGGTTAGAACTTAGCCCATGGGCACTCCCGCACAATTACGTAGCCGTCCTCAAACCCATGCTCTCCTATACCTGTCACCTACACACTCATTGCACACATTAACCACATCTGTCCAATATAATAACATCATATACACATCACAAATTTAATCAAATTATAATTTCCTAACATCATTTTACAATTGATAGTGCAATGTATACAATTATACACATAGTTCACCACAAATCATCCACAAATAAAATTACAACGACATACACTTAGGCTAGTATGTGATTACCATTACTAAATCTAGGAAACTATATCATTGATCAAATCAACCACAAGAAATCAACATCTAACCAATAAATCTCACTATCATATAACCCTGTTAGTGTCATCAACATCATAATAAATA
The DNA here is from genome assembly GCA_018340775.1 of Taxus wallichiana var. yunnanensis. Taxonomy (NCBI): domain Eukaryota; kingdom Viridiplantae; phylum Streptophyta; class Pinopsida; order Cupressales; family Taxaceae; genus Taxus; species Taxus wallichiana. The sequence goes on from CM031241.1 coordinate 474,960,191, forward strand.
TATCAATATACGAATATAGCCCAACTGGCTCTACGTGCCCAAAATACCATAATGTCCATGAGGATAAATAACATAGAAAAATGTCAAAAATCTAACAGAGTCTCAATCAAAACATGTCTATGCATAAAGGAACCAACAGATAACTAGAGCTATAAGAACGTGGGCACTACACTATCTAATTTTTGATACATAACTTTAGCATGTTGTTCGGATATTTTGATTCTATAGCCTATTGTTTTTCTATATTAGCAATTAGATTCACACACAAACCTTTACCTCAAACCTGTCTTATGACACATATATCAAAAGCGTATTCCATGACTTTCGTTATCCAACCTACTCTCTTCTCATTCAATTATTTATTTAACAAGAAATATTTTACACTTGGATGAGAAACAAGAACATGTATCTTGTTGTTTGAAAGCATGTACTTAAAATTCTTTAGTCCTCTGACTATTGAAAGTACTTTTTTTCAAGAAATGTGTACCTTTTTTCGTAGTCATGTAAACTTTGTCCAAAGAAAGAAATTGGCTACTCAATATTTTCATCATTAACCTGAGTTAATATGGCTGAGATTGTTTCAGCTCCTGTAAGTGCATACATTGTAAAATCTTTATCAAAATTTTGATTTGCAAGAGTAGGAGCTTGAGAAATGGTTGTTTTAATTGCTTCAATCCTTCTCTTCATTTGTTTTTCCAAGTGAAATTCTTCTCTTTCTTCAACATAGTTGTCAATGGTTTAACCAATGCTGCAAAATCTAGAACAAATATTCTAATAAAGTTGATTTTTCCTAGAAAACTTTGTAATGCCTTCTTGTGATGAGGCAATGCTTTATTGTGATATGGCTTGATTCGAAAGGGTAAATTATTAAACCTTGTTTAAAAAACAATATGACCAAGCAATTTACCTTAATGTATCACAAAGATAGAATTTTTGGGATTCAAAGATATTCCAAACTATCTGCATAACTGAAAAGTTTTCCTTATATATATTAGATGTTCATCTAATTTTTTTAAAATATGGTAATATCATCCAAATAAACTAGTATGCATTTATTTAATAAGCTAAAAAAATCCATGTCCATTGCATGTTAAAACATTGCACCATCATTTGAAAGGCCAAAGGGCATTCTTTTGTAAGCATAAGTACCCGATTTGGTGGTAAAAGTTGTTTTGTGCCTATCTTCTTCTCGAACTAGAATAGGATTGTATCTACTATAACCATTTAGAAGAGATAGTCTATCATAACAAGAAATTGTTCTTCAAATCTGATCCATATTGAGCAGTGGGTAATGATATTTTAGTGAAGATTTATTAAGATCTCTAAAATCCTAACATAATCTAATTTCTCGAACTCTTTTTTCGAACACGAACAAGGTTGGCTACCCAACTTGAATGCTTAATCGGAAGATAATACTTGATTCGATCAACTTAGATAACTATTTTATCATTAAAGGTTCTATCCTGGGATTTACATCTTTTTTAACTTGTTTGGAATTTGGCTATAATTCAATAGTATGTTGTGCCAAACTTGGATCAAACCCTTTCAAATCTTGGTATTTCCAAGTGATAACATCCTTAAATTCCTTACAAATATTAATAAAGGAAATTTTACCAGCTAAGGAATATACCTTTCCGAGAAAAAATTATTTCCATCATTAACGAGAACTCTTCAAGGTTGTCTGCATGTGTTGACATCTTTGTTTTGTCATTCCTTAACTAATCATCAGTGCTGAAGATGTATTCTAATGTGATAAAACCTTAAGGTATTTTATTCATTTTCAATTGAACAATCTGGTCACCATATAAGTGTTGTAATTTCTCTTGATTTACTTGCGAGAAAATTAAGCTTCTTCCTTAAAGTCTTCTATAAAATCTTGTAAATCTATTCATCATTTTCAAAAACCTACCAATTCAAATCATTATCGGTATAGAAGACTTGGCAATCAGCTTTAGGTAAGGCTGAATCTCACTAGTTTTAATCTATTCTAGCACTTCAAAACTAGCACCAATTGCTGCAAGTCTATCTACATGCTTGTTACATGTTTTAGGAATGGATGGATGTTAATAGCAATTACATATTCCATTAAGTTTAAAACTCTATGCGTAAAATAATTAATTAATGGGTTTTTACAAACTTTGAAATTTCTTACTTGATTGATAACCAACTCAGAATCACCAAAAATCTGTAACATGCTAATACCTCTCTTTTTGGCCCAAAGTAAGCCATGAATTAATGCTTCATATTCAACTATACTACAAGTGCATGAAAATTGGAGACTCAAAGCTGAGAAATACCTTTCATTTATGGGGGAAGTGAGCATCAAACCTACTCCTTTTCCTTTCTTGTTCTTAGCTCCATCAAAATGAAGTTTCCAAATCCCTTCCGATGTGTTTTCCTCATGCAGAAATACACACCAAAAAAATATTCTTAAACTAATTTGAAAGGATCATGAGAATTTTCTTCATGTGGCATTTCATCCATAAATAGATTAGAAACACCATCTAGTATTGAAACATGAGTTGTATTATCGACATCAAACTGGTCTAAGGATGCATAATTAGTTAATGCATTATAAGCATGAGGCTCGATATGAAATATGGCTAACTATTTATAATTGATAGTAAATTTGGTCCCATAACGTATAGTGAAGAAAAAAAAAAAGGACCAATCGAAGAGAGATAACCTCCTATTTTTTTCTTTGAAATCTCTATATAAGCATATAGCAAAGTAAGGAGGTAAATCCACAACAGTAACATCTTGAAAAATGGAAATTTTTGCAAAAGCATGTAATGTTACCTCCACATTTTATGACACCAATTTCATTCATTGTAGTCCCATCAATCTCTAGCACATTCTTCTCTGTAGGTTCATATTGCAAACCTAACTTTTCTACAATTACTTTTGGCATAACTATCCTACTTGCACCGCTATCAACCATGCAGTTATGAACAAGATGATTTCCAATAATTAGATACAAATAAAATGGTGGTGGTTTCTTGATATCATGATCGTTTAAAACCTTCTGAACCATCCATTTAACTTTTTTAATGTTGTCATGTTCGATTGTTCCAAGGACCATATCTAGTATTTGAACTTCTTTTTCTATTATTTTTGAAAAAATATACAACTTAGCAAGTTCATGAGAAACCATCTCTTGCTGTCCCGGAATACTTAGAGCATCCCACATTGAGATATTAACATTATGCTTTTTCATTATATCAACAATGTTAAAAGAAGCAACAATTTTAGAAATAGACTACTACTTTTGTATAGGCTTTAGTGAAAACTGATTCTGCTTCAGCTGCTTTTGATATCTAAGGTATAAATAATCTTCTTGGATTAGGATGTAGTTTCTTTTGCTGATATTTATGATCTGAAACACCAGCTATTTTTTGTGGAATAGTAGAACTACTAGCTGATTTTGGCCTGTAGTTGCATTTTTATCTGTGACTGTGGACAGAATAGATTTGTTTTGAAGCTTTTGACTTTCCTAGGCCTTTTCTTAAGCCCTAGTAGTAATTGCAATAAAATCATCCTCACTAAAATTAAACATGTTTTGTTTAGGTGATTTTTGAACATGAGTTTCTTACTTCCCACCCTCCATTTGAGGCATGAACAATGTCTCAGGTTGAGGTTGTGCAACAAGACTTATATTCGGAAATCATTTTGACAACTTGCAAACCGAATGAGGTTTATTGCAAGGTTAACACCATTCTTCTGTAGCCATATTAACTAGAACTAAAATGTTATATGAGCTAGAAGCCTTTGGGTCAAACTACCTTTGCTAATAAGGTTGCCTATAATTTTTATTCTGCTAATAAGGTTGCCTATTTTGTTGGTTTTGCTGATATGGAGCCTGATAAGGCCTGTTAGGTAATGCAAGTCTATTTTCAATTGAAGTCAGTTTGTTTCCCATAGTCGGTAAAGCTTTAAACACGTCATCCGATGAGGCTTCAATAACATGTTCTATAAAGGTGATAGGTTATGGGATAGGTGCCAAATATGCTAAAAAGGTATTAAAGGCCTTGGTGCTAAATTTTCATCTTGAATAAGAATGTTTTCAGCCTTTATGGCGATTTCATAAGCTTTCTTTGGGAGAGTATCGTCTCCCATAGATTGAATCATAGTTGAAATATCACTATTTAGTGCTCTAAGATAATAAAGGAAAGCATGGTCAGCTTGAGGCTTGACACTTGCTAGGAATTCTTTCCCAAGTTCTGGAAAAATGAATATTGAAACTAGCCATAAATTCATGAGGGCTCTTCTAATTGTAGACAGTTTTCTATGACAGATAAATGATTTGATTATCTTGAAATTGTTTAAAAATTTACCACCTAACTCATCCCAAGTTCTTATGCTTCCAATATCTAAATTTATATACCATTACAAGGATTTTCCTTTAAAGGATGCAGCTAAAATTCTCAAAGCCACATCTTCATGAGTAATATTATGGATTGCACATAGGGCTACAACATCTTTGATGTGCTCTCTGTAGGTGTAACCTAGTTTTCACTAGTCTATGAAGGCAATCTTTTAATGGAAGCATTATGGATATCGTGATAAAATGGAAATACTAATGGGCTACCATTAGTGAAGGTCACAAAATTCTTAGGTGGTTGAATAGCCATTTGAAAAACATGGATTTGAATAGAGAAATTAATATGTAGTGAAGGAAGATTAGGATGAGGGTTGTAATAGGACTATTTTAAGGTAGGGTGTTACCAACTCTTTGTTTTCTTACAAAATTAAAAGGCAAAGAAATAAAATCGAAGAAGGAATTGCTCTTACGATGATATTGTAGTCACTTTAGGCATCAAACATGCTGAAAAAATGGTTTGAAATCAGCTTTGAGAGTCGCCAAATAAATCTTTAAATGTTTAAAACAAATTGCTACAACTTGTTGATCCAAAATTAAATTTTCTTTGTTGTGAATTTTTGTAAATTTTTGTAATTTGCTCACAAATCTAATTCGTTTCCCATTGGGCATTCCAAAAATTGTTATCTCTCAAAATTCCACCTCCGGAGAGATGGTTGCATGTGTTCTAAGCTTTCAAAATGGATCTCTTTCTTTCATAGATACAATGTAAACACCTCAGATCTGTGGGTATACCTATTATTGAGGTGAGTCTTTGGTATAAAGGTTGGTTCCTTTTTGATGTATCATAAAGTAATTTTGTGGTTTTGAGGGTAAAAAGATGTATGTAAATGAGTTGAAAAATGAGGTGATACACCAAACTTGTTGAGGGCTTTGAATGATTACATGCACAAATATCTGAGAATAGATTTTGGATGCACAAACCAATAGTTTTCAGTAGAATATTAAGGAAAACACTTGATGCATTGAGACAAATTTTCACAACAATATTTTTAAGATAAACATGCACACTAATATTATGCAGAAATTACTAAGATTGCAACAAGGTAAGATGATCATTCAGGGAATTTTGACATTCACAAGAAAATAATAAAGTATACACAAAGCTACAAATAATTGGAAAGATAGAAATAAATCTCTCATTCAAAAGGAAAACTTGAAAAATCTTCTTTAGCACTCCTGTGTCCAAAAAGTACCTCTTTTATGCTTTGCCAATGCACATAATATATAGCAAAGTTATCCATCCCACCCATCCTAAAAATAGACTAAAAATTGTAATTTCCCATGCACCCTATTTTTATCATTTATCATGAATAAATAAAGGAATAAAATAAGCATGTTAATACAATGAGGCATTAATAGCCTTGGTTACAAAAATACAACTCAGTCTTGAACTTGCAGTTGACTATTCTATTTTTAATAAATTTGGGTGAATAATTCTACTAATAATAGAATTTTCTTGATGAACAAGTATTCTCTAATGCATGCAATCTATGTCTTTTTGTGCTTGATGTGACATCTGTAATTTCAATACACTTAAAATTAAATAATAGAATTTTAGGCTGCCTCTTGGATGCATATGAAAAATAATCTCTATGCTAGTAAAATAAATTCATGATCTCCAATACTTCACAAAATATTCACCCAACCATTGTGGGGACCACCTGCATGAATAATTCTCTTGTCCTTTGCTTACTATGTCAGGAAAAACCTTGCAAAATACCCCTTAATAAAGTGGGGACCACATGGCTCATGATGTAAAGGCACTTTCCTTCCATTGGCTATGCCACCTGTACTTGACTTTATCATTCGAGGAAGTTGAGGTAGTTTGATTTTGTTTAAGGTAATGTGATTCTTCTTTGACTTGGAAAGGGTATGTAATAGTCTTATATTACTTTGGCCCCCTTCGCAATTCATATGGCACATATACTTAGGATAAGACCTTAGTCAAGGTCAAACAATGATCAAGAATAGAATATACTCCTCCATTGATAAAGTTAATCCTTAGTATACAATATGTTTTTGATTTTTGGTCAATCATTCTTTTTCCACCTTTTGATTAATAAACATAATGACTTTGGACCTGTATAAGGTCAAAATATAAATTATTTAAATACTTAGGGCTGCCTCCCTCTCTGTGATGACTTGACCCTTGATTTGGTAGGTGGAAATATGGTTAACCCTAGACCTAACTAGGTTTTTCTTATCAAACCATAATTTTCTTTGAATTTGTTGTTCATCCACAACTCTTGATCATGGTACTATTTGAATGTTGATTTTTGATCCTCTGTCTTTAATAAATGTGAACCTACATTGGAGTTGGCAAAGTTTTTATTCTATTTATTTTCTATCACCTTTGATATGGGATGTCGATGCATTACTCAAGAGTTGGCTTGTGTTATCATTTCCAACCACTGGATCATGTACCTTCAAATCTCCACTGTTGATGACAACTCTGGTAGAGTTAGGTTTGAGAGGTTGAGTTTCAAGTTGGGTAAAATAAAAAAAAACCTCTTGTTTGTTCATTATGCATTTTTTTCGCACTCTATAGGTAAATCCCTAAAAAATTCCTCAGGCCACCATTAATTTGATCCCCAAGCTCAGAATCTTATGAATTTTGAGAATTTTACGAAATTCTTTCTCGAATTTATTGTTCATGAGAAGGTTTTTCAGCCATGAAATGAGATTTTGAGCTCTACAAATTATATTTCATGATATTTCTTTAGCATCTTGACTTTTCTACTTGGTATATGGACCTCTAGTATATTTACTTCTTGGTCATTGCTCATTTGATGGTCTTACGTGTAGAGTATCTTGGAAACTTTGGCCATTTAATCATCTCATGCAATGCATCGTTTCCATTTGGCAGTCATATTTGAAGGTGTATACACTTTTTTTTACCAGTCACTTTGTGTTTTAAATTATTCCCACTTAGCCATACTATTAGGAAGGACCTTTTGTTCTCTCAGTAATTCTAAACCACCTTTCTATGTCATGTGTTATGATCCTTTGACCTCTATACGTCTGCGTCGAGTGCCATGAATGGGTTTCTTGTTTGTGAGGCATCCATGACCATGTTCTTTTGATTTATTTCTATTTACGCAAGCTATTTGGAATATTTGGTCAAGATTTGTTCTTATATAATGTATTTCATGGCATTATGGTATTTAATACTAGATTTGGATCTTATGCATTTTTCTGCTACCTTCATTATTTAAGCTTCTATTCTCCCCTTGTGGTTCATAATTTGCAAGAAAATTGAATAGAAATATAAGGTAAGCTTGTATTTTAAAGTTTATTTGAATCTTTGTTTTGAAAATAGATCTGAAATTTAGCTCCGGGTTCGAAATGCTTTAGCTTAAGTGGTGATTCATATTTGTTTCTAGCATCACTATTTCTAGGTATGATGAAAATTAAGCCTTTTATTTATCCTTTTGATCTGTCATTTTCGACCATTGCCACCACTATTCCTATGGAAAAGAAGTTCTTTAAGCCTTTTCAATTGAAAACACCATCTAGGTTTGCATGCTTTCTTGGGATTTAGTGGGTATTGAAATTTTCTTTGTCTCTGCTTTTGAACCCTATAGTCGAAACTTTATTATTTTGATTAAGCTCTGGAGTTCGTTCGGGGCTTGCTATTTCTTTAAATATTAACTAAGTATCTCGAAACCTGCCCTTTTTTCCCCAAATATCGGTGAATTTTATTCTCTAGGAACCCTTGGCATGACTATTATTATCTCGTTACTATATGAGTAGTGCACGAATATCATACTTTCTGATTTTGTTATTGCTTCTATGATCCCAGTTTGAATTTAGGTCTATGGATTTCGCTAATTACAGTACTTTTAGCTCTTGTGCTCTGACTTAAAATGAGATTCAACCTCGGATCGAATCGGGGACCTTGTGTCTGAAAAATGGCTACCATTATTTTATTGAGTTACCCAAATTTTCACATATTTTCTTGGAATAGTTATTTGATAGTGTTTAAAATTATTTTAAAACCACTTACTATGTCCTTTACACGATTTATAGCCATGTTTTGTGGCTCGAGGATTTCTTTTGAAAAATGTTAGCTTATATCTACTCCTTAAGCTCTAATTTTCTGTATAAGTATATACTTTGAAAGATTTTTTTATTTTAAATACTTGTTTCCTTATCAAAATAAGCTTCATACTTAGTATCCTTTGATTCGTCCATTGATTTGTAAATTATTTATTCAAATCAGGACACTTGGATTGTTGCAATCCTCGTATTGAGATGATTTAAGAAAAGTGACTTCCAAACTTCACATCTAGAATGGTGAACACGCGATTATATTTATCCTTTTGATCTTATGAGATTATGTTAGTACTTCTATGATGAACCTTAGAAAATGCATACTGAAATTCATAAAGAATCATTTACTTGCAACTATATAGATGTTCTTTTGGTTATTGATCATGTTTTCTAACATTTGACCTTGATCATTTTCCTTGTAACTTGATGAAGAGTTTTTCTTACTAAAATAATTAATGATATACTCTTCTTTCTATGAAAGAAACTCATTACCTTCTGAAATTGGAGTTTGAGAAATAATGTGCCTTTTATTGCAATCTCATCTTCATGCTGATATTTGGTACTCTTGCCATCTTGATCTCATATTTCTGCCTTTTCTTCTTGATTGCATTGTTTATATGATTTGAGTTCCTTAATAATTCATATATGAAAATTTTACTCAATTATTGATTATAACTTGATCTGGATTTTAATGCATTTTTTAAGACTGAGAGTCTATGCTATACTTTTTTTTTGATCTCGGAAAAGCAAAAGTATACTTTTGTGATGAAAAATATAAATATTCTTGATTTATTTGCAACGATTGCACTTACTTTGATTTATCTTTAAAGAATATGGAACCCTTTGATCTTAGTTGTACTATATCATGAAGTAACTTATACTTATCTAATTTTGTATCTTTGACTCATTATCTCCTTTCTATATTAATATTTGATTTGTCTACAAATTTCAAGCATGTATTAGTTTGAAATAGCATTATGAAAAGATGTAAAATGTCCATTTTACATGGCGAAACCATGTCAAAATTTTCTCGATTTCCTTTTCCATTTTTTTAAGCTATAATTTCATCTCAATTTGTGAGTTAATATTTTAAATATAACCATGGAACTTGCATTTCAAAACAATGCTAAAGCCATATTCTTCTTTTGTCTATTACTTGATCATTTTATAACTTCTTCTTCGAGATGTAACTTTGAGGCGATACTTATTGATGAAAGTATCAATTTGTTGTAGTTTTCACTCTTTACTTGCATTAACTCGCCTATTGTGTACTCATATTTCTCGATTAGTGGTATTTTAGCATTTCATTTATTGCATGCATTATATCTAAAACCTTCAATACCTCTTGTTCATTTCTTTTCTATTCTTTCTTCACATGATTATTGTTTCCCTTTATTGCAACCTGTACCTGGACATCTTAGATAACTTAGTTAGAAAACATTAGACTTTTGGTCTCTCTTATATTCTATAGTTTTTCTTCTTCATTTTTTCTCTCTAAAATGACTATGAGAATCATATGTACTAGTGTAGAACATTGATGCTTGTCTATTATGCATTTATATTTTCTGTAATCATACCTCTTGATATCATGAGATTAATTTACATGAAGATAGATACTATAAGAATATGATTAAATCCTAATCTCGTGATTGACATTCTATTATCTATTTATTTTCGGTACATTGCAGTGTTGAATAACAAGAGTGAAGATGGATCAAAAGCTTGAGCGAAGAAGGAGCGGCGGGAAAAAACAAATAAGTCAATGATGGGTTCCTTCATATTCTTTTGCTTTTATTTTCATGCACATGCACCTTCTATTTCAGTACTTGTGATGTTCAATTGAGGTACATCCGATGGCTTGTGTGGGAACATTTGAAATTCGATATGAATAAAACATTAAATTCTAAAAATGAGTTGTCTATTTCTTTATCCTTTTCAGCTTTGTATATGGATTGTTTAATTAATTAAACAACTCAATGTCAGGAAATATATCTTAGTTCTCCATTTGTATGTATGGGTGAATAATATTTACATGTGTAGTTATTATTATTGTAAATTAGTGAAAGTACATTTACTATGTAAATGTAAATAGTAAATGTAAAATGTGGTTAGTATGTGGTAAGTTAGTAAGTTAGAATAATAAAACAATTAGTATTGTTTTATTATTATATTGGTGAGAGGTTGAAACCATACGGGTGTATGGTTGTATATGTAGACAAAGGTTGTTGTGAGGATTGTTATTATACATCTCCTATATAATGGAGTGTAATGAAATAGTGAATCAATAAAAAAATGAGTGTGAGAATAATATAGTGTTGCTGATTTTAATTATTGTTTGTGTAGTTATTTCATGTATTATGTGTATTAGATTAGAGTAATTCTCTCACTCAATAACATAATTTAATGTATTTAATCATGAAGGAAAGAACTTTTAAAATGTCTATAACTTTAGCAATGAACCTTGATCTTTCTGATAATCAGAATTATGATCGTTGTTTCAAAATTTAACAGTTCATCTATTATGTATTTTTAGTCTTCACCAATTTTACACATCTTTCCTTCGAGGATTTGTGTTATTTTGTTGAAGATAATCATGAAATTACATCTTGTGTGATCGATTAATTTTTTTAACAAGCACATATAACTAAAATTTACATGTATTCATTAATTAATCCAATAGAACAAATATTGAGTAGAAATAATCTCCCCTAGCTTAGGTTCATTTTACCCATGCCGTCCATTGTAATGAAGTTTTGAGTTGCCCATTTTTGCACAGGTGCAACAATTATCAACAAGAACAAAATAAATGAAAAAGGATAAGTGACAAGGAACAAGGAAAGGCTAGTGTGCAAAGGATATGCTCAAATGGAAGGAATCGATTTTGATGAGAGATTTTCACCTTTACAAAGAATGTAAACAATAAGATTGTTCTTGGCTTATGTTGCATACAATAAGATCAAAATATTCTAGATGGATGTGAAATCAGCCTTCTTTAATGGTTTCCTTAATGAAGAGTTATACATTAAACAACTTTGATGGATTTTTACTTGACTTAGGATAAATACTATGTATGCGAAGTTGAAGAAAGCTTTTTATGGACTCAAGAAAGTTCCTAGAGCTTGGTACAATAGATTAGACTCATACCTCATTGAGATATGTTTTTGAAAAGGTGATGTAGACAATAATCTCTAAATCAAAGAAGAAGGAGAAAATATACTCATTATAATAGTGTATGTGAATGATATCATATTTAGCGGAGACCATAATAAGAATACATATGAGTTTGTAGACTTGATGGAAGAAGAGTTTGATATGTCAATCTTTGGGAGATCTTTCATTATTTCTAGGACTACATATCAATCAATCGGATAATGGTGTATTCATCACCAAATTCATGTACATCAAATAAATTTTGAAGAGTTTTAGGATGGAAAACTGCAAACCTATTGGGACACCAATGGAAGATGGATGCAACCAAAGAAAATATGATGATACACAAATTAGTAGATAAAACATTATACGATTAATGATAGGAAGTCTAATATACTCCACAACATCAAGAATTGACATTATGCAGAAATAGGACTGGTTGGAATATTTCAAGAAGATCCAAGGGAAACACATCTCAAAGAGGTCAAGAGAATTTTGAGATATCTCATGGCACAACTGAATATGTATTATGGTACCCCAAAATTAGAGATTTCAAGATCGTAGCATATCTGAATACTTTTGATTGAGCAGAAATGTTGATGATAGGAAGAGTACCGAGAGGAAAATCATTATTTATTAGAAATTAATTAATATATTGGCTAAGAAAGAAACAATCATCAGTGGATATCTCAACATGTGAACTTGAGTATATAGATGTCATGATGTGTTGCACTCATGTTTTATGTATGAATAAGACATTGGAGGACTATAAAATAAAATCTTAAAATTCAATTTCTTTGTTGTGTGATAGTACAAGTGCAATAAGTGTCTCTAAGAACCCGGTGTTCCATCAAAAATGAAGAATATACCTATAATATATCACTTCTTGAGGGAACAAGTAAATGACACGAAGATCAATCTAAAATATGTGAGTGTTTCGCATAGAATGTTTCCGTTCCGGAATAGACTTGCTTCTATCCTTTCATTCTCTTGAGAAACAGATAAGGGTTAGGGCTAGGAGGAATACCTGTTGAATGTTGGGAAGGTGTGCGCGTACCGTAGAGAGATCAGATCGATTGTGAAGAACTCCTTTTTGGCTGGGAAGGACTACCTATAAATAAGAATGCAAGACCACCAGATTTTAGTTAGACAATAAATGAGGGAACTGCCTTGGGCCCAGGAAGTATTAGTCTTCCTTTCGAAGGTGGTCAGTTCCCTTTTAATACAAATTAGTACAAATGATAATAAAGAAGCTATTGCGAAATCACGATTTAGGTACCTCGTTACAAAGCAATAGAGACTAAACTACCAATAATAAAATGTCACATTGTTTGTTTGGTCACTGGTCGTTGATACGTTCAGCTCGAGTTACAGGGATAAACCAAACTGGATCTGAGGTTGTTAGGAGACAAATAGGTGAGAGGAAGGTTTTGGGTATAAGTCACAGTGACCGATGCCGGTCACTGGATAACCGACCGCGGTTAGAGAACCGCTGCCGGTAGGGGATAACCGACACCGGTAGGGTCAGTAATCTAGGTGCTTCTGGATAGAGGTTGGTTGCAGGGTGATTGTGGGGTTTTTAAGACTGGTGGATGGCTGAGGGGAATAGTGAGATGACGGGAAGACTCAGAGAGTGATAAAATTGTCTTCTGAGAAATACAAGGATGTATGGATGAAGGTTAAGTGCAGGGTGCTGGTAGGTGGTAGATCTAGGAGTGAGCTTATAATTACTATCAATCAAAAGGCTCAAGAAATGGTGCTTAGAAACATACAAGACACTACTTACTCATTCTTGATGAAGATTCAGGTCCAAGGAATGTGGTAGTGAAAGTAATGCTCAGTTGGGATGATCTGGTATTGGAAAGTGAGCTGATGAAGCTATCCTCAGTATTTTCCAATGCTTGAATGGTGGTGACAATGATCCAAAGTGGCTCGAGTTGCAATCTTCGGCTTGATGCTATTTTCTGCGCAACCTCTTCTCTTTTCTTCACTTGTCTTTGTCTTGCAAGTGAATTCATGATCCTCATGTTTTGGGCTAGGGAGGTCATTAACAGGGAACCGATGGTGGTTATGTAATCGATGGCGGTCGAGTAGGAACCGATGTCGGTTAGGTCAAAGTTGGCTATTTTTAGTAAAATAGCCAACCTTCCCTCCTTTTCTCCCGAGGGATCAGTTGTGGGCTTGGTCAAGTCATTATTATGTTTGTTTTGATGCGGGTGAGGGGTGATGGGTGATGGGTATGGGTTTAGACCAAGTCATAGGTCTTAATTAGGTTAGTTCAGGGTTAGGGCTAGGTCATGGTGAGGTGGTGAGGTGAGGTGGCAGGATTAGAGATGTGGATTTATTAATTATAAGGTAATTAATAAATCATTAGGTGTGTAAGGTTCAGGTGATGAGGTAGGGTTAGGTTGTGGGATGAGATACACGGGCATGAGGCATCGTAAGACCCAAATTTGGTGTCTACATTTGCCCTTGTTTTTGTGTAGCTTGTCTTGTAAAGCTGCAATCGACAAAAAAAAGAAGTGGTTGCCCCGATTAAGGGTATAGGTAAATGTTTCACACAGAAAAGTTTTCATTCTCAAAATAGAGGTGCTTCTATCCTTTCATTCTCTTGAGAAACAGATAAGGGTTAGGGCTAGGAGTAATACTGTTGAGTGTTGGGAGGGTGTGCGCTACCGTAGAGAGAGATCGAGATCGATTACGAAGAACTCCTTTTTTCTAGGAAGGACTACTGCAAGTAAGAATACAAGACCACCGATTTTAGTTAGAAAATAAATGAGGGAACTGCCTTGGGCCCAGAAATATTAGACTTCCTTTCGAAGGTGGTCGGTTCCCCTTTAATATGAATTAACACAAATGATAGCAAATAGGGTATTGAAAAACTACACTTTAATTACCTTGTTAAAAACCAATAAAAGAAAGGCTGGTTTTGGTTTGAGTCACAGTGACCGATGCGGTCACTGTATAACCGATTGCGGTTATACACCGATACCGATTGCTCTGATAACCGATATCGGTAGGGGTGGTGATTTAGGGGCTTTCAATGAAGGTTGGCTGTGAGGTGGCTATGGTGTTTATAAGGTTGGAAAATGATTAGGGGTAGGCAATAGGGTGATGGAGAAGACTCAGAGAGTGTGGGAGCTGTTCTTGGGGAAATGTAAGGGTAGAGGAATGACAGTGAGATGTAGGGTGCTACCGGGTAGTAGATCTAGGAGTGAACTTATAATTACTATGAATCAGAAGTTCAAGAAATGTTATTTGAAAATGTACAAGACACTACTTACTAGTTCCTGATGAAGATACAGGTCCAAGGACTGTGATGATGAAGGCAGGGCTCAGGTGGGATGATCCGACAATCAAAAGTGAGCCATCTTCTCTCCCAATGCTTAGATGAGTGTCACTGTGCTCTAGTTACTCAGTTGCAGTCTTGGGCTCGATGTCCTTCTCTGCAAACTCTTCTCTTTTCTTCACTTGTCTCTGCTCTGCCAAGTGAATTCCAGATTTTTTCAAATGAATTCGGATCCTTTGTTTTTGGTTGGGGGAGGTCATTTACAGGGAACCGATGGTGGTTACGTAACCGACGGCGGTCGAGTAGGAACCGATGTTGGTTAAGTCAAAGTGGGCTATTTTTAGTAAAATAGCCAACTTTCCCTCCTTTTCTCCCGAGGGATTAGTTGTGGGCTTGGTCAAGTCATTATTAGGTTGGTTTTGGTGCGGGTGAGGAGTAATTAGTCATGGGTGTGGATGTAGACCAAGTTATAGGTCTTAATTAGGTTAGTTTAGGGTTAGGGCTAGGTCATGATGAGGTGGCAAAATGAGGTGGCAGGTTTGGAAATGTGGATTTATTAATTATAAGGTAATTAATAAATAATTTTGCAACGTTTAGGTGGTGAGCTTAGGTTGCGAAATGAGATGCGGGGCACAGGGTGTCGTAAGACACAAATTTGGTGTCTACATTAGCCCTTTGTTGTCATGTAGCTTGTCTTGTAAAGCTGCACTGACAATTAATAAGAAGTGATTTCCCGATTAAGGGTATAGGTAATCCCCCTCAAATATATCACAGATTGAGGTGACGTGAATAGACTTATTTCACACAGAATGTTTCCGTTCCTAATAGACTTGCTTCTATCCTTTCATTCTCTTGAGAAACAGATAAGGGTTAGGGCTAGGAGGAATACTTGTTGAATGTTGGGAAGGTGTGCGCGTACTGTAGAGAGATCAGATCGATTGTGAAGAACTCCTTATTAGGCCGGGAAGGACTACTGTAAATAAGAATGCAAGACCACAAAATTCTAGTTAGAAAATAAATGAGGGAACTGCCTTGGGCCCAGGAAGTATTAGTCTTCCTTTTGAAGGTGGTCAGTTCCCTTTTAATACAAATTAGTACAAATGATAATAAAGAATCTATTGTGAAATCATGATTTAGGTACCTCGTTACAAAGCAATAGAGACTAAACTACCAATAATAAAATGTCACGTTGTTTGTTTGGTCACTGGTCGTTGATACGTTCAACTCGAGTTACAGGGATAAACTAGACTGGATCTGAGGTTGTTAGGAGACAAATAGGTGAGAGGAAGGTTTTGGGTATAAGTCATAGTGACCAATGCTGGTCACTGGATAACCAACCGCGGTTAGAGAACCGCTATTGGTAGGGGATAACCGACACCAGTAGGGTCAGTAATCTAGGTGCTTCTGGATAGAGGTTGGTTGCAGGGCGATTGTGGGGTTTTTAAGATTGGTGGATGACTGAGGGGAATAGTGAGATGACGGGGAAGACTCAGAGAGTGATAAAACTATCTTCTGGGCAATACAAGGATGTATGGATGAAGGTTAAGTGCAGGGTGCTGGCAGGTGGTAGATCTAGGAGTGAGCTTATAATTACTATCAATCAAAAGGCTCAAGAAATGGTGCTTAGAAACATACAAGACACTACTTACTCGTTCTTGATGAAGATTCAGGTCCAAGGAATGTGGTAGTGATAGTAAGGCTCAGTTGGGATGATCTGGTATTGGAAAATGAGCTGATGAAGCTATCCTCAGTCTTTTCCAATGCTTGAATGGGGGTGACAGCGATCCAGTGGCTCAGTTGCAGTCTTCGGCTCGATGCTCTTCTCTGCAACCTCTTCTCTTTTCTTCACTTGTCTCTGTCTTGCAAATGAATTCTGGATCCTGGTGTTTTGGCTGGGGGAGGTCATTAACAGGGAACCGATGGCGGTTACGTAACCGATGGCGGTCGAGTAGGAACCGATGTCGGTTAGGTCAAAGTTGGCTATTTTTAGTAAAATAGCCAACCTTCCCTCCTTTTCTCCCAGAGGGATCGAGTTGTGGGCTTGGTCAAGTCATTATATTGTTTTTTTATGCGGGTGAGGGGTGATGGGTGATGGGTATGGGTTTAGACCAAGTCATAGGTCTTAATTAGGTTAGTTCGGGGTTAGGGCTAGGTCATGGTGAGGTGAGGTGGTAGGATTAGAGATGTGGATTTATTAATTATAAGGTAATTAATAAATCATTAGGTGTGTAAAGTTCGGGTGATGAGGTAGGGTTAGGTTGTGGGATGAGATACGGGAGTGCAGGCGTCATAAGACCCAAATTTGGTGTCTACAAGTGAGCACAAAAGAATAAATTTTAGATATAATTACCAAGTCACCACCAAAACAACAATTGAACACATAAGAAGTAAATTGGTGGTCATTCCTTATCTCACCAATAACTAGAGGGAATTTAGAAAAGAAAGGGATCATTCTCAGGAAATATCAGCTCCTAAAAATAATGCCAAAGAATGGGGAGCTAATCTTTTAGCTCATAATTATAAAAGTATGCATCATTTCGGGGAGAATTTTTGCAAACATACCGAGATAGATGGATAAGAAGCATAAGCCTAGGGGGATCTCTTTGAGGTAAGAACATGTTGTATTTAGCCTATAATAATATTGGTGGTCCTTTGTCATTGTTGGTAAAGGGAGGTGTAGATATTATCATATCAAAATAGAAATCAGGCATGTAATTATTTTTCCATCAAAAGGAGTTAATTGGTTTCGTGATATATTAGAATTGAATGGATAAGGTGTTTACATCAATGAAAAAGGGGGATATTATTGGACCTTTTCAGATTTCATATGCGTTGTCATTGATGTCAAGATGAATAAGTTGATGTCAAGTTACATTTCTTGAAATAACGAGTGAATTGGTAAAGTTAGGAAGGTGAAAAAAAAATGAGGGTTGATTGGTAGTTCCAACACACAAAGGCTTCAAGATGATCAAAGATAAGTTATAAAGGACTTATTCAGGTTTTGGGAAAGCTGCGAAGATGAGGATATATCCTATTAAGACTTGGAACAACCATTGAAATTAGAAGAAATTCACAAATAACTAAAAGAAAGTGTGGAAGGTAAATGAGTCCTGCACATAAAGGAGCAAAGTCATGAAGTTAAATGCAGCCAAAGGACAAACTACAAATTGAAAATAGTAAGAATGCGAAGCTCAAGGTAATTACACAAAGGTAAAGGAAAAACTACAAAGGTAAGGAATTTTAAGGAATAACCATGGATAAAGGGAAAATAAATGATGAACTAGAAAATCCATGATGGACATGAAAAATAAGTGAAGAAAACTAAAAAGATGTAAGAAAAAGAGATAGAGTGGAAGACATGTAACAAAGCCATGGAAAGGAAATAGACAAGGTGGAAAGCCAAAAACATTGAAGAAGACACAAGAAGCATATAAAATATGCAGATAATTGAAAATCCATTGAATAAGGAGAAATTCCATGGAACAAAGAAAAGTGATGTGATACAAAGAAGAAAGCTAAAGGAGTTAAGGTAAGCTACAAATTTATGGAACATAGACTAAAATCGTTAAAGGAATTCAAATTTGGTTCAAACATGGAAAACATAAGAGTTGCTTCTCAAAAATAAATGGTGATTCAATTGTTAGGTGATTACGAGATAGATGTAAGACTTGAACTTGACAAAGAATGAAGAAATCTACTTTTCCAAATATCAACATTTAATGCTTCTTGACTTCGTGAAAATACGATTACATTCTTCATGCGATCCCAAGTTTTAAGGAGAAATAAAATATTGAAGAAGGAAATGGCTCGCTCATCTAGGTCATGTTGTAAATTTTGTAAAATCTATTTTTAGGCATGAATAATAGATTGCCCTTGCATGTATGCATTGAAAATGGTGTAATCGAGCCTAATACAAAAGGAAAAATATCTAGACACAAATCTTTCATTTAATGGGATGAATTCTCGGTGATAAAAAGGAAGGTGCACGACACAAAATTTGAAGTGAAGGAATGGGTCAATTGTGAATATAGTTCAAACTTGAAACAATTGTTTGGGATTTTTATCAAGAAAGAAAATAATTATCAACCTAAGAAAGAGCTGCATAAAAATAATATGAAGAAATAAAGATAATAAAGAGATACAAAAGAAAATAGAGAGGAAAGAGGAGATCAAATCGATGCTTTGTAGTGATTTACCAAATGAAAAGAGCATCAAGGAAACAAATTCATTGAGCTGAAAAAGATCAAATCGGATGAGCAAAAGAAAGTGAAGAAATTAACATAGACAAAGCCAAAAAGTGATCATAATTAGTTACGGATGCAACACGAAACTATATGATAAAAAAGTGTTTGTAAACAAAATTCTAAGTTGTAGCTTAGAAAATTCGGGGGTTGTAGCCTCTTTGTACGTGGGTCATGTTGATGATTATCTTTGCGGATGAACCATCGAGTCGTTGGATACCTTATATTAGTGGGACATGTCTTTGTAAGGTAACTCCCAAATTTTAAAGAAGTTGGCTCTTCTCGGTGGTGTGAGATAATATTAGAATAAAACTAAAATGAAATGTGAAACTATCTAAGGTGGTGCATTGGAGTAGATGTCAAAAGACACATAGATTAATCACCGGAAAATATTTGAAATATTTTTAATAGCATTTTGGCATGATCTGATATTTCATACATATCTTAGATTATCGAGTCCGAGAAGGTGTAAAATAAGACAATATGGACATAATAGATGTATAAAGAAAACCCAAGGGCATATAGCACGATAGCTCTTTGAAATAATCTAAAAACTACTAGCAATGAATGATGAAAGACAGATATTTAAAGATAAAGTGCATAGAACAAGAACTCTTTCTTTATAGAGAAAATGATACGTAAGGATGATATGGCACATTACAACTTCCTTTTATAACGAGCCTTGCTAAGGCTAGTAAATACAAAATAAATGAGTCTAGAATCTGTTGTATATATCTTCCCCCCGGGTAGATATAGACAAGCAGGAGAATGGAGAAATCAAAGAAGCTCAAATGCCTGACATGACCAAGGCGCGCAGAATGGCGCATGACAATGAGTGTCAACATGAGAATGTATGCGCCAAGGCGCAGGAAAGTGGCGCACAGAAATGGATGTCGACAATGTAAAGGATGCGCCCTTGGCGCACGGAAATGGCGCATAACAATGAGTGTCAACAGGGAAAAAGTTGCGCCTTGGCGCACATAAGAGGATGTCGACACAAATGTAAATGCGCCCTTGGCGCATAGAAGAAGATGTCGACATAGAAATAGACGCGCCCTTGGCGCACAGAAAGGAATGTTGACACGGAAAAAGTTGCGCCCTTGGCGCAGGTAAAGTGGCGCACGTAAACATGTGTCGACACAAACATATTTGCGCCTTTGGCGCACAGAAAAGAGTGTTGACATGCAAATGAATGCACCTTTGGCGCACAAAAAGGGTTGTCGACACAAACATATTTGTGCCTTTGGTGCACGAAAAGGATTGTCAACATGCATATGGATGCGCCAAGGCGCACCTTCAGGAGGCGCAACATTCTGAGCGCTGACAGGAAGCAGACCCTGGCGCAGATATTCAGATGGCCATAACTTTTGACTGGGAGCTCCGATTCACACAAGGTTGGACTTTTTGGAAAGCCTACGAGGTCCTCTATCCAACTACGACTGGATATCTTTAATTGGGTGAGAAAAAATTCTTAGAAATTAAAAATACAGTTCGCCACTTTTGGGGGTCGCTAGGGTTCTCACCTACCACCATAATGAGATGAATTGAATACAACCTGAGGTGGTTGGGGTAGATTTGGACTTCCTCTCTCTTCCCTCTCTCATTCTTCCTATAAATTGTAAGGAGGGGCTTCTTTCTAAAGGTTGGACATTCTTGTTTTGCCCCTCCCTTCTTCTCTTTGGCAGGTGAATCTGTGGAGTTAAAACCTCCCATTTAAAACTGTAATGCAGCTTTGCCTCTTGGCATTTTGCAGTGTGTTGTATCAATCTTTGGAGAAAATTAATGCATGTCTGTGGATGATTATCAACCCTCTCAGTGTTTATTTGCATTTTCTTGATCTTTCACTGTAAATCTGGTTATCTGTGCATGATCTTGCATTACATTTTTATGGTCTGTGTTTATTGGCAAGACAGGTGTTCTTCATTCCTCGGTGCATCACCTCTGTTAGTTTAGGTTTTATTTTCTGCATTTTCTTACCCCTGTCTCCTTGGAAAATTAGATTAGGTTTTGAGTAGACCCTCTACATTTTTTACGTGTGCATCTGAACAGAGGAATAGGAACCGGCCTTCATCCGGAGAGCTTTTCCGATTTCGCAAGGTCCCACACTTGGGAAAAGCTCCATGTTATGCAATCACACTGAGAATCTGCAACCCATCGAGTTACAAATTCCCGAGGTGCTTTGTGATTTTGTATCAACAAATCCCTTTCACATCTCTAGTCTATATCCTTCTAGATTTCCCCACCTTTTTTATTTTTTTCCTTGGATCATATTGCTCTTCTATGAATCTTCTTTGCTTTCACTTAAATTTTTGGAATCAAACCTTCCACGGACAACATTCAATTTGATTACAATATCTTTCATTTCTGGGTCAATATCTCAACTTCCTATTGGGATATTTTTACTTTCCTTTAATTTATCTAACTGGAACTTCCTTAGTCGGTGATGATCCTTTTCTAGAATGTGGAGGCCATGCATTTGTTTGGGGGCCTTTTTCTCTTTGTTTATTTTAAAGTGCACTCGGGTGACACGTGGAGACCCCTATGTGTCTCTATTATATTTTTTAATTTTCAACCCATTGGGAAATTTTATCACACATGCACTTGCTTAAGAACATCCCTTTTCTACTTCATACCCCGAGTGCGCTAAAGAGACACGTGGACACCTCCCACGTTCACTTCACACTTAGTTGATTCTAGGCTCAAGAGAACAAAAAGGAACAAAAAGAAACTAGGGCCGGAGTGACAAAAGATGGTGGTTGATAAAAAGAGTCTTGTACAAAAATAACTCTATAGGTCCATGCAAATGATCGTTATAATTGATTACATTAGGGTTCAGTGCTCATTGTGAGGTTGGTGCCTTACTAAAAGAAATCTCTTATGATGCATAATATTCACTTGATTCATTTGTTATGTGTAATATCGTAGAGGTGTAGGGGTTGGTGCTCCTTGTGAGGATGGTCCCTTACTAAAAACATATTGTAAGATGTGTAATATTCTTGTGAGTCCTTGCTTTATTTAATATAAGCAATGGTGTTGGCGGTTTTTCTCCGAAAAGGGTTTCCCACGGTAATTCTCTATGTTTAAATGTTATTGTGTATGATGTATGTTTTATTAAGCTGTTCATAGTTTAACAAGTCACACTTCTAAAGGGTTGAATCTTGCATTAAGTATAAAATATTTTAATCTACACCGATTCACTCCCACTCGGTGCTTGTGATTTCTAACATCTTCATTGTAGCTTGTTGATCATTGTTAAAGAAATTAATCTTTATGATCTGATTTTAATATCTATATAAGTGTGTGGATATGATTCCATTATCAATATAAATTTCTTTACATGTTTATCATTTTGATCCTTGTATTAAACATATTTCATTATGAAGAATATATGTTTTGATATTTGTTCTACATAACTTTGTGTGGTTAGGGTTTGAAGCGAAGTGTGAAAGTTGTCTTGGGTACTTATTCACCCCCACTAAGTCCATATCACCTCCAAGAATTGGTATCGTAGAAGGCCCTTGAAATTATTCTAACAAGATAGAGGGATATATTTGAGGCCAATAATGGGGATCCCTATTGGCCCATTAGACACTATGAAATTTAGTAAGATAAATTTGTTGCAATTTTAGAGGAAACATTCAAGTTTTTTCAAACTCAATTTTACGAGGCTCAAGTTGAGTTTAAGATAAAGAGGAATAATTTGTAAATAATGAGAATAATAAAAATGGACTAATAAAGATCTCTCCACCATGACAAGAAAGGTATTATCATTTCAAGAGAATTTAGAAAATATGAGCAAGATTTTGGTAAAATAAAATGTTTAGGGTAATAGAACATCCCTAGATTCAATGAGGATTCATCTAAATCATATAATATTTAAGAGGAATAGTTTCAAGGATCTAACGAAGGAAAACAACCAAATTGTTTTTGCCAAATCACTTCACCCCCGAATGGCCGAAAATGAATCATGATATTCAATGTGATTGAGACACATGGGATCACCTCGCAAGATGTGGGACATGGGCTCATGGTGAAACTCTAGAGAAATCCGACTTCCTCTTCCTAAGCTAAACACAACACTACTTCTAATGCAGGAAAAATGGCTAACTAGACGTATGCTAACTTTTCATGGGATTAGAGAGAGAGATCTGCAAGAAATAAAACCTAAACTAGAAGTGGTGATGCACTAAGAAAGGGTGTTGTTTGAAAAATTTCGGTTTGCCGATGAAGAGATATGATTATGAGAAATAATGACATGCATTACAAACCCACTCTACATATGGTACTTTACTCCTCGATAAGCACAATCACCTCCAAAAATTTCAAAATAAACCCTAATTACAGTTCACTGAAAACCCGAGAGAGGGAAATAGAAGCAAAAAAATCATTAAAGGACATATAACTAATCACAAAGCATAATTATCATTACTTCAAACACTTGCACAATGCATCATTACATCAAGGAAAAGGCATAGGCTTCCATTACAATTTGAGAAGAAAGGCTTGATAGCTTGCAAATGCACGGACTTCTCGACTTGTGAAGAGAGGGGAAGCTTGAAAGTGTCTAACCTATCTAACTACTTTGACTTATTGGAACCCTTTCGAATGAGCCTCCAACTTACATTTATTGAATAAATTGAGATAGAGGAGAGAAGGAGTCATAAATTTCCTTCCTAAATTGAAGATACTTGACGTATCATTCATTAAATTTGGTTAAACCAGTTTGAGAAGGTTCCATCATGGCATCATTAATGCTTAATTTGATTAGTTCTCCTTAATTAATTAAAAGAAAATTTAAATAAAATATTTAGATAACAATAATAAATATTATTATTTAAAATATTTAAATAAAAATATTAAATTAATTAGATTTTGGTGGGCCCCTTGTTGACTAGTTCATGATGAGGAGGAGGAGTCCATGAAGAAAAGATTGAAAATGAGTCCAACTCGGTGGTTGGCTCGCCGAGCTAACTCACCGGGTGGGTCCAAGCTCCTTTATGCCACACTTAGATGAGCTCGGTTTGAATTGAGCTCCTCCCTAATACATTGCTTAAATTTATGCTGTACCGGCTCATATCCTCACGAGCTACTACCAACTCGGGTTGATGTATCTAAGCTCCCTCACGTCAACTTAAAAATCCTTTATTACATGTTGATTTAATTGTATAAGCTCGACGAGCTTTCCTGTCCAAATGAAATAACTTCACGTGAGCTCCTTATTAAGCTTGAGGCCGAGCCCACCTTGTATATGCCATCTTTCTAAGACCCTAGCATGATCTCCTCTATAATTTTGGTCATTTCTACATAGAAGTCCCTTTTACCAAGCATGGTCAAGCCTCGTATCAATGCATGGCTTACAACCTATGTCAATTCTTCATGTGTGTCGAGCTACAATGACCCAACTCGGCCATCCATGTGCTCGACATCCTCATTTGCGGTCTTCCATCGATTGAGCTCCATTCATGATCGAGTGATCCTTGCATGTTTTTTTGAGCTCTGAGTGCATCACCATCGCATTGACCCAAAACTCATTACAACCAAGCTTTCCACCGAACCCTAAACCGACCTCCAAACCGAGCTCCACCTATTTTACCACTCTTTATGTGGGCTCGACTCACCATCACAATTTTGGCCCCCTTTATTAAACCCTACTATTAAATGAAGTGTCAATTTGATGCATCTAATAATGAGCCCAGATCTAGTTTGAGCATAAAAGCCACTGCTAAAAAATATTCAAACTCCATGCCTCGAGGAGGTATTAGACTATCATGAGATGTACCTTCTATGTAAGCATTGGTTTGGTTTCATCAAACTATTTTATCATCTCCACAATCAAGCTCTCAACTCGAACATGTTGGTTCCAAGCTCGAGCTAAGTTGGTTCCTCATTTTGAGCTCTGCACCGACCCCATCACCAAGCTCTCTCCTCTGTACTCAACACCACCCACCGAGTGATTTAGATTTTCCCTGTAGCTCACTACATGATGCCGAACCGAGATCCTATAAACACAAAGGCCGCATCGAGCTCGAACACGTCACGATCTTCACCACCATGAGTGAGCTTCTTACTTTTTAATGAGATGAACATTGAGATGATCCACCAACTTCACCGAGCTCTTCTCTCATGTTGTGCTTAGTTTTCCTCGGTTAATTCCGTCTCATGCACACGGTGAGCTCGAGCTTCATTCTTTCTCATGAAATGACCAAGTTTTCTCCTTGGCTAACTTGGTATATGAGACATTCACCTCACCCCACCTCAAAATGACCCTCCATTATTCATGACTGAGTCACCATTCCATTGACAACTTAGATAAAAAGTGTGTCCTACTTCGCATCAAGCCCCTTCCTATATTATCCACGTCATATTGTCTGCATTAGTGCTCTTTTTTGATTCCAAAGATTCTGAGTTCTACAAGCTCACCACTCACCAATATCAACTCATTCAGTTAGAACTCAAAGGTTTTTTCTGAGTTTTAATGTTAGATCGAACTATGTGGCATTCCCTCATTGATATCTCCTCTATCAACTCGGTGGTTTATTTACACTCTATGTAGATCCAACAACTCGGCCCATTATTTTGACTCACCCGATAAATTCGGTATGCAACACGATCCCACCTCAACATTAGGCTTGGGCTTCATCCTAACTTGGACATCCCCATGACATGGTGACCACTTCACACTTTCGATCCCTGAAAACTTGAAACTTCAAATTTCGTAGTTTTGGGGTTTCAAGCTTCAGAATTTTTCAACTCGATCGAAAGTTTTGATCCCGAAATCTCCAAAATTTTGAAATAGATAACCCCAAATCAAGACTTCGAATATGCAACTCATGAGGATGATCTGAAATGACCTTTTTACTCACTTCATTATGATGTCGACCTACAACCACCCTCCAATTCATGCCACCTAGTTGTTCCTCCTTTTGCGTTTGGTCTCTCGAATCAATACATGGACCACTCGTCGCGGGCCTACATTTTTCCCCAAGAATCTCTCATGCATATTGATCTACCAAATATCTTATTTCACGATCTCTATAATGTTTATTCCGAGATCACTTCCATCATTTCATTTTATTCTTGAGGTCCTGGGCTTGTATTTTTGGTTATTCGATAGGTGCCAACTCTAGAAGTCACTGAAACATTCTTTAATGAGCCCTCTTTCCTACACCAGTTAAAAATCCCATGTTCATGGCCACTGACCAAACATCGAGAGAGGCCCTTGTTCTTTGGTGATGACATTCCGTAGTAAGCCAACTGAGCTATGTGATGCTTTACATGTCTGTGGACTTTCAAAGAACCTTTATCCTAGTAATAAAAACCACAAACTTGACACCTACAAAGGGTTCCCAACTCGCCATTCTGAATAGCTCATTGAATCCTTATCCTGCCGCAGCTCACTTTCCATATCTTGGTAATACACCCTATGTTCATGGCCACCACCTTAGCTCCTAACCTTACATGTGTCTTCATGCCTTACAATTTCCATGGCTTGATGAGCTCGACCTATGTCATAGCCGAGTTGGCCTCCTCATCCCATCCGAGCTTGATTAAGCTTCTCTTGGGTTCCCAAGCTATGTTGACTCAACGAGGCACTTCAACTACTCGGATCCATCCACTATGTGATCGACTCGATGGATGCTCAACTTGTGTTATAGTCTCATCGTTCAGGAGCATATCCCTTATCTCGTTCTTCATGCCATATGAGTTGAGCCACAAGATCTCCCAGTGAGCTCCTTAGTAAATTTAAACACATTCACCATCTTAAGGAAATTTTCGAGCTCTCAATTCGAGTTCAAGGATATGATGACCACTCCCACATCAGCCAAACAAGTCACTCAACTTTGAGTCAGTTCTCCTTACACATAACTTGAACTCACCATGAAACCTAAGTTTCTCCACTGAGACTTGTTAAACCATTTCTTGAACCTTACGGTGATAAACTCCTTCTTACTCCATCAAGATATATCCTACAATGTTGACCTCAATTCACCAAAAAACTTAATTTACCAGAAGCTCATCAAGCTGCTCGGTGATTTTCTTTAAGCTCATATGCACCTGACCCTCGAAATTAAATTTTAATCCAAATTTTGATTATACGGAAATTTCCTTGTTTTGAGAAAAACTCAAGTTTTCAAGACCAAGGAAAGATAAGAACAGTCCAAGATGATTATAAACACCTCTTAGAGCTTTAAATTATACTAATAACCTCAAAATATTTATGGAACAATTTTTAGTCTCAAGGTAATATCCTATTGTCCATGTTTTTCCCCAGGGGGAAAAATTGACAACAACAAAAAGGAAAACATAATCATGTCAAGAAAGGACATAAAAGAAATGAACAAGAGATATTGAAGGTTTTATATATAATGCATGCAATAAAGGAAATGCTAAAGTACCAACTAACAGAGAAATATGAGTACACAAGAGGTAGTTAATGCAAGTAAAGAGTGAAAACTATAGTGAAGTGATACTTTCATCAATAGCAACGCCTCATGTTATATTAGGAAGCAGGTATTCAAGTAATTAATTACCTCAAGTTACATCTCAGAAGATGAAGCTTATAGAGTGATCAAGTAATAAATTGAAGAAGCATATGGCTTTAGAATTGTTTTGAAATACAAGTTCCATGCTCACATTTAAAATATTAACTCACAAATTGATATGAAATTGTAGATAAAATTGAATGGAAAATGAAATCTAAGAAAATTTTGACAGTCTTCGCCATGTAAAATTGACATTTAAAGTCCTTGCATAATGTTATTTCAAACTGATACATGCTTGAAAGCTATAGACAAATCAAATAGTAATAAAGAAAGGAGATAATGCATGGTATAGTCAAAGATACAGATTCAGATAAGTACAAGTTACTTCATGATACAATACAACTAAGATTAGAGGGTTCCATATTCTATAAACATAAATCAAAGTAAGTGCAATTATTGTAAAAAAATAAGAATATTTATATTTTTAGCACGAAGCATACTTGTGCTTTTCCAGATCAAAATAATAAGTACAATCTAGACTCTTAGTCTTAAAAATGCAAACAAACTACATCAATATACAATCATTAATTGAGTAAATCTTGCATATATGCATTATTAAGGAACTCGAATCATATAGAAAATGCAATCAAGCGAAAAGGCACAAATATGAGCTCAAGATGGAAAGAGTTCCAAATCTCAGAATGAAGATGAGATTGTAATAAAAAGCACATTATTTCTCAAATTCCAATTTCAGAATGTAGTGAGTTTCTTTTACACAAAGAATATTATATCATTAATCATTTAAGTAAGAACAACTCTTCATCAAGTTACAAGGAAAATGATCAAGGTCAAATGTTACAAAACATGATCAACAACCAAAATAACATCTATGATCCTTTATGAATTTTAGTATGCATTTTCTAATGTTTAGCATAGAAGTACTAACAGAATCTCATAAGATCAAAAGGATAACTATGATTGTGTGTTCACCATTCCATATTTGAGGAAGTTTGGAAGTCACTTTTCTAAAATAAGCTCAAATGTAGGCTTACAATTGTCCAAGTGCCCGCAAGCTTTGAATAAATAATATACAACTCAATGCATGAATCAAAGGATACTAAGTAGGGAGCTTATTTTGAAAAGGAAACAAGTATTTGAAATAATAAAGTTTTCAAAGTATATACATATCTAAAAAATTAGAGCTTAAGGAGTAGATCTAAGCTCACATTGTTCAAAAGTAATCCCCAAGCAAGAAAACATGATTATAAATTGTGCAAAGGACAGCGGCAGTGGTTTCAAAATAAATTTAAACACTATCAAAGAAATATTCCAAGAAAATTAGAGAAAATATGGGTAACTCAACAAAATAATGGTAGCCATTTTTCGACACAAGGTCCCTTATTTGAGCCACGGTTGTCTGTTTACGTCGAGAACCAGAGCTCAAAGTAGAGTAGTTAGCAAAATCAAAGACCTCAATTCAAAATAGGAGCACAAAAGCAACAAAAACTTAGAAAGTATGATATTCATGCAATAATCATACAATAATGAGATAATTACAGTCATGCCAAGGGTTACAGAGAATCAAATTCAACCATATTTGGGAAAGAACAATTTCAAATACATAGTAAATATTTAAAGCTAGAAAGCCCTCAATTAACTTTAGAGCTTAATCAAAATTGTAAAGTCTCGGAATTCATTGGTGGGCAAGGAGAGACAAACAAAATTTCAATACCCACTAAATCCCAAGAAATCATACAAACCCAGATGGTGTCATGGGTTGAAAAGGATCAAAGAAATTCTTTTCCATGGGAATAGTGGTGGTGATGGTTGAAAATGACATATAAAAAGGATAAATAAAAGGTGTACTTTTCATCATACCCAAAAACAGTGATGCCAGACACAAATACGAATCACCACATAAGCTAAAGCATGTCGAACCAGGATCCAAATTTTAGAGCCATTTTCAAAATAGAGATTCAAATAAATGTTAAAATATAAGATTACCTTGTATTTTCATTCAGGTTTCTTGCAAATTTCAAACCACAAGGGGAGAATCTGAGCATAAATGATGAATGTAGTAGGAAAATGCACAAGAGCCACTCAGATTAAAGACCATGGCGGCAAGAAATATGTTGTATGAGAAAAATCTTGACCAAATCTTGAAATAGCCCGCGCAGATAGAAATAAATCATAATCATGTAGTCATTGATGCCTTGCATACCAGAAACCCATTCATGGCACTAAAGCAGAAGTATAGAGGTTGAAGGATCATAAAACGCAACATGGAAAGGTGGTTCAAAATTATAGAGAACAAAAGGTCCTTCCTAATAATATGGCTTGAGGGGAATAATTTAAAACACAAAGAGATTGGTACAAAAAAGTATATATACCTTCAAATCTGATAGCCGATTAAAATGATGCATTGTAGAGATGATTAAATGGCCAAAGTTTCCAAGAGACTCTACACATAAGACCACCAAATGAGTAGTGTCCAAGAAGAAAAGCTACTGAGAGGTCCATATACCAAGCTATCGAAGAAATATCGGAAATATAATTTGCAGAGCTCAAAATCTCATTTTGTGGCTGCCAAACCTTCTCATGAACATTAAATTCGAGAACAAACTTAGTAAACTTCTCAAAATGCACAAGATTTTGAGCTCGTGGATCAATTAATGGTGGCCTCGGGAAATTTTGCGGGCTTCGCCACAGAGTGAAAAATGCATAAAGAACAAACATTAGGTTTCTTTTTTATTTTACCCAATTTGAAACTCAACCTCTAAAACCTAACTCTACCAGAGTTGTCATTAATGGTAGAGATCTGAAGGTACATGATCGAACAATCAGAAATGTTAACCCAAGCCATCTATCAAGTAATTCATCGATGGCCCATATCAAAGGTGAAAAAAAAAATGACATAAAACCTTTTCCAACTCCAACGTAGGTTCAAATTTATTAAAGATAGAGGATCAAAGATCAACATTCAGACAGTACAATGATCAATGGTAACAGATCGACAACAAATTCAAAGAAAACTATGGTTTTATCTGATCCACCTAGTTAGGTCTAGGGTTAATTGTATTGCCACCACCAAATCAAGGGTTAAGTCATCATGGAGAGGGGGCTATCCCTTGAGTATTTAAATAATTTTCATTTTTTCCTTATACAGGTCCAAATTCATGATGTTGATTAATCAAAAGGTGGAAAAATAATGATTAACCAAATATCTGAAAATTATATTATATGATAAGGATTAACTTTATCAAATGGAGGAGTATGTTCTATTCTTGGTCATTGTTTGATCTTGACTAAGGTCTTATCCAAGTATATGTGCCATATGAATTGAAAAGGGGGCTAATGAAATATAAGACTATTACACACCCTTTCCGAGGTCAAAAATAATCACATTACCTTAAACAAATCAAACTACCTCAACTTCCTTGAATGATAAAGTCATGTACATGTTCCATAGTTGAATGGAAAGAAAGTGCCTTTACATCATGAGCCATGTGTTCCCCACTTTCTTAAGGGGTATTTTGCAAGGTTTGTTCACTATATAGTAAGCAAAGGACAAGAGAATTATTCATTTTTGTGGTCTCAGCATAATGGTTGGGTGAAATATTTTTGAAGTATTGGAGATCATTAGATTATCTTACTAGTAGGGAGATTATTTTTTGCATGTGCATCCAAGAGGTAACCTAAAATGCTATTTTTGTAATTGCAAGTGTATTAAAATTGCATATGTCACATCAAGCACAAGAAGATAGAGATTGCATGCATTGGAGAAGACTTGCTCATCAAGAAAAGTTTATTATTAGTAGAATTATTCACCCAAATTTATTAAAAATAGAATAGTCAACTGTAGTTTGATTGAGTTGTATTTTTGTAACCAAGGCTATTAATGCCTCATTGTATTAGCATGCTTATTTTATTCCTTTATTTATTCATGATAAAGGATAAAAATAGGGTGCATGGGCGAGTACAATTTTTTTCTATTTTTAGGATGGGTGGGATGGATAATTTTGTTATATATTGTGTACATTAGCAAAGAACAAAAGAGGGAATTTTTGGACACAAGAGTGCTGAAGCAGATTTTTCTAGTTTTGCCTTTCGAATGAGAGATTGATTTCTACCTTTCCAATTATTTACATCTTTGTGTGTACTTTAGTATTTTCTTTTTAATGTCAAAATTCCCGATTGATCATCTTACCTTGTTGAATCTTAGTAATTTCTTTATAATATTAGTGTGCATATTTATCTTAAACCATATTGTTGTGAAAATTTCCTCCAATACATCAAGTGTTTTGCCTTAATATTCTTTTGAAAACTATTGGTTTGTGCATCCGAATCCATGATCGAGATATTTGTGCAAGTACTCAGGTCAAAGCCCTCAACAAGTTTGGTGTATCACCTTAGTTTTCAACACATTTACAAACATTGTTTTACCCTCAAAACCCCAAAATTAGTTTAGGATACATAAAAAAAAACCATCCTTGATACCAGAGACTCACCTAAATAATAGGTGTACCCATAAACTTGAGATGTTTCCATTATATCTATGAAAGAGAGAGATCCATTTTGCAACATTAGAACACATGCATCCAACTCTCTATTGGGTGAATTTTCACGAGATAACAGTTATTGAATACCCATTTGGTACCAATCACATTCTTGTTCCGCGGTCTAGGTACTAGTTGCCATGTCTCATTCTTTTCAATCTGATTGATTTCTTCATTCATGACGTCAACCCAATGTTGATTTTTGCTTACTTCTCCAAATATTTTGGGTTCTATAGTTGATAGGAGTGCAATGTCTTCATGATTTTTTTTCTCTTTTAGCCTCTTCTTATTAGAATGCCACCATCTTTGTTTCCAATGATTCAATTTTTAGGATTGTTCTTTTTAACTTTCTAGTGGGTGCCTTAGTGTCCGCCTTTCTTCCTCTTCATTTGCTTTTTCACATGGATTGTCCATTTAATCATCATATTCTTATTCTTCATTATTAACTTTGTGTTGAGTGCTAGTTTGGTGTATTGCATATAATTGACCTTCATATTTGTCTTTTTACAATATTTTGTAGCCTTTTATTATAGAATTTGTAAGCCACCGACCGTTGAATAGATGAGGAATATCCATTCATCACATCTTGAGTCAAATTTACACAAGTTGTATTCATCTCTTTTGACATAACATTTGACTCACACTCAACTGATTGTGTTTGAGACCATCAACTTATAAACATTTTCAATGATAGTCTTTCCATTGTCTAAACTTAATGTTCCTTTTTCAATTATATTTGATAAGTTATTATCACCAAATATTACAATACAAGATGCATTGTTAGATAAAGTAACGAACTTATTTTTCACCTTTAATATGGCTTGAGCATCAAATATCCAAATACTAGATTTTTTTCATTTTGCACATGAAATATAGTTTGCATTATTGAACATGTCTCTTTTCTCTTATTCACATATTTATTTGGAACATATATCTAATTCTCTTACTTAGGTCGTTCTTGTTTGTTTGTTGAAACCACATAATTCATATTATAATAATTGTGTTGAACACTATTATAGTTTTATCTCGTGTAATATGGGAAGAAGTTTCTTCTATATCCTTTAGAGAATTTTCTACACCTTACACCTTATGTCCAAACTAATTGCAAGAATAAAAAGACCCATAGAAAGAGTGAGTGTACCTCATAACACAAGTGATGCTTGGAGTAGTGGTTCTTCTTGCAGATCTATTGAACCCTTCATCTTTAGCATAGGAATTACTTGGTGTTGCCACGGACTTATTTATTTCATTGTTTATTCACTCTTTTTCTTTATTTTATCCTTCTAAGCCAATTCAAGATTTATCAATTGTGTCCCATTGACTGTTTAGTATGTATGTTAAAAAATTTGATCCCTTCTTAATATTTTCATATACCTTTAGATTCCTGCTCATTTGTTTCATCTCACCTTTCAGTTTCTCCAGATATTAGTTCAAATTTTTTCACTATTCCTCCATTCATTTTTAGGATTTTTAAATCTTTTCAAGGTATGTTTCAACTCCTTGAGCTCAATGTCCTCTTCCTCTTCTCTTTGTGACCGTATTTCTTCAAAGATTCATATTTTTTATTCATAATCCTTTAGTTTGCATATCGTCTTATGATTATTTCATCTACAGAGACTTATTCCTTCAAGGAACATACTATATCTTCTTCGAGATTAACCACAAATTCTTCTTCATCGATTCTTCACCATCAATCGTATACTATCCTTTGGAGCTTCTTTCTTTTTTGCATCCATTGCCATAAAAAACATTCTCCGATTGATCTTCATCTATCTCATTTTTAGATATATTTGAGTTGCTACAATTAGAGTCACCGATTCTTCCTTTGAAAAGAAATTCCTCTCGTTCTTGAAAAACTTTTTTTTTTCTTATTATGCTTCATTTCTCTTTTATTTTTTATGATTGTGTTCCTCATTTTAAGACTTTTTATTCTTGTTCGGACACTTACCAAAAAAATGACCTACTTATCCACATGTAAAAATTTAAATGGGATTTTCCATTGTACTTACATGAGCCTCTTTTTAATATTTTCATGAAAATGGATTCAATATTTTCATGATCTAACTCATATGATGAAGAATATTCTTTTTCTTCTTCTCTAGATTGGGTTTCTTTCTTCACTTTAAAACCTACTTATTTCTTGGTAGTTTTGATCCAACAGTCCTCATCTTGTATGATAACAGAGTGCTCTGCAATTCATCCATTGTGAGAGTCTTCATGTCTTTGGCTTCCTCTATGGCTAAGACCTTTCATCATACTTGTGTCTCGGGGATCTTAGATACTTCCTTACAATTATAAAATCTTCAATATTTTCTCTTAAGCCACTAATCATGTTTATGACTTCATTTGTTCTTTACATGTAGGTCATTATGTTGTCATCATCTTACATTTTTAGGTATTCAAATGAGCTCTGTAGGTCTACATTTTTTCCAATTTGACCTTTTCATCACCTTTATAGATACTCTTTCGTTTGGTCCAAAATTCCTTTTATGTTTTGTAGTGCATAAATTTCACAAATTATGTCTCATTCAATCCACATAGAAGAAGTGATCGGTGTGACTAGAGGGTTATATAGCTTTTCAATGCATTCCCTAATATCAAAACCAACTAATATCAAATATGTATTCATTATTATTTTATAGAATGATTAATTTGTACCTATGAAGAGAGATGATATGGATAAAGACAAACCTCCTTGTGTCTGATTTGATGTAATGCTTGTGATAGGATGGCATCCTTAAAGATGTTAATCTTCTACTATAAGGAAGTAACTCTTATAAAAATTGTTAGAGATCACGAGCAATGAGAGTGGGGGGGGGAATCAAAGTGCAGATTATAAATTTTTCTACTTAATATCAGATTTAACCCTTTAAAAGTATATAATTTTAAATTATGAGTACTTAATCAAACATACATCATACACATAACACTTGAACACATAGATTTACCATGGGAAGCCATTTCGGATAAAATCCCATCAACATCATTTCTTATATTACATAAATCAAGGACTCACAAGAATATTACACATCCTACAAAATTTGATTAGTAAGGCACTCACCTCATAAAGAGTACCAACCCCTTCACATTTACTAATATTACGCACAAAAAAGGACTCAAGTTAATATTATGCATCACAAGAGATTTATTTTAGCAAGGCACCAACCTCACAAGGAGCATCAACCCCTAATTTAATTAGCTACAACTGAGTTTTTGTAGGCACCTACGTACAAGAAGGATACAACCCCATAAATTTTCTAAGCTACAACTTATACTTTTTTACATACAATTTTTGATCATCTAGTTATTATGTTCCATCCATAAGTGATTATGATAAATTTCCTAGGTCCATGTTTGTGCTCTTTTCTTCACTTTATTATGATCATTTGATTTGATATTTTTAGCTTAATAAATACACCACCCTTGATGCTCTTTTCATTTGATAAATCAATGCATCATCGATCTACTCTCCTCTTTCCTCTCTCTTTTTCTTTTGTAGCTCTTTCTTAACTTGATTTCTTTGTATTATTTTTCTCGCATCTCTTCCTTAACTCAAATACTTCTTTTCTTTCTTGAGGAACATCCCAAAAATAGTTCTAAGTTCAAACTATATTCATAATCGACCCATTCATTCACTTGGAATTGTGTTTCATACACCTTCTTTCTTTTTCACCTAGTAATTTATCCCATTAAATGAATGTAGTTGTCTCTACATATTGTTCCTTCGTATTCAACTTTATTACACCGTGTTTAGTACATGCATGCAAGGTAAATTTATTATTCATGCCTAAAAAGAGATTTTCCAAAATCTACAACATGACCCACATGAGCGAGTTATTTCCTTCTCCAATATTTTATTTATCCTTGACACTCAAGATCTCATGAATAATGTAACTACATTTGCATGAGTTCATCAAGCATAAAAATTTTGCAGTTGGAAAAGTACATTTCTTCATTCTTTGTAAGGTTCAAGTCATGCATCTAGCCACAATCACCGAAAATTGAATCACCATTGATTTTAGAAAACCAACTCTTACTTTGTCCATAATTGAACCAATTTGATTTCCTTGAACCCTTTTTAGTCCATGTTCCATTAATTCACAACTTTCCTTAACTCCTCTACCTTTCTTCTTGGTATCGTGGTACTTTTATTTGTTCTAAGACATTTATCCTTATTCAATGGTATTTTAAGTTATATGTGGATTTTCTATTCTTATCATTGCTTATTCAATATCTCATAGCTTTCCTCCTTATTTGCTACCTTTCCATCTCTTTGTTCCATGTCTACTTTGCTCTATCTCTTTTTATTGTGGATTTTTATTTTTCCACAACTATTTTCTATCCTTAACATATTTTCTAGTTCATTGCAAATTTTCCCTTTATCAATGGTTTTCTCTTCATCTTCCTTACCTTTATATTTTTTCCTTTACCTTCACAGAATTACCTTCTACTTCAAAACCTTACCATTTTCAATTTGTAGCTTGTCCTTTGGTTCCATTTTACTTCACGGCTTCACTCCTTTATGTGTGGGACTCATTTACCTTCCACGGTTTATTCTAGTGCTCCGTGACATTCTTATGAATTTTTGGTTTCTCCAAGTCTTCAAAGAATATCTCCTCATCTCCATGGCTTTCCCAAATAATTCACTAAGTCCTTTATAACTTAACCTTGATCATCTTGAATCCTTTGTGAGTTGACACTACTAAACAACCTTGATTTTTTTCATCTTGCTCAGTTTACCCATTCACCGATTGTGCCATTAATGCAACTTGACATCACTGATTTAGCTTAACATCAATGACAACACATATGGCATATGATAAAGGTCCAATAGAAGATGTATCAAGTTGAATTATCTATCACATGATTATCCAAGAAGGTATATTTATTTCGAATGATTACAATTCAATATTAGATCTTAAATATACTTCAAACACTTTCAAGGGACAACAATATGATAAGAAAATAGCATCCAAGCTAAAGTCTTCAAATCATCCCTCCTTGTTCAACTCAATCTCAAAGAAACAACACCAACTTTCCTTTTCCCAAATTCACTTCATGAAAACACAACCAACCGCTTTCCCGAGAATGAAACACTAGGGATTTTTGGCAAGGACCAAAGGGTTTTTTTATTTTTCATAAAAATAGTTCTTCAAAAGAAGATCAAAGGGGTTAAAAACTATTAATACCATTGTACCCA
The DNA here is from genome assembly GCA_018340775.1 of Taxus wallichiana var. yunnanensis. Classification (NCBI taxonomy): domain Eukaryota; kingdom Viridiplantae; phylum Streptophyta; class Pinopsida; order Cupressales; family Taxaceae; genus Taxus; species Taxus wallichiana. The sequence continues at coordinate 474,997,544 of CM031241.1, forward strand.
AAATTTTACTTTTAGAGCCTCTTCTTGATTCAAATTCAAAATATGTTGGTTTACCTCCACTTATATGACAACACCATCCTACAAAAATCCCATAAGAATAACTATAACATTCACAATTGACCCATATCAATAGACCTAATAAAAAACTTCATCCATACACCAAAATCTCAAAACCATTGCATTGCAATAACCAAAATCCCGTCATTCCTAAACCATGCTTATTCATGACCCAAAAACCATAATCCATGATTAAAATAATATTTTACAACCATAAGGAGTTGTAATTTATCTCAACAAATAAAATTATTTAATTTAATGGGCCTAATACCCTTTATACTTCTCGGAATTGTTATTTCTTACAACCTTCAGGACCCAAGAAACTTCATTTTGCCACAATTTTTTTAAAAATACACCACACTATTCCATGTAACCTCTTTGTGGAAATTTCAGATCATGTATAACACTTCTAAAAAATTAGAATCTTGAAACATTCACCTTCACAAACTACAACAACATTTGACTTCACCAGATCAACTTGCCCAAAAAGTTGTTTCCAAAGATCAGCTAATCAAAATATTTCTAAGCACATACATGACCTATACATGCATTTATTTGATGGAAAATTCATCCATATTAACATTACAGGTGATATAAAGTGTCACCTAATCTATATCATGCTTGAAACAATACAATCTTTCAACAAACCACATTCTCCTCCTAAACTTGCAAAAACCTTCTTGTCCAAATAATGACCTAGAAACATCATCAGCACATCTCATCATATTTAAAGATGTATATCAATAGAATTATATTTGAATACTATTTCCAAAAAAAATTATCACCTCAAAATTACACCTATAGATCTTGTTATCGCAATTGTAATGAACACCGCTTTTATGGCCTCAAAAGAAAAATTCGACTAGTCAACCTAAATGGAGCTAACATTGCAATTAATCATGAAAATTTGATATTAAACATTCATATACATTAATAAAAAATCACATAAATTCCACAACCTCAATGTATCTCATACCTCATTTGGACACCATTTCCACAAACTCGATTTCTTGAGAAACTATGTTTTTTAGGTGGGGCCCACATAATATCACATGATATATCCTACATTTATTGAAATATGGAGGAGTCCTCTATAACATCCAATCATAAATTTTTAATAAAAATAAAAATTGATCATTATACCTCTTCTTTTGCAAACTCGGGTCCTAGCTAGGGTTTAGCTAGGGTTTTATACCACTTTATTCCTAACATCCGTTCATAAAAACCCAAGTCTTAACTGACCTTATTATTTTTTTAAAATGTTTAAAAATTACCATAGAAACATCCCTTAAATCCACAAGGTCTAAGGAAAATCCCGAGTTCATAGTGAGCATCCGAAGTTGCAATTCAAGATGGATTGACACTAGATTTTGACCTTGTCTCACTAAAATTTACGTAACTCTACAAATTATCATCATAGAAACATAAAATGCTTCCCATAACACAAGGACACACCATAATATCATCTCACATAATCATCTTGTCATAGGTACCTATTATCCATATTTCACCACCAAGAAATTGATCAAACACGACCACCCTGTGTAGTAAATAAATTCAAAAAATGACTCTATCGAGCGAACCCACGCCTCAAATCCATAAAATAGGTTGTAGGCGGACTCTAAAATTAAATAACAGGGTTGGGGAAAGATAATAAAGTATCAAGAAGATGCCAAAGGCTCAAAGAAAAGGAATTGAAAAGGAAAACATTTGTCAGGCTCTGAAATGACTCGTAACGAGCACCAACATTCACTAAGTATGGAGGAGACAATGAAAATTTCCAAGTGTCCAAACGGTGTATTTACAAGGTGTGAATCCAAGAGGCATACTCAAATGAGTTCTAGGACCCCATGTATAGAGAACTAGTGGAATCCTCCATGTGTCTCATTGGTGTGTTTTCAAAATGAGAATTTGGAGGTAGTTCCCAAAGGAGAGCGGGATCACCGCATGTCCTAGGTCCCAAAAGGGAATAGATTTGGGGGATTAATAGTCAAAGTAGAGGTAGGCTGGTGGAATATGCCATGTTTCATCATGACACCATTTGAAAGGTAAAATTTGGGGTAGGTTATCAAACAAATTCCCAACCTCCATGCATTCCGGATCGACTTTTGGACCCGCCAAGAAAAATGACTTAGACAAGTTCAAAGTACCCTAAGAATCTCATGGAGGCTGCCACATGTCAATCTGGTGTAGTTTCAAGAGTGAGGGTAGGAAATAAATCTCAAATGAGTGTAAGGCCGCCATATGGACCCTACAGAGGCAAACTCTTTAAATATTACACCCCGCAACCCTAATATTCAAATGGCCATATATTTTTACTGGAGAATAAGATTTGAATGGGAGAAGACTTTTCAAAAATTTCTCGACACCCTCTATGCCTTGGAAACATAAAATATCATTTTGGAATTTGATGGTAGGTGAACACTAAAGAGTCTTCCGGCCATCGATTCGATTTGATCTCTTCAACTACGGGAACCGATTCGACATATTGTGGAACCGGTAGATTTATAGAAGGCATTGATGTTCAGTGGTTGAAATTTCAAAAGGGGATTCAATGCATATCTTAGGGTTGTTGGAGAAAGATTCAAATTATTTTCTCTTCTCTCTCCCATTCTTCCTATATATTATAATAGAGGGGCACATTCAAACGATTGGTCATTGTTTCTCTTCTTACCCCCTCTCTTTCTTCCTTAGGGTTGAATGTAGAGTCTAAGCCTCCTCTCATGGCTTTGTAATGGCATTTTCTTGCCTCTTTCCCACTGATGGTGCACTGTGTAACATTTTGGAGCAATAAAATTTGTTTTGTGATGCATCTGTCCATCCTTGGCTTATTTTGTTGTCTCTCCTTACCTCTCATTATTGCAGGGTATATTGTGCATAATTTTGATGTCTATTGTAGGTCCTAGGAGCTATGTTTAATGGGTTTTGAAGCGGTGTTCTATGTGAAATATATCTCTAGTTTGTGGTGCATTCTGTCCACCCTCTCCTCTGCTCACCTCTCTCCATTTCAGGTAGTTGGGTCTGTGATCATCCACTTCCTTTTCTGGTGTATCACTGCTTAGTGTAGGATCTTTCACTCTCTCTCTCTCTTTGTCCCCTTAGAATGGTTAGATTAGGATAGAATAGGTTCTTCCTGCACTAGAGTAGCTTGTGGCAGGTAGATTAGGAAGCAAGAACCAACTTTCTCTAGAGGTCCATCTCAAGTTTTGCAAGTCCCACAACTTGAGAGATGGTCCCATGTTATGAAATCACATCGAATTCCCCACTTCACACCCGGGCCATTTGGGGTGTTGTGATTCCACACTAACATTTTTGGCATGCAGCCGGTGGGACACTAAGGTTAGATCTTCCATATTTCCAAGGTTTCTCATTACAACATAATATCATAAGCCACCATGTGACTGAACTAACAGTTTTGGCATGCACGGTGGGACACCGAGGCTAGATATTCTATCTTTCCAAGGTATCTCATTATAATAACAAATCATAATCCACCATGCGAATACACTAACAATTTTGGCATGCTGTGGGACACTAAAGTTATATCTTCCATATTTCTAATGTGTCTCATTACAACAACAAATCACAAGCCATCGTGTGTGACCGCACTAACAATTTTGGCATGCCCAGTGGGACAGGTTTGAAGCACCTTACATCTTCATCTCATCAAAGTTGGTATATTCCTATTAAGGTTTAGCCTTTTGAGGTACATACAAGCACATCTAATGACTCAATCGGTCAATAACCCATCCTCTGAGTTGTAGACCTTTTCCATCCATTTCCACTCATTTTCATCCATTTCTGTCTTCTATCTCTTTCATTTTCTCCCATTCCATGAAGTTGTGTAATCATGGCTTCATTTCCTTCTTGGAACTCACACTTACAACAACAATATAGTTCACCTCCAAGGTATTTCCCAACTCTAACGATCATCTTTATAATTAGGTCCAGGACCATTATGCTTACTCGTATGAGCATGGTCAAAGTCAGTTTGGACATGGAGCTTATCAAGAACAAGAGGGCGCATACAATGGTTACAACTATGTGGAGAATGTTGGTTTGGCTGGAGAAGATCCAAAGAATGGAGGTGGCATGGTTCAATAAGGGCCATAACACAAATGAAGGCATTCAATATTGGTTATAGGGATCCTTGTCCATGCAAAGGCCCTTTTTCAAGACATTACAACCCTTAGGAGAAGCTTGAATTCATGGTTGAAATTTTTCCTCAGCTTAAATAGTGGATTGAGGATATTAAATCTTATGATAAAAGTGTGAGACAACCTTCTCAATGGGTAAGTCAATCACAAGCTCCTATCCTTCATTTCCTCTTTCTCAAACTTTATCATTTCAGCATGATCAAGAGTTAAGCCCCTCGATTGCTACCCCAAGTGTTATTTTCTTTCCTCCATGTCTTGATCTTCCACCTCACCTCGGTTCTTCTGTCCTTTTCCCTTCCAAATAGTCATCCCCTCCAAAAAAAGAAGTTCCACCTCCCTTCCCATCACAAAAATTTCAAAGATGGTTAAACCCCAACTTGCCACTCCTCTTGCTTTCCCAAGTCCATGTTGGGAAGAGACTCAAGAATCTAGTCAAGGAAAATAGAAATAAGTGGAGCCTAAAAGAGAAAAAAAGAAAAATAATCGGAAGAGTTGGGATGTAAAATTTATGTTTACAAATATCCCCTTGATTGTCAAGCCAATACATGAGGTCTGAGTTAAAGAACCAGTCTTTGAGCCGAGGCTGAGTTTGCATAAGAGGAGGAGGACCATACAGTTTGAGGCTTCAAGTGTGGATCGGGCTGCAAAAGAACCTTCGCTTCTTCCTCCCACTTCATCCCCTTCAAGCACTGATGTTGAAGAATATTTTGATCTTTCAAACTTCATGTTTGAGAGTGAAGGGAGCCATGGTGATCAAGTTACAGATCAGGAGGACACCATGGAGGAGGTTGAGCACATGCAACAAGACAACAAGGAGACAAATTATCTATCTGACTTGGAGGATTGCTTTGATGGAGAAGATCCCATGGAGATTACATCATTTTCTCCTCCTCCATCCATCTTCCAAGCATATGAGCCTGCTGCCATGAAGGAGAGCATTCAAGGACAACAACTTGCACTTCATAACAGCCCTCTAGAACCAAGGTTGGAAGATATGAGTCTTCCATGTTCTTCACAAGAGAAGGAAGGAAAAAGGCAAGAGGATGTCATCATCTCTCTCACACCATTCATCCAAGAGGGTCTACAAGAAAACTCCATTCTTGGAGTTGAAATTCAGAATGAGGGGCACATTCAAAGGATCAGACTATGCCCAATCAGGTACTTAGCTTCATTAGAGCCAAGGAGAAGCCAAAACCAGTCATGCCTACTTTAGGGCATGAGGATGATTACCAAAGTACTAAGGGTCATCATCAATACCTCCAGGAGTCAAATGCAAGTCATCTTAAGGAGGTATTTTCCATTAATGGTGATACCTTGATGAATTGGGTAGAGAGCCAACTTATTGTCCATTTTTCACTCATATAGGCAGCTATATTTAAGTTCAAATCATTTTCATGTCTTCCCTCTTAAGAAAGTGAAGCTACTTCTCTCTACTTATAGCAGGATTTGTTTAGCCCCTTTTCTCTCTGGTTAGTTTAGGAGTAGGAGTAGACTTTATTTCCAGTAGAAGAAGTGCTTATGCACACTCTACATGTCTCATTTGAGGCATGTATGATTTGTTCTTTGTACATAAGTTTTTTATTGCACCGAAGGTGCATAAGGCCAGGCTCTTCAGTATTCATGGAAAGAAGACTCATAGTTGTTTGTAACGAATTGTTAGTTTTAAGAGGAAACAAATGTAGACCAACTTAAGCCATTTCAAAATGGTTCATTTCAAGGACAGATGAAATCCCTAGGGTCAAAAATGTTCTACTCTCAGAAGCCTCATTTAAAGACTTCTCATGAAAATTGAGAGTGTAGACGCGCAGTGAGTTCGGGTCGGGTAGAGGTCAATAAAGGAAGACAAACAGTCGGGGCGATTTTGAAAGAAAGGTCAATATTAAGCTTTTATTCTTGACTCCATGCCCAATGGATGCTTTAAGGCCACTAGTCCATTCATCTAGCAGGTAGATGCCCCTGTGAGTCACAAAATTGTTATCCATATTTTTCCCCGAAAAAAATGATCAAACACAACCCCTGTGCAGTAAAGAATTTCAAAGAAATGACTCTGTCAAGTGAATACACACCTCAAATCCAAAAAACAGGTTGCAGGCGGACTCTAAAATGAAATAGCAAGGGTCGGGAAGGAGAAGTCAGTGTCAAGAGGATGCCGGAGGATCGAAGAAAGAAGCAATGAAGGAAAACATTCATCAGGCTCTAAAATGACTTAGAACGAGCCCCAAAATTGGCTAAGTATGGAGGAGACAACGGACACTGCCAAGTGTCCAAACAATGCATTTCCAAGGAGTGAATCCAAGAGGTAGACTCAAATGAGTGCCACACCCCCACATGTCCCAGGCCCAAAAAGGAGGAAAAGTAAAAAGATAAAATTCAAAGAGGCAGATAGAGTGGGCCTCAAAATGAACTTAAGTATAAGAGACACTAGCAAATGTTGCCATGTGTCAGCTTGGAGAATCTCCAAAGATAATTCCAAACGTGAAGATTCAAACTTGTAGCAACCCTTCATGTAGCTAATGGTCAAAAAGGTCACAAGGAGAGTGGGCTCAAAATCGGATAAGTATAGAGAACTAGCGGAAGCTTCCACGTGTCTCATTGGCATGTTTTCAAAAGGATAATCTGGAGGTAGTCCCCCGAAATGAGTGGGGATTGCCACATGTGCTAGCTCCCAAAAAGGGGATAGAGTCAGGGGTTGAATAATCAAAGTAGAGGTAGGCCAAGGTAGAAGGTGCTAGGTGTCGGCATGATGTCATTTCAAATGTAAAATTTGGGGCAAGTTCTCAAACAAATTCCCAGCCTCCACGCGTCTAGGGTTAGACTTTTATCCCCACCAAACAAAAAGGACTCAAACAAGTTACAAAGGACCCCAAGAAGCTCATGGAGGCCACCACATGTCAATACGACACAATTTCAAGAGTGAGGGTGTTAGGTTGTTGAGCTCCTGTTTTGATGTGTGAAAGTGTTGAGACTCGTACACTAAGAGTACTATACACTTTTCATGTATCCTTGCGAGGTTCGGGTGCAGCCCAAGATTTTTTTTTGCGTGAATTTTTTTGGCCTAAAAAAATGCACCCGAAATATTGGGAAACATGCTTTTCTCATATGGGCGAGTTTTTTGACCCATAGGTTTATGGGATGGGTTTTGCCCATGGTTTTGATACCCACGGTTTTGTAAAACTGCTTAAGCAGTTGTCTATTTATATGGTTTTATGCATATGATAGAATGTATGAAGAACATTGCAGATGTGCTTTGAATTCGGCTGTGAATTCTGTAGAGTTTGTTGAGCATAGCTCCAAATGGATCTGGGTATTGTATTAAGAGAGTGGTGGCTTGTAATAAAATCTGAGCAAGTGATTCTTGGTGGATGTAGCCCAAATTGGGTGAACCATGTTAAATACTGTCTCTTTGTGTTGTGTTATTTTATTCTACAATTTTATTTGAGATCTGTAATAATTTTTGCATATTAGTTTCTACTATTACGATTCTGTGAGGGATTATTCCACATATTTTATCTCTTATTTCCTAACATAGGGTAGGAACAAAATCTCAAATGAGTACGAGGTTGCCACATGGACCCTACAAGGGCAGACTCCTTAAATATTGCACCCCGCAACCTTAATATTCAAATGGCCATATTTTTGACTAGAGAATTAGATTTGAGAAAGAGAAGACTTTCCGAAATTTATCAATACCATATACACCTTGGAAACATAAAATATCATTTTGGGAAGGCTATGGTAGGTGAAAAATGGGAAAATATATTCCAGGACATTAATGCATAATCTGATCTCTTTAAATACCGGATCCGATTCAATTTGATCCGTCGTGGAACCGAAGCAAACATATTGTGGGAGGATTTATAGAAGACATTGATATTTATTGGTTGAGATTAAAAAATGGATTCAATGCGTATCTCAAGGTGATTAGATTAGGATTCGAATTCTTCCCTCTTCTCTCTCCCATTCTTCCTATATATTGTAATAGAAGGGCACATTCAAACAGCTTGGTTGTTATTTCTCATCCGCCCCCTCTCTTTCTTCCTTAGGGTTGCAAATAGATTCTAAGCCTCCTCTAATGACGTTGTAGTTGTTTTTTCTTACCTCTTTCCCACTGATGGTGCACTGTGTAACATTTTGGAGTAATAAAATCTATTTTGTGATGCATCTGTCCATCCTTGGCTTATTTTGTTGTCTCTCCTTACCTCTCATTGTCACAGGGTATACTGTGCATACTTTTGATGTCTATTACAGGTCCTGGGAGTTGTGTTTAATGGGTTTCGAAGTGGTGTTCTATGTGAAATCTATCTCTAGTCTATGGTGCATTCTTTCCACCCTCTTCTCTGCTCACCTCTCTCACGATTCGTAGTTGGGTCTGTGATCATCCACTTCCTTTTCTGGTGTATCACCACTTAGTGTAGGCTCTTTCACCCCCTCTCTCTCTCTCTTTGTCCCCTTGGAATGGTTAGATTAGGATAGAATAGGTTCTTCCTACACTAGAGTAGCTTGTGGTAGGTAGATTAGGAAGCAAGAACTCGGCTTTCTCCGGAGGTCCATCTCAAGTTTTTCAAGTCCCATAGCTTGAGAGATGGTCCCATATTGTACAATCACACTGAATGCCCCACTTCACACCCAGGCCATTTGGGGGTGATGTGATTTTTCGCACTAATAGTACCAATGATTCTTTTCAACAACTAAGGCTTACGTAGCCATACCTTAGGTTTTCTCATTTAGAGGCTAGGGTCAACTCAAAGAATGATATAACTCAACATGAAACCACTAAAAATGACCAAAACATACCTATATACCATGATACATCTAAATAGATGCATCCATGAGCTCATAGAGCTCCAAATCTCAATCTTGTACCTCTTGGGTATTATACCTACTCCAACCAAGTACATGTAAAATAACTAAACACTTGTAACTTCATCATGAAACTATTGTGAGTTCACAATAACTATTTAATAATGTTATCATCATTCCAAAATGCTTCTAAAGCATCCAATAAGCTCATAGCAACATTTTGCATGACCTAGGCACTTTAATAGGATTGTAAGAGCAAACAATCCTCACTAAATCTCCCTCAATCATCATAAACAAACCTGAATCACCATTCCAACATCAAACACAACATCACTTGACCATAATCCATTATCCCCTTTTTCATTAATGTAGTTTTTCATAAATGACAACACCTAATAGTACCACATGCCAACATCCTATTGGCTCAAGCTTCACAATGGATAAAGAATGGTCTAGCACATCACACATGTGTGGAGCTTTCTCCATTGCTCACATGTCACATAGAGCATATCACATATATAAGCTGTCAAATTGGACACATGTAAACATTCTATGTATCTAATAGTTTTAGTCCACCCAAGATGGAAAATGTGACATGAAGGTGCAACCAATGAAAGGTGAATGTGTGGATATGTGGATATTTTCTATTAGCTCTATTTTAAAGGTTGTTAGTCATGGATATAAAAATATTGAATTGAAAAAGGCCGGAGATTTTCCTATTGGGTCACGTTTTGAAATGGATAAATAAATTTCTTACAATATGAAGGTACATGGATATTTTTAGTCACTCATATGTTGTAGTGAGTATAGCGTAGACTAAAGGTGTTAAATTAGACACATGGATTCATTTTTTCATACATCAAGATGATAGAATCTGTGAATCTCAAGCCCCATGATGAAGGGAATTTTGTAAAAGGCATCATGTATGAAAGAAGGAAAGGGAATTCAGAAGATAGAGTAAGCAGACACGTAAGCGTGAGCTTGACGTGACTACCACACCATAGACTGACACATGGAAAAATTAAGAGAAATGAACACATTAGAAAAGTAAATATCCAAGGCCTATTAAATTCTACCACTTGTCATTCTCTTCTTCATGCCAACACAAAAAAATTTAAAGCGCCATATCTTTCGATTCCCTACTCCAAATCTTATGAACTTCATATGTTTGGAAAGTTAGCTTTGAGTCCTTCACTTTCGAATCATCAAACTCATACTTTGATGAAATATAATGATATAAAAGGATAGAAACATTTCAGGTATTAATGTACATATCCATATGGCTCAACCACCTAAATTGGCTAAGTGTGGGGTTATTTCTTGTATAACACATAAGATAGAAGAAATGAATGAATTTTCCTGGCTTCCCATGCTCCCTTTTATATTTTTAATGCATATTTTTGGTGGTTATAGATAGAGATAATATTTTTCTTATTTCTCTCTCTCTCTCTCTCTCATCTTATATATATTGTGACAATCTACCATTTTATGTAACGAGGTAGATTTGGGGTATTTGTGGTAATTTTTGACCAAGTTTTAAGTTATAGTTTCTATTTTCTTACGAAACTCATGTATGTGTCTAGTTCTGTGAGGAAGAGCTAAGGTGGTTGTGTTGTACATCCATTAGCATGTTTTGAAGGCATTTGTTTATGTCCCTTATCAAAAATCACATGAATAGATACCAACTATTTCTATGAAGCTACAATTTTCCATTTTTCATGCTTTAATAGAATGAATGAGGAAATATAGTCCTATTACTATCCTACATTGAGTTTACTTTGTTAAATACACAAAGTTATTTCTTAGTTGTTGTATTCTTCTAGTCACTATGAGAATTGTAAAATAGTGTATATTTTACTAGAGTTCAACTTAGTTGTAAAATCCTAAAGGAAGCATCACTTTTGAAGAGATTGTTATATATTAAGGGGTTTTTGAGTGTATAAGACAAATATAACAAGTGATTTATGTCAACTCTAGATTTATGATTTGTAGTTAGGATTGTGAATACTATAGACAACATTTGTGTGAATTGAGTATCAATGAATGCAAATGTTATTTCAAATACTATGTTAAATTGATTCTTCTTTTCAAGAATCATAGTTAAGGATGGATTCTTTCCATGGGAACATTAAGAAACCAAGGTCATAATATCAATTTCCCTCACCCTTCCAAATATAAATTAAAAACATACAATTATCTTCGTATATACTAAGTATATCATACCCGCATACCTTACATATGCCTATTCTTCAAAGTTGTGTTGATATTTGTTCATTACAAGTAATTGTTTCTTAGAATCAAAGAAAGTTTATTATCAAATATCATTCAAGTAATTCTTTCTCAACAATGTTATATAAATGTAACATCTGAATTTGTTCATTATCTTCTGTTATATTTTTGTTTCATTTCCAAGTGCTTATGATAAATAAAGAGACAAATCTTTTGAGAGAAGTATTGTATTTATGGCTGAACTTTCTTCAAATTAATTTGCACCAACCATGTAAGAAAATAAGACATGAAATATTTTCCATTATACGAATCATTTAACTAAGTTATCTCACCTTGAGAAGGGTAAAGACAAAAGTAAAAGGGACATGCCATCCCTTTTATGAAGGTTCCCCTTATCAGCTTGCATATTTGAGTAATTGAGTTGAGTGTTGAAAAAAATTACCACCTATAAAAGACAAAAAAATCATTTTTCATCACTCTCTCAAAGTCGTCCTACTCAAAGTTGGTTTTTCATCTCCCTTAGAGTTTGATTTCGAGATCCAACACCGAGTGACACCATTTCCTAGGAATATATATAGACATACTACATGTTTAAAGGTTCTATCTATTTCTCGGAATTGTGTATTCTAGTGGTGACTCCCTAAACAAAATTGGGATATATTGGTTTCAACATATTGTAACAACTAATTTAGTTTATAACTTATAAAACTAGAAGGATTACCATCTTCTTTGAAATATTATCCCGCAAATAATTTACTTCAATATTTAGTGTCTATAAAAAAATTAAGTAGACATGGAATCCTTTAAGTGATCAAAGTTCAAATATTAGTTACAGACAATTTAATAAGCTTGATATTACATTAGTTCAGGACTACTCTAGCACATCTGAAAATTCTGAAATACAAGGTAAGCCTAATCCTATTCTTGCATTTATTAAGGAAAACCAATAATTTTTAGATTCTACTCCTCTTGGAATATTTCATCGATTATTCGTTAAAAAAACTCTCAATCAATGTTGGTTACTCTATCCTTCACTGCAGTTCTGTATAAAATAACATGGTGTATCCCCATCTTAGAGTAAATATCATAGTTAACACATATAGACCTATTTATTTTAATGACATGGAATATTATCCAAATGAGTTCCCAATTACAATAGAAATAGATTATCTACGTTTCAAGGAAATAATCCTATTATCGGCTATCATCATTTAAAATTATTTGAGAGTCGATGGATAATTATGAGGTTGATTTTAAGGATGTATATGTAAAGTTGTTTGTACACACTCTATAAGAAGATGCATGATAATGGTTTGAATCCTATCCTGATGGATCAATTGATTCATGGAAGGAGATGTAAAATGCATCCAGGGTCCCGTGTGGTGATATAACTGATCCAAGGTTTATTTTGTCTAATTTTGAGAGCATGAAAAAAAACCCCAATAGGCGTGTCCAATATTTTGATGGAAAATTTAATAAAACCTTAACAAGTTTACCCAATAGTATAAGACACGATGATTTTTATCTTATCAAGTTTTCGATGTACTTTATAAGGAAGGAACATACTATTTGAGAGACAAAAATCATAGAACTTTAATACAAGATTTTATCATGGCTATCCAATTTGAGAATAATATTAAAAATTATAGAAATCCATCAAATAAGGATGGTGTTAAGTTGGTTAACCAATAAAATCCTCGACTATCAAGAAATTTGACCTTGAAGAAGTTGTCAAAAGTTTGGGAGGAGATGTTAAAGAAATTTCTTATAAGTTAGCAAGAGAAAATAAGGGATTGTCTCCTAATCCTTAGATTTAACATCGAACATTGGAAATAATAGATTTGGAAATTCTCCCAAAGGATAGCACCTAGATGAAGATATAGGAAAAGGACATATGGGTTCTTACAAATAGAAACAAAATTTTAGAGATAACAAAGTAGTTCCTGACCCTTTAGTGGGAAGAGTAGTTGTTATTGAGGAAGAAAATTCCATTGATTGGTGTGAAAAATTCTTATTGTGCCATGCTCCTATGATCACCCTTCAACTGATGAAATTTATGAGGATTATTTCAGTGATGTATGCATGATGGAATGTCAACCAAAATGTGAGCAAGATGTATCTTCTATTGACCTCCTCTATTCCCAACTATGGTTGATTTCTAAACTTGTGCTTTGACAAAGTTAGGTCCATCCTTGTGGAAATAAATGTTCAAGCTGTTATGACCTAAGATTTTAAATTTATTAATCATTATTTTGAGTATTTAAGAGCCTTGATGATCAAGAAATATGATTGTTATGTTCCTTCTAGTGAGGATAGAAATATTTTGATCAATGGTGCGATTTGCTTAAAAAGGATTACAATCTCAGAAATAGACAAACTAAAGGGGTTTCTCCTACAAAAAAGAAAGGATTCTTATTATTTCTAATATCCCCAAAGATTCTCCTCATTAAAATGTGTTGAATAGAACTCCTATAATTCATCCTGAGCCAAGATGTTCTTCCCAAAACTACACTAAAAATAACCTTTTACCATCTAAAAAATTGTAATAGTGGCTTATAATACTCCTCTTCCTAAATATAATGTATGTGATATGGGTAATATTTTAAGTCAAATAAAGATTAAAGTTCCCATTTTAGAACTATTGAGGATCCTTGAGAATATAAACTGATTATTTGACTATTTAGGCTTTAAAGAATCTAAGATTGTTGTAAATAAGGATCCGGTTGATGTGAAATCATCCCCCAAAATTGTTGAAGATGAGTTATAAGAAACTGAAGAAGAGATGGAAAATCCTCCCAAGGTATATCTAGGAAATTATTTGGTATAAAAAAATTGCATTCCGATCCCTTTTACACATAACTTACTATAAATGGGTGTCTCGTATACAATTGTATGTTTGATTGTGAAGATTCATGCATCATCATGCCTCTTGCAGTCAATAATGAGTTAAACCATAAGATAATTATTAATTTCCAGAGATGATATGCTATGCATTCTATAGAATTCCATGTGGTGGTTGTCTCAATTTATTTTTACCTTTGGTTGTCTTGATAGTTTTAAGAGGTAATAACCAAACTTGACCTCGATATTTAGGGGTTTCTAGGACACCCGCACATGTGGATTATGTTTTTGTGCACTTTGTGTTGAAATAATCGAACAAGTCATTTTTGTAAATAATAATCCTGTATTTAAAGATTCAATATTATATTAAAAAAATTTTATCGATCAAGAAAAACACTCGATCTTCATTTAGAACATATAGTTGTGTGTATATAAGAGATTACAAAACAACATGTGCTTATCACTTATTTAAATACATGTATGATTTGAGAATAATCAATGATTAGATCCAAAAGTCATATTCTTGATTAGTGTAGATATTTTCAGAGACAGATAGATGAATGAGATTCAACTAAATTGGTAGTTTCCTCCTCTTCTTCAATAAAGAGCGAGTCGGGATGGAAATGTAATCCTCATCAAAGAAGTCTGAATCTTCTTCTCGGGTGTCGTATTGATGGGTGAAGGTATATTACAAGATAGAGATGCTGATGTGATTGATGAAATTGGATTCTAAAGCGGATGAGAATCCTCCTCTAAATGTTGAAGAAAGGTTTTGTAGTGGTGTTCAAATTAGGTGTGCTCTTCTCATAACCTCAATGTATCATCATAAGAACTTCGAAGGCATCATTAGCTTCATGGATACTTTGTGTGGAATCGAATATGGCTTTATGATGATCAAACAAAGTAGCTCGAATGGCGCAATTCCAAATAATTGAGCAACTCATACTAATCCTAATAAAAAGGGTGGTAGATGTTAGGGAATTAATCAACCGTATGATAATTAGATCCTCCAAATGCCATCTGAAAACATGAAACTTCCAAATAATATTAGTATATAATAAGAAACAAGTCCTCATTTTGATCAGATTGAGTAAAGACTAGTAAAAAGACAAACTTCATGATTACTATGAAGGTTCACAATTTTCCTAAACATAGTTTAAATCAATGTTTTCCACTCTTAATCTTTTCAAAACTAGGAGATTAATGATATGAAAAATATCTAAAAACAAAAATTACCTGATGTTAATGCATGGAATGAATAAAATGAAATATTTTACCTTGTTAGATGTCTGTCATGAACATTGGATGGAAACATGTGAATGAATGGCGAGAATGAGAAAATTGACAAAGATTCTGATGTTCTAAAAATAATGTGACATTGTAGTGTCTATATGTGAAGGTCTTGAATTCCTGGTGGATTGAGAAAATGTTAGAATATATCTACAAGTCATGTGGATTTTTTCTGCAAATGGGGTTTGAAAACTTGCACTTATAGATCGCAGTGATCGTAAATCGTCGGCAATTTCGGTGAAATATTTGTTAGCCTAAAAATGAATTATTTCCTTCTATTTTTCACTTCAAAGGATGGGTTTCAATATTATTTCATGTGGTGGATGTTAAAAGGCATGAGATGACTGATTTAGAGTTGGAAGGGGTTAGCTTTTTTAATATTTGATTAGTTAGAAAATAAATTAATTTAGGAAGATATTTAGTGTGATTTTAGTAATTTTCTAAGTGACTTAGTGAGGTGTCATGGTGAACTAGTGTAGACACCAATTTTTGGTATAACATCTCTCCATCATATCACATTCATTAACCTCTCACCTCTCTCCATTCTCTTTCCTAAATTTGAGTGAATTCCATCTATTTACTCACCTTATTTAATAAATTATCAAATGGGCTCCATGTTGACCCATTTGATAATCCAAATTTTTGAATTATCTCCATTATCAATTTATTCAATTTATGGGTAATAATACACCCATCTCGACACCCATTTCTTAAATTAAAAAGATGGAGTCTTTTATCTCACCTACCCATTCAAATAATTCCCCCCACTCCACCTAATAAGTCAAACCATGGGCCCCACATGATCACATCACCTCTTTTAACCAAGGTTACATTACCCAACCCCGCTTACTCATTAACCCCAATCTAACTTCACCTATACGCCATAAATATGGGTTTTTATGCCCTCTTTTAGGAGGATATAATCTAGCGACTAGGGATAGAAAATGCTAGAGCTGGGAGATCTAAAAATATCAGCATCTAGAGGTTGAGGATCGAAACCTAGATGGAGGATGGATCTAGAACTGAACTAGAACCAAAGAAGAATAATCGATGTATGAAATATCTGGTTACGATAGTTTTGAGGGAGAAATATTTTCTATTATTTTTCATCTTTCCATTCTGATGCCCATTTCATCTCCATATTAGAGCACAAGCTAAGTCCCCTCATCATTTTAGTTACTTTTCATTTTGTATTTCATTATTTCTGCATGATATCTAATGTTCATCATTTATTTCTATCTTTCTAGACACGGGGTTGACATCCTCCAAGGGAGTTAACATCCTCTTGGAACAAGGATTGTCTAGGAAACCCCACATATTTTTATCAAATCTTATCTATTTCAGTTTTGTAGATCTATCTTCTTTTATCACATCTCCATTTTCTCTGCACCCGTATCATTCATCACCATCTCCAAGGTACTAAGCCCTTACATACTCGACGTTGTTCTATGTTTTCTAATTTCTCGTACACTACTATCCCGACAGAAGCGAGAAACTCGATCAACATTTGCATGCCTAGTGGGACCAGACTCCAAAGTCTAGTCACTTTTCATTTTACTAACCTTGTGCGTGTCGTAAGGATCACGGTTATCTAGATTCATCATTCTTGTCAAGTTAGATATATTTTACAAATATTTCATTTTTTTACTCGCTTTCTTATAGGGATTTTGTATTATCTTTGTCTGCTTGGCATGTTATTTACATTTTGTCATTTTTCTCCACATCGAGGTAAGTGGTTTTATCATTTTTCACAAAAAACAAATCATCGTTTATAGAGTTCATTTATTATATTTAATTAAATAAAGGAATACAAAATAATTTTAAAAAAACATAATAATTAAAATAAATAAATAAAAATTAAAAAAAAATAAAAATGGGAAATTTTATTAAGTTCTAACAATCTAAACTACCCATCCCCCCTGTAACCATCTCACTCCCTCATAAAATCCCTACTGACTCACCCCATCTCCCACCTGACTTGTCTCTTCTACCTGACTTCGATTCTCACGAAACTCCCCGTCTTCTAAAGCCTAACAACCCATCCAAGAAACCCCTCTCCCACCATTCCCAATGCCGATCCATCACCCTTACCACTAACCATTCCACCTTGACTCCTTGACTCCACATGCGACTTAGCACACCGATCTCATTACCCTCCTTCTCGTATCTTATCTCCTCCACACCTAACACAAGCTCCTACCTCACTCCCCACCGAGCTATCATCCCCACAAACCAAGCTCTCCCCAGCCCACTTCTTTATCCTTTCAACACATAAAACCACGGCCACCATCTCCAAACCTCCCACATATACTCACACCGAGATCCTTCCTACTTTTCTCCACGCAACCACGTCCACAACTCGGGCTATCCCACTATCCAACTTGAGCCATGATCCACTTTCACCTTCCTTGTCCATTTTCTCAACTCCCAACACCGGAATCACCCTCTCTGCTCTCCATGCAGGGATAATCAACTCTCCCATCCACTCCACCTCCCAATCCCTTTCTCTCGACATGCAGCCTTCCTTCCCTCTACTCACACATGTTCCCTACCTCCACCAAGCTATCATCCCCACACACCTCTCCCTTCCTCACCTCAGCCAAATCATTCATATTACTCCATGTGACAACATATCCATCTCCTTCACTTTTGAGCTCTCATCCTCACCCACTCCATCCACCACCTCTCACCACTCTATCTCCAAACCAGATCAACCACTTCCTCAATGCAGACCCTTCCGTAGTTTTTGGTATAGATCAACTCGAGCCACACATTCTTAAAATGAGAAACAGTAAATTGTTTTCTGCAACCTTGTTTCATGGTGATACCATGTCCCATATGAAATACTTCTCTTGACTATATTCTCCTCATCATCCTCTCTTATTATACGTATATCCACATAGACATCGACCAATATGGATGTTTGACACTTCTTATTATTTCTAGTTCCTTGCAACGTCACACAAGCTTCATGGTAGTAGCTTTCAAGTTTTGTCACAGCGATTGCCTTTTAATTCTCACAACAAGTTTTTCTAAACCGAATCTTCTGTTCATCCTTTTCGTGGAACCGACACTTCACGCCTCCACTCTCTTATTTGTTCATCTATGGCGATTGATTTCATGTCATACGCATTTGGCATATCATCACACCGCTTCAATAGCCATTGATACCTAACATAACTATTCGAATCGACATTTCACCCCTCTCTCAACATAGACATCCTCCAACTTGCCACACATCCCACACCCCGCACCATCTTACACCACTCCCTTTCTTCCTTCCGAATCAACTCCCCGTCCATGGCATATCCATCCATCTCCCACACCCACTACCTCTAACTTCCCACTTCTCAATCCACAAGCATGGCTGCCACATAGCTCGACCACACACCACACGTAGGTTGAATTTTGACACAAGCATATTCTATCAAAACACCATCGTTTCAACCCATCTCATCCATACATCATTCTATTAGTAATTACTTAGTTAGGTTTTATAGAGGATAATTGTGTTATTGTTAGTTAAATCATTACGGTTGTTCGTTAATGTTCATAGGTCAATTGTTTCATTTACTAGTTAATTAAATACAATTTGTTAACTAGAATTCCTAGGATCATTGTGTTATTGTTCGTTAAATAATTATGATTTGTTCATATGCGTAGGATAATCATTTTATTTCCTAGATAATTAGTTACGATTTGTTATTTAGTACTCCTAAGATAATTGTTTTATTACACGTTCATTAGTTACGAATTGTTAATTAGAAGTTATAAGCTAATTAGATGACACTAATTTATTAGTTTAGTTAATCTTTGTTAATTAAAATTCCTAGGTTTTACAATTATATTAGGACAATTATTTTGTTATTCTTTATTTTTGTTGTGGTTCTTAATTAGAATAATTATCTTTATTATTTCTCTAATTTAGCATCTCTTTCAGCACCACGTCATTAGAACCATTATATTGATTTTCTTATTTTTTCTTCAAAGATGAACTATTCATTTTATTTGCTTTTGCAAGTACACTCACCAATATGCAAACAACATAACGCCGTCAAAGACCAATAATGAAATCAAAAAGATCACACAAAACACTTTTACCAACCTTATCCGCTATTATAAATGATGCACTTTTAGGGTACTTGGGCATTCCATACCACCGATTGGCACTTTCAATATACGTCACTATCATGTGCAATCACATAAACAGAAAAGGGTTCTCCGGTTTTTCTCATTTTGTTCTCTATTTTATCTTTTTTTTCATCATAATTTCTCTTTTTTGAGTGACTATCTCGCATCGAATGTCACATTTGATTTTAGCTTGAAACGAACCTTTCATTTCTTCATCCTACTTGATCACATAGCTTAAATAGGGTTCTAACCTTCTATATTTGACTTATCACACACTACCTAAGACTTCGTGAACAAAATAAACACATCAAAATGCTCTTCCCACCTGGTTAATTGATTGGTACTTGAACACAAAATAGGTAGCCATTTTAGACAATTTTCTACCCAAAACTACCTGAAACCAAATTTAGAATTCCATTATGTAGGAACCTACACTATCCATCTTACGTTTTTACATCACTTAATTACTCATGATGATTAAAAATTTATCGCTTTAATTGTTTGTCAACAAATTAAATAAGCAAATGTTTCTCTATTTTATGCCTATGGTCACTCTTACTCAAGATGAAACAAAACAACAATCCGCTACATCAACTAACACCACTTTCCCTAATGATCTCTCCACCCAAATTCTAAACTCGAGATCATACCTCTCGTTACCCAACCTCTAGTCTCCATGGCCTCACTTCATGAGGACCATGTAATCCACAATCATTCTTATCTTAAAACTAATCCTCATATTTCTTCAGAATCTAATCTTCCTCAACCAACCACACCACCATCTCCGGATCCTTTAGAAACTCTTGGACCACCTGTGAACCCCATATATGATTTCATATTTCAAAATCCCCCACAATCTCTCAATCCTCTCAATATCCTCAAT
Organism: Taxus wallichiana var. yunnanensis; assembly: GCA_018340775.1. Lineage (NCBI taxonomy): Eukaryota > Viridiplantae > Streptophyta > Pinopsida > Cupressales > Taxaceae > Taxus > Taxus wallichiana. The sequence continues at coordinate 475,017,932 of CM031241.1, forward strand.
TGGTGGATCACATTCCACCCACATCCCTTTTGTCAATTATATTTCATCTAATACGAGTATTCCCATTAAGAAATCTCAACCCCTAATACCTACATTCCTACCCATTATATGCTTCAACTGTCTCAACCTCTCAACACTCATATCCCCACTTATTATTTACCAAAATAACCTACCCAAATTCAACAAACACATCATGTCCCTACTATTCAAAATCAATCTCAGCCCATGACACATGTTAATCCTTATCAAAAATTCCCCACACATCTGCACACCCACAAGTTTATTAACCATCTTATCAAACAATTCACCAAACACCCACACATCCACAAATGTATCATTCACCTTAACAAAATACAGTTCAAACCACACAACTAATCCAATCACAACCTAACATCATGTCGATGATCCAATTCACACTTTTATAAATAGGCTAACTAGTCTAGAAGTTGTTACCTTGGCACTCAAAGATGCATTATCCTATGAAAAATCTATAATGAACCAATTCATCCATCAATTTTAATTAAACCCTATGCTTCTCATTGGAAACTTCCTAAGTTTACTAAATTCAACAAGGAGGAAGATCCCCAAAACATCTCCTCACATTTAAAGATGCATATTGTCTTATTATGCATGATCAATATCTACTCCTTTGTACTTTTCCCATGTCCTTGCTTGGTCCTACATTAGACTGGTATAACCATATCCCGTAATATTCCATATTTTCTTTCACCCAGCTTGCACAGTTGTTCTTAGAACACTTTTCTATCAATATTACATATAAAACCACTATCACTGACCTCTACACCATTCGACAGTTTGAAGACGATCCCATCATCGAATTCATCTCATGATGGCATGGTGTTATAAACCATTTCCTTCACTCTTCTCGTAAAATAAAATCATCGACTTATTCTCACATTCATGTGCAAAACACATATCGCTTTACTTTTAAAATCCAATCATTCCAAACCTTTGATGAAGTTTTCACAATGTCTTGAAAACTTGAAACTCGTGCCATTCAACAAGGTCTTCTTAAACTCAGATCGACCAAATGTAAAATCAAATCTACTAAACCATTCACACATAACAACACATTTAAAGGTGTGGCCAATGCCATGGTTATTAATCCATTGTCGAATCTACATCTAGCACATGGCCTCAACAACAAGCCCCTCAACCAATAATCAACTACACTCCCTTAAGAGAATCCTATAGTTCTCGTATTTGAAAAGTTGATGGCCGTAAAATCCATCCAACTCCAACCATATGACCCATGGATAATTCGTAAGCTAAGCCTTCTTGGTATCACAAATCCCACTATTGTAAATATCATCGGGTCGAAGGTCATGACATTGAGAGATGTCGTTCTTTCAAAGATCGTGTCCAATAACTCATAAATCAAGGGGATATCCAAATGGATAGTTCCACCACTACATCTAGCCAACCCCTCAAAATAATTACACAACCTTTTCCTAATCAACCATCAAGGAATCACGTCTCCCCCTTTACATCTCAACTATCGATGATTACACTTTTAACATCATTAATCAATATTCTATCTCATCGACAACTCCACATGTTCCCACCATGTACATTATACCCACTCCTTATGAGGAACCTTTTGCATCTCCAACTATCACACCTTTGTAAACATTTCCTACTTCTCCTAAATCTAAACCTTCTTCTACCCCTACAACATCTACATCAAATTTGACTCTAACATCTACTTCATCCACTTCAAGTATGCCCCAATCTATCACATCAAATTCATCCCTAGCACCTATTTCAGCCCCACCGATATCCTCACATATCCCTACATCTATCACAACTATGCCTTCACCCACATCTCTATCAAACACACATATTAGTACACCTACATCACTCATAACCATCCCAGGATACACTTATTTCTACCATATGTACCTTTGAACCCAACCTCGACATCAACCCCATTATCAACTATATCATTCTTACCCCTCGAAACATTTATGAAGTAGCCATTCCCACCTACTCCTACACCCAATAATATTCTTGCATTTTATGTATAACCTATAATGTCTACTCCATTGATTACCACATCATCTTCACTAGGTTTGGATACCTTACCTCTATCCATTCCACCTTTACCCATAATATCATCCTTAGGGTCAATTTCAATTTCTCCTTCTATACTTTCCTTTATATTGACCACACCAACGACCCTAACCACATCCACATCAGCCTTGACTATATATAAAACATCACCCACATCTCCAAATATCACAAATATTCCTACATTTCTATCTATCCCAACTACCCCTATACCTATCATATCAACAAGTCCACATATCTCTACCTTGAAATATTTACCTATATTCTTGCCCATGGCCACATCACCAAGTCTACCCCAATACTCTTTACCTAATTTCTCTTTCACATCAAACAAATCTTCTCAATTTGCAACCCTATCAAAGATACCCTTTGAAACATCTATTGAAACAACACATCCACCTAAATCATATAAAGATGGTTTACGTTCTCCCTCTATAAAATCAACTCTTTCCATGCCAAAACCTAAACAATTCACATCTCACATGGATCTCATTAACCGCATCATACAAACACCTATTTCTCCATTAACATACTCCTCTTGTTTTATAACATTTCTCCATTAATAACTACACCACAACCATCGATCCTTTAATCGACATTATTATCATGCCTCGATAAGTGTAAAAATCTAAATCAAAGTCTAAGGCTCATCGAAAACATCCCCAACAGTCCCTACACATCCATGTAAACATTGAGATTTTCCCTCTTTTATAAAATTCAATGCCACCACCTCTAATTTAGGATCGTCCTTCCATATATGACAATGATTGTAATGATCAATCCAAATCCAAACAATACTATCCGTCAACCAAATTTAATTTTTCTTCCAAAATGCATAATTTACCCATTCAATGTACATCCTCACCTAAATACAAATCAAACAATCCAATCCTCTAAAAAATATTATTTATCTAATTCACCCATCCAATCCATATCAGACCTAAAAACCAATCAAAAACTTCATAAACGTTATCTTCCTCATAACACTTTGATTAAGTCCTATCAAACATTTTTTGACATTTAGTTTGAATATCGCCATTATGGTTCAATACCAATTGCAGGTTGCACTTATCACCGTACTGGCCATGACATTGAACATTGTAAGGCCTTTTGGACAATCTTCCACAACCTTATTGAGAAATATATTTTCCTCATTCAGGGAAATATCCTTCTCCATCTACATCTCATAAAATTCTTATCCTATCTATCGATTTTCCCACGATTCCTTCACCCACATCATCCGTTAACATATTTCTTGCACATGACATTCCTCCTAAGGAAGGTCCTTCATTATTAATTAATAATGATTATCTTGCCAACACACTTATTGTCTCCACCATTTATCCCATTCAAATATAAAATAATCTCATCTAAACTCTTTCGACATCCTTTGACTCCTCAAAATTTAATTCATTTGGGAAGCATTCTTCCCTCGCCTTTGAGCATATCATTCATACAACTCCCTTTATACTAGGGGACTTCACTCTTGACATTGTTTTATTTACCTCATCCAAATTCATCTAAACTCAACTAATTCTATTGAAATATTCATCTCATTCTAAGTCCACCATTGTGGCCATGTTAGATCATTCGTGAGGGACCTTTTTGTTAATTGCTTACAAAACTCCACCATTATGGCCATATTTGTGTCTCTTTTGGGGCACCATCTATTTCGTTTTAATTCCACTTTTGTGGCCATTTTTTTCCTTCCATTAAGGGACCATATTTTCATTTTCATTAAAGCCCACCATTGTGGCCATATTTGTGTCTCTCTTGGGGAACCTTTTATTTTCATCAAAATCCACCGTTGTGGTCATATTTTTGCTTCCTTAAGGACATAGTTTTATTTCTCACTTGTTTATCATATCTAATCCTTTGCAAGCTCTCATCTTGTCACAACTTTAATGTCTTCTCTCCCTTGGTGGTAAACCAGAGATAGAACCTCTTAATGCATTGTACTTGCAACCAGTCTATTGTTAGCATATCTATCAATGAGCACTTAGTCATATCTTTAGATCATTCCTCCATCATTAGCCCCTTCCATCTTTCATTGTAATGAGTTGGAAGTATGTGGTCTACCATCACTACCAGTCACGACCTTAAATATGGGCACCACAACCCTATCCATAGCATTTTCCTTATGGATAATTTCTCCCATTTGGTGAGAACTCCACGATGATTACATCTTTCACCCTCTCATTCTCATATTTTAGTCATGTAAAGGGTCTAGGGTGTCTCTTGTACATTCATTATCCCCTCCTAAGTTATCTACTTAGCTATTCCTAGATCTCCCAAATGTAAATCTAAAATCCATGTATGCAAAAAAACAAAAGTAAATTTATCAAAGAAATAGACTGATCCCTCGAAGGACAACTACTCAAAATGAAAGAGAAAAAGAAAATCATACAAGTCAAAATCAAAGAAAAATCAAAAGAAATAGACCGATCCCTCGAAGGAAGGCTATCATACATATTATTCTTGCCATCTATATTATCTATAAAGTAGACCACACCCTCGACGGATGATTACTCTTTTATAGCATTCAAAAAGCTTCATGCATTAATCAAATTTATTCTATTGTTCTTTCCCTTTCCCAAAGATGAGGCATAGTTCTAGGAACAATCACCAATCCATTTGTCATGTCAAAATTAGCTTTATGAGAATATTTTATCCATATTTCCCACATAGTCTATTGGTATAACTAATTATCCTCGCTATGTGTTAACACCTACTATTGGCTGCAAGGGCGGTGCCTTGAGTGGTAACCTTTCTTGTTTATCTCCAATCGGCTCAAGCATAGTTTTCCTCTATGACCTTACTATGACTATGTTTCATTCATGTCATTGAAGTCATCTTTTATTAAAATCACATGGAATTTCACAATATGAATTGTATATCTATCCATAATATCCATGAAATACGCTTACAAATGCACTTTTAGTTTACGAATTCTACTTGATCGTTGTTGCAATTTGTGAATCCTACTTGAGGATCCTTCTTAAAGAAAAATCATTATCTTAAAGCTTCATATCCCCCAACATGTTCAATAATTTATTTGATCCATTTCTCTTTGCTCCTCATTTTAAAAATCACCACTAATCCCCGCATCATCCTTTTCAACTTTCTCCCCCTTTCACTACTTTGTTTGTCTTCCTTTCATTTCTTCTACAAATTTTCACTTTTCCTCTTCGCATCATATTCTGATATCATCACTCCCACCACGTGTGCATCCCAATTTAGGATTTCCTTACACTCTCCATCTACACTGCATATATTCCTCAATCCATAAATGTCACACTCCTTTGTCTCCTTGAGATCAACTCCTTTAATATTTTTTTCCATTTTGGTATACACCCCTCAGTCGTTTAATCACTCTTCCTCTCCTATGGCCCGAAGATCCTACTTAACCATCCCCATCGTATGAAAATCTTACTTAAGAGCTTCTCTTAAGATTGGTTTACCATGTGACTCTTCCACCTCCGATCATATCTTCCTCATATTTTTCTCCCGCCTCCCATTTTACTCATCTTCTCCAACCAACCATCCCACACCCGTACTCAATACAATGTTGTCTTTCTCTTTCCATATTGTCACTATTGGTTTCGTGATCTTACTTAACTCCTCATGTTATATGGCGATCTTACTTAAGAGTCCCTCTTAAGGATGATCTGTCATCTTGCACTCACCCACCATTACACATTCTCACCATCCACATTTTCTCTTCATTCCCCATCATCACATCCTCTCATTTACTCTTCCATTATCGCAAACACCAATTCCATCTTATCTCCATCATCCCTCACTTGGTAATCTTACTTAACCATTGTTTTCCCATTCATTTCATGTCTTTTTCTTCATCTTTATCTCATCCATTCTCATCCACTACATCCTCTCCTCACCTTCATCTTCACACACATCAATATCCCTCCTTTATTTACTATTTCCACTCCATCTTCTAGAGTTTTCCAACATATCTACCCCCATACTTACGTTCCATTGTCATGGATCATCTCCTAATATTCTCATGATCATCATCTTCCATTTCCACATTATCATTGTGACTTCTACTAAAAACACACTCCTCCCCATTTTGCATGGCCTTGTTCCTTATCTTTGACCTCATCCATTATATCGTCATTCCTTCCTTTGTTCCCTCGATTATAATCGAGGACTTCTCTTAACATCTCTTCATTGGAATTGCCTTTGTCATTCTTCCTGTAATTTTTCCTTATCATCAAATTTCCTCCCATCCTTCTCTACCACTCATTATCAATGGATTTCTCCTAACATTCCTTTACTAGCATTGCCTCTTCTATCCCTTCCTCTCTTTTTCTTCTCCACCTCTCCATATTCTATTCTTCCTTGCTAATTTCTTCACTTTCTTCATCATACACCCTCTCTCTATTTTCTCGTCATCAACTTATCTTCATCTCACTCATCTCCCATTATTTCTAATAGGTGTCATTCCTTTCCTCCTTTACATTGTTGATACTTCTCAATCTTTATCGAATATATCATATTTTGGTTTCCTCCAATTTGCATAATTTTTCCCGTTTTCCTCCTCCTTTATACCCCTAGTTATTTTTGCTTCCCATGTATCGTCTTCTTCCTCGTTTACCTCGCATTTAATTCTTACTTCCACACCATAACATGGCTCTTCAGTTTTGTGCCATATTTTTTATCATTCCACCATCCACATGCATTTCCACGTGGTCAGTTCCATATTCTTTACCTTAGACTTCTTCACTATAATCTTGCTCCTTCAATTTTCTTTTCTCTATCATCTCTTTCATTTTAAATAACTCTCTCCCCTTATCATAAATTCACCCTCTCGCTCTTCTGTAATTGTATCATCTTCCCATTGTTTTTCCTTCATCATTTACCCCTTACTCTATAATCTATCTTTGTTATATTCTTTCCCACTATCATTCTTTTTTTCTTCCTCCTCCATCTTCGTCCCTCTATAACATACCTTTGTCTTCTTCACCTTTGGGCTTTCTTTCTCTTCTCATAATCAACCATTCCTCGTATCCATTCCCTTTTATCTTTCTCATTACATCCTTTACACCTAGAATTCAAACTCAAATCCGATGTTTCTCCATTTAGGTACTTTGCCATCGATCCATTTCATTACCATTCTCGTTCTTCTTCTCTACAACATTGACCTCTTCTCTTTTTAAAACCCTGTCACAACTTTTGTATTCATCAGTCCTCTCATAGGGGCATCATCATATCCATTTCTAAAAATCTCCTCCAATCTTCCTTTGACAATTTTGTCTTGGAAGATACCATAACAGCCATTACCTATTTTATCTTGTTCTCTTCCATGGATATTTGTCAAAGAAGTAGGACTGATTTCCTTTTTCTTCACCCATTATTCATCTTCCTTTAATTACAAATCTATCTTAAGAAACATGTATTCAATGTTAGTGTAGGTTATTATTTATCCTTTTATTTATTTATTAGTATAATTCTTAAACTTGTGTTATCCCTACACTTGTTGGGTTAGTTTTCTTAAGTGTACTAGTTATGTGGAGTTATCTTACTAGTTGTGTTGAGTTAGCTTCTCGGTTATGTGGAATTAGCTTACTAGTATTTTGGAGTTAACTTAACTACCAGTATCGGTTAGTGGGAGTTCTTCACCATTGATTTAGGTAGTAGTTGCACTTCCTCCTCCTATGTGTGCATCTTTCTTATAGATTAATTCAAGTCATTGCATTGTAATGTATTGAGCATTATGGATTATGATGGATTTCCATATATGATATTTTAGATCTTATATTTTTCAAAGATAATTTGGTGTGCTATTATCATCTGAGATCATAGCTTGGAATAATATCCTTATCATTCATTTCATGGTATCGAAGCTATAGATGATGTAGACATCCATCTATAAGTTTTTCCTTGCAAGCAAAGCGTTTATTATTTTCATGTATTTTGAATTTGTTGGCAATTTTTGGTAGCATGCATTTTTATGCAAAACGGAGTGCCAGATTGAGTTTGGAAGGTGCGCCAAAACCATAGAATTGAGTTTAAACTCAACCATGTTTTGAGACGGTAAAATATGGATGCAGAGATATGTACCCTCTCGGTGCATTCTTTTTTTATCCATTGGATATAAGAGTGTACCTTTTGGATGCATTCTTTTACCCTCGGATATTTCAGTTTTGGATGTAGTCTTTTATCCACTAGATGTAGATCTGTACCCTGTGGGTGCATTATTTTATCCATTAGATATAAGTGTGTACCTTCTAGATGCATTCTTTTATCCTCCTAGATATTTTGGTTTTAGATGCAGTCTTTTATCCATCCACTTTGAAAAGATCTATACCCTCTCGGTGCATTCTCTTATCCATTGGATATAAGAATGTACCTTCCAGATGCATTATTTTACCCTCTAGATATTTCAGTTTTGGATCCATTCTTTTATCTATTGACGCAATCTATACCCTCTGGGTGCATTCTTTTATCCATTGGATACCGATATGTACCATATGGATGCAATGATTTATCCTCTAGACATTTTAGGTTTTGGGCACGTGCTTTTATCCTTTGGTCACAAGACTTGTATTGTGTGGATGCACTCTTTCACCCTTTGGACATTTGAGTGTCACATGTACCTTTTTAAAAAAAAGATCAGCATTAAAATATTATTTTAATAGTAAAACCTTCTAGACTCATAACTTTTGATCCGTAGCTGGATTAAGGTGATCATTTTTTTAAATTGTGTATTTTTTTGAGATCTACACATTGGTGAAATTTTAAACACACATTTCAAATTTAAAATGTATTTTTTCTCATTATAATGTTTACACACACTCAATTATAAAGTTCTAAATTTGGGAGGGTGTTATAATCACTTGTGGATGTAATTTCGGTTGAGCCCAACGTCCTCAACTTTTGGGTGTTGCATTCTTGTATCTATGGGTGTATGCATTTATATCTCTCTTTTTTGTTGAGATATTTTGGATTTGTATGTTCAACACCGTATTTTTGGGCAAGTTGAAAGTCTCTCTTGTGGGGATCTATTCGGTGAATCCTAATGTTAGTTTGTCAGTGTTCGAGTAGTTGATTTTGGTAACTCATACAAATCTGTGGTGTCACTTTACCCATTCAACAAGATAGGAGGGTATGTTGTTGATACCAATTCTTTGGTTTTCGTGTCCTTACCTTGTTACGTGTTACTACTTCTTTGCGCTTGTTCAGGTCTCGTGTCCTTTCCTTATTACCTTGGATTTTCTTAGATTGTGGCACTCCTATTTATTTGGATATCATGCCATTTCCTTGTTTCCTTGGTTTTTCTGAATCACGGCACACCTATTTTTAGCAGCTTGATCAAATTATGTTCAAAGGTTTTTTACACTTTGACATCACTCCATTGATATATCCTTGCATGGAGCTATTCTCGTGAAGCTTCGCCATTTCGATTGTTTTTGAGTTTTATAATCAAGTAGTGGATTCATACCACAATTGCACACCACACTTCTTAAGAATTGAATGAGTTTTTGGAGCCGATATTCTTATGATATCTTGTAACAATATTTTCTTTCTCTACTTTGTTATCTTTTTTTGGGTACCTTGCGGTGTCTAATTTTCCTTATTATACGTGGGTACCTCATTAGGCCTTGTTGCAGGACCCACCTTCTTTTTACCCACCTAAGCTACGCTTTATGGGAGGGTGTTAGTGTAAGTTATTATTTATCATTTTATTTATTTATTAGGATAATTCTTACACTTCTATTAGCCCTACACTGTTGGGTTAGCTTAACTTAGGTGTACTAGTTGTGTTGAGTTAGCTTCTTATTTATGCGGAGTTATCTTACTATTCTTTTGGAGTTAACTTAACTACCAAGATTCGCTTAGTGGGATTTCTTCACCATTGATTTAGGTAGTATTTTAACTTCCCTCCTCCTATATGTACATCTTTCTTACTGAGTAATTCAATTCATTGTATTGTAATGTATTGAGCATTATGGATTATGATGGATTTCCATATATGGTATTTTAGCTCTTCTATTTTGCAAAGATAATGTGGTGTGCTATTATCATCTGAGATCATAGCTTGGAATAATATTCTTATCATTCCTTTCATGGTATCAGAGCTATAGATGATGTAGACATCCATCTGTAAGTCTTTCCTTGCAAGAAAGGGTTTATTATTCTCATTTATTTGGAATTTGTTGGTGATTTTTGGCAGCATGCAATTTTAGGAAAAATAGAGTGCGGGATTGGATTTGGAAGGTGCTAAAACCATAGAATTGATTGTAAAATTTACCATGTTTTGTGACAAGAAATATGGATGCATATGTGTACCCTCTGGGTGCATTATTTTATCCATTGGATATAAACGCATACCTTCTAGAAGAATTCTTTACCCTCTCTGGATATTTTAGTTTTAGATGTAGTCTTTTATCCACTAGATGTAGATCTGTACCATGTGGGTGCATTCTTTTATCCATTGGATATAAGCATGTACCTTCTGGATGCATTCTTTTATCCTCTGGATATTTTGGTTTTATATGTAGTCTTTTATCCACTGGAGGCGTATATGTACCCTCCGGTGCATTCTCTTATCCATTAGATCTAAGCATGTACCTTCCAGATGCATTCTTTTAACCTCTGGATATTTCAGTTTTGGATGTAGTCTTTTATCTACTGGACACAGATCTATACCCTCTGGGTGTATTCTTTTATCCATTGGATATTTATGTGTACCATATGGATGTAATGATTTACCCTCTAGACATTTTAGGTTTTGGGCGTAGGATTTTATCCTTTGGTCGTAAGCTTGTATTGTGTGGATGCACTGTTTCACCCTTTGGACATTTGGGTGTCACATGTACCTTTTTAAAAAAGGATCAACATTAAAATATTATTTTAATAGCAAAACATTCTAGAGCTCATAAATTTTGATTTGTAGCTCAAATTAAGGTGATCATTTTTTTAAATTGTGTATTTTTTCGAGATCTACACATTAGTAACATTTTTAAACACACATTTCAAATTTAAAATGTAATTTTTCTCATTGTAATGTTTACACACACTCAATTATAAAGTGCCAAATTTGGGAGCGTGTTGTAATCACTTGTGGATGCAATTTCGGTTGAGCCCAACATCCTCAACTTTTGGGTGTTGCATTCTTGTATCTATGCGTGTATTCATTTATATCTCTATTTTTTGTTGAGATATTTTGGATCTTTATTTTTGACACTTTATTTTTTGGCATGTTGATAGTCTCTCTTATGGGGGATCTATTATGGCAAAGCCTAGTGTTAGTTTCTCGGTGTTTGAGTAATTGATTTTGGCAACTCATACAGATTTGTGATGTAATATAGTTTTTCAATGTACTTTATATCGACGCTTAGTGGGATTTTTTCACAACTCGATTTAGGTAGTAGTTGCACTTACCTCCTCCTATATGTACATATTTCTTATTGAGTAATTCAAGTCATTGTATTGTAATGTATTAAGTATTATGGATTATGATGGATTTCCATGTATGGTATTATAGCTCTTCTATTTTGTAAAGATAATGTGATGTGCAATTATCATCCGAGATCACGTTCTCTTGGAATAATCTTCTTATTGTTCCTTTCATTCAAAGCATCCTAATTAACACCCTCTTGGGACATTTTATCTAATTTGTTCTTCATATCCACATTCGTGACCTTACTCATTCCCCATGGGATATTTTATTTCAACATCCATATCTTATTATGTCATCTTCATTTCCTATGTTGGGACACCTTTTCATCCTTATAATTATTGACGCATATAGCTCACTTTTTCTTTCTCATGCCTTTTTTTGGGGCATCATTATTCTCATCCTCTTCCCTCTTGCATGGATGCATGATTTTTTCACATGAGTCCTCGTAGACAAGGGAAAGCACATATGTTTCGCATTCGATTTGCACATATTTTTATGTTTTCCTATGACCCATTGGTCTTCACAATTTACATCTATACTTGTAGTGGTCTCCACCCACTCATTTGTTTATATAACATTGTCGTATGTCTTCGTTGATACCGTAATTGTCTTCTTACCGATGTGATATTTGAGTAACCACCATATTTTTCATTATTATTATGATTTTTTTTTTTCTAGAGGCATCTTTCCTTTAGTCATGCCTTTATCTATTCTTAGACACATATTTTCATCCAATCCTTTTGTTTCTTTCTCGTGACTTGCTATCATAAACCACTCAACAAAAAGGGGCAAATATAGACACCAATTTTTGTATAACATCCCTCCATCATATCACATTCATTCAACTCTCAACTCTCTCCTTTCTATTTCCTAAATTTTAGTAATTCCATCTATTTACTAACCTTATTTAACAAAATATCAAATGGGCTCCAAGTGGACCCATTTGATAATTCAAAACTTGTAATTATCTCCCATATCAATTTATTCAATTTATGGGCTATAATACATCCATCTAACACCCCTATCTTAAATTTTAAAATGGAATCTATCATCTTACCTACTCATTCAAATCAAGCTCCCCACTCCAACTAATAAGTCAAGCCATGGGCCCCGCATGATCACATCACCTCTTTTAACCCGGGTTACCTTACCCAACCCCAGTTACTCATTAACACCAATCTAACCTCACATCCAAGTGATAAATATGGGTTTTTCCACCCTCTTTTAGGAGGATCTGATCTAGCCGACTAGGGGTAGATAAGGCCGGAGTTAGGAGATCTGAAAATATCGACATCTAGAGGTTAAAGATCAAACCTAGAAGGAGGATGGATCTGGAACTAGACCAAAACCAAATAAGAAGAATTGATGTATGAAATCTCTTCTTATGAAATTTTTTAGGGAAAAATATTTGCCATTATTTTTCATCTTGCCATCTTGATGCGCATTTTATCTCCATCTCGAGCATAAGCAAATTCCCTCGTGATTTTAGTTACTTGTCATTTTGTATTCAATTATTTATGCATGATATCTATTATTCATCATTTATTTCTATCTTTCTAAATATGGGGTTGACATCCTCCAAGGGATTTAACATCCTCTTAGAACTTGGATTCTCTCCGGGCAACCCTCACATATTGTTATCTAATCTTACCTATTTTAGTTTTGTAGATCTATCTTCTTTTATCACATCTATATTTTATTTACACCCGTATCGTTCATCACCATCTCCAAGGTACTAATACCTTGCATACTTGACATTGTTTTGTGTTTTCTTTGATTTCTCATACACTAACCCGGACAGGAAGAAGGAAACTCGATCAACAACTAGATGAGTTGTAAAGGTGAGGTATAAGGAAATAATACCCATTCATATATTTTAATCACTTAAATAATTATTCTAGACTTTAGAAATATGATGGGTTGAATTAATTATCGAGTGAGTGATATAACAAAGGTCACAGGTGTGTCTTTTTTATTCATGAGATTGTGTAGGTTTAGGGGGTGTAAATTTTCAGATATTCATGTGTATACATTCACCCCTTTTTGTTTGGAAATCTTAAAGAAAATTGTTGGAAAAAATGATGGAATAAAGTATTGTTAGTAGGGTTGAATTCAACTGTAGCATAATACAACAAGAAATAGAGTCTTTGGTTTTGATAAAGGATTTACTTAATCATAAATGGTGCAAAGCGTGATTCTAGGGAATAATGTGTTAGGATGTCTAAGGGGCTCAATGCCTATAAGCATATGATTCTTACTAGATAAATGGGGAAAAGGCAAAGTTATGGGTGCCAAAGGGATCGTCTTCCAAAAACATATGGAAAATCCCAATGTTGTGCTTATGTTGTTTTGACTAAAGGTTTCCATGGGGTAAGGTCCATTTTAGGGGCATGGAACACTTGTGTGTGTTTGGTGTCTTCTCTTAAAAATGAATACTTGAAAACAATATTTCACACGTAATCTTTTCATAAAAACAAGACGGTGCTTGTGTATTTTATTAATATCAAAATCAAGCATTAAAACAAAATGAGAGAGCTGTAATATTTATAGATATTGCACAAACTTCTATCTCATCCACAATATATGGAAACAAATCACCTAATCTGAGAAAATATGTAGAAATAGCATATTGCCACTAACTGCCCCTATTTCCCCTCATGGAAATCATCCAGAACAAAAGAGGCAAGATAGAACATGATCCCAAAATCATAGGGATCAAAATATTATCACTTAGTTAACTAACGACTAAGGATAACTAATACTTATTGATATAATTTTAAAGTATTTAAATTAAATAATTTTAACTTATTACATTTATTCAAATATAAACTAATGATGAATTAAGATAAGTTTTATTCCTAACATTCCCCCTTAATTCAGCATGGTCTCAAGTGAATAGGAGAGAAATTATCTAAAACCCTCAAATTTATCTTGAGCAAGTGACTTTGTGAAGACAACTACATGCTACATATCTATTGGGCAAATATTGGAGCTATATTTTGTTTTTATGAACATGTTTGTGAATGAAATGTACTTACACCTCAATATGTTTAGTGTGCTCATGAAAAATTAGATTTTGAACAAGTTTCACTACTCCTTTGTTATCAACATGTAGGATAGTTGGATCTTTCTCTGTGGTATTCCAATTCCTTCAAGTATACGTTAGAGCCATATCACTTCACAAAAACTCCACCATTACACGATATTTTTATTCTATGGAGGATCTTCAAATAAAAGTCTTATTTTTAATCCCCCATGATATCAGTCCATATTCCAAAAAGAATAAAAATCCTCAAGTAGATTTCTTATCATCTCGTGTTTCTTGTGTGATCTGAATATGAATATCCTATCAAGAAGAATTTATTATTCTTCTTTTATTCTAGGCCATAGTCCATAGTTCCTTTGATATACCTCAATATCTACTTTGATTCTTTCCAAAGAGAAACCCTTGGTTTTTGCATAAACTATGAAAGATAGCTAACTACATAGCTGATATACGGCCTAGTGTAAATCAAATAGATGAGACCCTCGATCAACTTCGATAGATAGTTGCATTTACTTGGGTTGAGGTATCTATTCGAGAAATTTGAAGTCTTATCTCCATAGGTGTGGAAAATGGCTTACAAATCTTCATATTGAATTTCTCGACTGTTATCTTAGCATATTTTAATTGTGATATAAAGATATGATTTTATCTTTGCCAAAATTCAAGTCCAAGAAAATAATTCGAAAGACCGAGATCGGTCATGTCGAATGATCATGTTAGATCTTTCTTTGTTGAGTCAATCATCCTCACCGATCCTCCAGCTTATGACTAGATCATCGAAATATACTACAATTATCACTATCTCCCCTCCTTTATTTTTGAGATAGAGATTAGGATTATATGGACTATTGTTGAATCCATGTTGAATGAGATTCTCAGCGATTTTTATGTATTGTGCCTTGGGAGACTGCTTTTTAGACCATATAGTGATTTTATGTGTTTACATACCTTTTCCTTTTTACCTCGGTATGAAATTGATTCATGTAAAAATTCATGTAAATCACCATTAAGAAAGGAAATTTTCACATCCATTTGGTGTATTTTCAAACCAAATTATGCAACTAGAGAAAATATTAATGTGAAAGTTTTTATCTTAGTTTTGTGGGAGAAAAGGTCTCCTCATAACCAATGTCTTCTTTTCAAGAATATCCCTTAGTAACTAGTCTAGCCTTTTGTTTATAAATTTTGTTGTCTATTTTTACTTCATTTTGAAGATCCATCTCCATACAATAAGATTTTTCCCTAGTGGAAGATCTGTATGTTTTCATGTATTATTTTTCATAAGTGACTTATATTCTACATCCATAACATCTTTCCAAGGTTTAGACTCGTAGGATTATGAAACTATGAATGGCTCATTATTTTCAACAAATTTACCCATTAAGTCCAAATTGACCTCATTTCAAGCCATACTACGAGTCCTAATCCTCGTGGTAGATGTGTTTGGGATACTATCCAATTTTTCATCTCTAATCATACTTGTATACCATTTAGGCATACATTTTTTGGTTACTATGGGAGGTTCAATTTCATTATCTTCCCCATCATCACTTTCATCATGAAAGTGATTATCATCCTTTGTTTTTACTGTAGGGATGATATCTTCATCATTTCAGTGTATGGAAGGAGCATCTACCTCTTTCTTCTTAAGGAACTCAACATATCTACTAGTGTATACCCTTCTTGTTATTGTTGGATCCATAAGTCTATAACCAAGTGCTTCATCATTGTATCCTAAGAAGATAAGTTTTTTTGATTTCATATTAATCTTAGTTCTTTGTTTCTTAGGAATGTGCATTCTTTCTTTACATCCAAAACTCTAAGGTGTGAAATAGATGGCTTATGCCCTAATCATGATTCATGAGGTACTACTCCATCAAGAGTCTGCAGTGGGAACTCTATTTAGTAAATAGACTGTCGTTTTAAGCTGGTTCACTCAAAATTTTCTCGATAAACCTACATCATGTATAATACATCATACCATATCCATGATAGTATGATTTCTCCTTTCAACAACATCATTTTGTTGCATGGTGTGTGAGGAGCCATTTGATGATAAATGCCATGTGTTTCAAAAATCATTGAACTCATTATTGGTGTATTCTTCCCTCGATCTAAGTGGAGTGTTTTTATTTTCCTACTAGACTCTGTTTAAACAAGGGCTTTGAAATTATTGAAAGTTTCAAAAGTTTGGTCTTTTATATAAAGAAAATATATCCACATTTTTCTTGAAAAATCATCAACAAAGGGCATGAAATATCAAAACCAAGAGTTTCTAGGTCTCATTAGTCCGCACATATCGGTATGCACCAAGTCAAGTTTTTCCTTATTGCTATTTAAATTTTTGTGGCTAGGAGAAACCCATTTTGAAGCAAAATCTTTGCTGAGAAAGAAGAAGGGACTTAACAAAAGTAATAGAGAAAAGCCAAAAAGCTCATGAACAATGCCAAGTGTCAAGAAGGTGCAACTTTAGAGGTCAAAGGGAGCAACCAAGACTCAAACATCCACGTAATCCCCACATGGAGTTAGCAAAGGGCTCCGATCCAAGGTCACAAATAAAAGTAAGAAAACCTATGATTTATGTCAAGTGTCCTTCCAAGACGTCCCCAAAAGCCATAAAGGAGGAAAATTCAAGAAGATGTGTGATTTTTCCACATGGATCTTACAAAGTGAGTGGACTCCGCTTTAAGGCAAATCCTGAAAGGAAAATCCATTCACCATGTATGAATGATTCAAAGTCTTGTCTATGAGATCCTATAAATTCAAGATTATTCAAAAGAATGGGGTGAATGATCTAGTGTCATTTCAATGGAGCATTAATGCGTAGCCTCATATGGAGAGAATTTCAGCTTATTAAAACTTAAGTGATTCATCTAGGGGTCATTTCATTAGAGTGACAAAATGGGAGTCCTGGGAAATAGAAACCAATGTGCAAAAGATCAAAATCAGATTATGAAATAAATATCCGAAAGGGGTTTTCTTCAATAGATGAGTCCATCTCAAGGAAGTTAGTTATAGGATAACGAAGATACATTAAATGAGTATGTCTCTCACTCCTTGGAAGAGGTAAAAAGTGTGGGGAGGATTTGATGAAATCTGTTTCAGTCACTTCACGTCATTTATCATAATTTAAAGGTGGTTGGAAGGGAGTTCGAGAATTATCTCTCACCTCTTACTCCTCCTATATATTGTAATCGTAGTTTGATGTAAAACAGATTTTGAAAAAATATTCTAATAGGAGTATTTTTAGTGATTAGGAATCTTAATTTTTTCCTTTCTATCACCAAGTTTCTCTTTTGTTAGGAAAAGGAGATCTTGAAACTCCAACCTTCTACATGGGTTTTGTAATGACAATCTTGCCTCTCTTCTATATGTAATACCGTACACAACCATTGGAGTAATATATATGTTATTCGATGTTTCCCATTTGTCTTGAGCATAGCTTTATTTTTTCTTATCACCTTTATTTGCATGTAGAAACTGTTCATATTTGGGTTTTGTTGCATCTTTAGTGTTGTGCTTAAGTATTTTATGATGATTGCAGTTCTTGTTGAGCTCTGGTGTATTATTTTTAGTGCATCACCTTAGTTTGTTTTCTATTTTTCCGACACTTACCTCCCCCGACAGAGAAGAGATAAATTATTTAAAATATGGAGGTCTCCTTAGGGTGCACATCTTAGTAACCTAAGGATTCCCATGACTCGACAAAGATTATCCGCAAGAAATGCCCATCAAGACTTATCCCAAAATCTACTATGTTTGAATAGTGCTCTATTTTGTTTTCCTACCAAACAATTTTAAAATTTATCTCAGTACCCTTTTTATAAGTGGGAAACCCCTACCCATATTTTATCAACGAAGTGTGTTAAGATAGCCAAAACTAACATGTCCAAGTCTTCGATGCCTTAGTTGAGTTGATGATGTATCCTCGATACAAGTACTTGATCATTTTGTTGAATAAAATCCAATCAAACATTATTTGCACATTTAAATCTTTTGCAAAAATTTTGAGCTTCATGACTTATCTCGAATTAGGCACATCATTTTACTACCTTTATAATAAAAGTCAATTTTGAGATTGTGATCTAATAATTGATTCACGTATATTTTTTTTTCATAAACCATGGACATAAAGAACATCCGTAATTTTACAATTATGTTGCCCAAGTAGTAGTGAAATGGAACCAATGCCTTCAACACTTTAAGATGTATCATCACCCAAAGAGACATGATTTTTGGTGCATGTTTTACTCATTGTGAAGAACCAATCTTTCTTTCTTGTCATGTGTTGAGTTGCATCCGAGTCAACATACCAAATTTGATTTGTAGAATTGGATACTTCATTTGTCTGTGCCAAATATAGGAAGTCATCATCATCAAATTGATGTTCTGTTTGGCTACGCTTCCTTGTTGAGTTAGTTTCTTCTTCAATTTTGATTATTTTTCCCTGCTTACTATGTTGTTGGCCAGATTTTTTTTTTGCTAGTTAATATTTTTATCACTGATGATCCTTGTTGGAATGTGTCGTACCAACAATTATGTAACTCATCTCATTTTCGACCACAAATAAGACATTTTTTTGGTCCTTTTGGCCTTGACTAGTATTACCTTGCTTCTAAGGCTATTTACTAGACTTAGCCTCTTTTTTTCCTTTTTGATTAGAAGCAAGTGCATGCTCTTCAGTTTTAGTAGTTGAATGAATAACTTCCTCTTGTTGTAGCATATTCACTAACTCTTCAAAAAAAATTATTTGACTAGTTATGTTTAACGTGGTCACAAAAATCCTATAAGGAGGAAGAGCTCTCAATACTATAGGCACGAGTGATGTTAATTCTTCTTCCAAAGATTGAAGTGATGCGAAAAATGTTGCTACTCTTCTCAAAAACATTTCAACTTTCTCTATTGGTTGAATTTTCAAGTTCAATAGTTGACTTTCTGGAGAGGAAGTATTGTGTTCTTATTTTTGGACACATATACTTTTTCAACTTGTCTCAAGATTCTTTTTCTGCAATGGCCTCACGAATATGAGGTTGTACCTCATCCGAAACACTAAACTATGTTTTTAACTTTGCTTTTTGATTTTCACAATCAAATATAACTTGTTGTGTAACATATTTTGCATATCTTGTTAATGTACTGAAACAATGGACTATAGATTTTCAAAATCATGTTTTGTGTAAATTTTTGTTTTCCATTTTGGATAATTATAAGAACGCAAAATTTGAGAATATGAAAAATATTTTTGTGATGTAATTGTGGCCATTGTTAAGATTGATAAACAAGTAGAAGAAAAAAATTAAACACTTTTCCCCATTAAAGCATTCACACCCCCCCAAAATATTATTTTATTTATTTTGGGCTCGTTTTTATCGACTTGAGAAAATAAAATGGCTCTCTTGGCTGATTCCAAAAAAATAATTTATTTTTACTCTTTGGCCTCTTTTTAAATACAAACAATATAATTTTTGTAATTTTCACAAAACAAATCTTATTATAAATTATACCAATACGTAGAGATCGTAAAAACACACAATTTCAAAAAAATGGCACCTCAATCCGAGGTCCCCATTGAAAGTTATGACTTTTTAAAATTGTGATTTTAATATCTTTCCTGGGCCCTTCCCAATTTTGATTTTTTTCTATACTTCTATTTTTTTCTATACATCCCAAATGGAAAGCATCTTTGAAAGTTTATTTTCTAAAAAAATGTGGTTTAAGGATTACATGCATGCGTCACAACCTTGTTTCATCCACCTTTGGAAGCCTTGTTTCCTTTGCCACCACCTCAATTTATCAACTTTTATACATATTTTCTTTTACTTTGCTTTTCACAGCTTCACTTTTCTTCAACAATGTTTTTATTTCTTTTGTTGTCTATGTGATTTCTGCAAGGTCTTCACATGGATGGGTGTGCAATGGAGGTCAGTTTCTAAACAAGATCACTTGTTTTCTTCCTTTTCCACTTTTTCCTCTGCTCCCGTTTGTACAGGGTTAGATGCTTGACAAATATCTTCTCATAGACACGTACAATTCTCTTCTAGATATATGAAAAGACAAATCATAGAGAATAAGAAGGAGAAGTTATGTGGGGAGCTTGAAAATTTGAGGTCCCCACAATACTAAAATATTGTATATATAAATATATATATTAAAATTCTTACAAAGTTTTTTTAAAGCTACAGTAATTTTAAAAATAAAACAGAATGAAACAATGTCACCTTTTGCAACCAAGTTACATCCAGTCTTCAAGGCCCCGTGATTTCACTCTGTGTTCTTTAACGTAAATCAATTGTGAACTAAGGTTTGGATTTAGGTGGGGGATATGAAATGGCTTGGGGCATCTATGGTTCTTCTTAGCTCATTAATTTCTCCATATCTCCCTAAAATTCCTAAGACTTCCTACACAATCTCTCGATTAGAGTACTACTTTGATACAAAATCTTGACAATGAATACTTGAAAACAATATTTGAGACATAATATTTTCATAGAAACAAGATTTGTTTGTGTATTTTATTAATATCAAAATAAATCATTAAAAAATAAATGAGAGAGTTGTAATATTTATAGATATTGGAAAAATTCTATCTCATCCACAATATATGGAAACAAATCACCTAATCTAAGAAAATATGCATAAATAGGATATTTCCCTAATTGCCCCTATTGCCTCTCATGGAAATCATCTCGGGAAAATTTTTGGAAGACATAACATGATCCCAAAACATAGGGATGAGAACACTATCACTTAGTTAACTAACAATTAAGGATAACTAATACCTATTAACATAATTTTAAAGTATTTCAATTAAATACTTTAACTTATTACATTTTTTCAAATATAAACTAATGATGAATTAAGATAAATTTTATTCCTAACATGTTTTTTATTTTGTTTTTGCAACATAGGGAAGGCCACATATATAAAAATCCCAAAACAAGTTAATCATCGATGATTGACCCAATCGTCGGAGATTGTAGTGATCGGTAGTGATTAGGTTGGGAAGAAAATCGAGGTATAAATACCCCAATTGGTTTGGTTTGTTTATTGTTTATTTGTTTTTATTATACGTGATGATGACCTCTCGGGAGGAAAATGTGTTTCTTTTAGCCAAAAATGGTACAAAATAGTTGCATCTAGCCGTAAACAGAAGCCCATCCTCACCGAGGTAGGCCATAACTAAGTTTTATTTTAGATTTCTTTTAATTTTGTGGTTTTTTTTTTATAGAGATTTTTGGCCATGTCGGTGCCCTACTACACAATTGCGGGAATCGCTAGCGATTGAGGTGAATCACTAGTTATTCACCTGTAATGTAATTGCTTTGTCTTAATTTTTGAAAAATGTGATTTTTGAGAAAAGTGTCTAACTTTTTTGATGTTTAGATAAATATTTTTCATATTTTATTGTCATATTTGCATTTTATGAGTGTTTTATTATTATCTACATTTTATTAATGTTTTTTTTTGTTTTGTGCTTCGTAGGCGAGAATCCGAGTTGACCATACAAGAATGAATCCCCTTAATGCTTGATGAGGTGAGAGAGGATCTATCTGATGATGATTGGGCACATCTGGAGGTCGTGGGGTTTGGTGACATGAGATATTATAGGAGATTACACAGTATGTCATAGTTTGATGCTTGCATTATTAAAGAGGTGGAATCCTTCCACGAACTCTTTTTGGTTACCCATAGGCGAGACGACCATTACAATCGAGGATGTTAATTAGATTACGAGGCCTCTAGTGAACGAAGAGTCGGTTTATTGTATTTCGAGATACGAGATAGAGTTGATACTATGTAGCGTTTATATGGTGGCGATGTTATAGGTGTCGGGTATACTTCAAGGGCTTTTGACAATCAAGTTTTTATGATCTTTGGTAGAGATGGTTTTCCATGGATGACCATAATGATGATAGGGATTTCATGTTTTGTGTTTTTGGATATAGGGGAGGCCATTTCCCATGGATGATGACCAGAGTAATTGCGGGGATGATGGAGTACCATACCATTTTTGAGTGGGCTCCCACTTTGTTGGCACGAAATATATAGATCTATGGGCTTGGACTACCCACTAGTAATATGTGATCGATGTTGGTTTCCTCTTGCAGTGTTGGAAACATTAGCATATTGGTATTGCTCATCTATTTAGCTTTCCTAGTTTCATTTAGGTGAGATATCTAGGTTTCATGAGGTGGATTCGAGCTTAGGTCATGCTAGGAAGGGAAAGGGGTCTACTTATTACAGGGGACCAGATTTCGTGGATTATAGGTGGGGGACAAGATTTAGTGTCCATATGTTGATTTTCACGATTAGCTAGAGTTGTTTGGAGTTTTCTCTTGTTTTTAGAAGGATACTTAGGAGTAGGGTCACAGGAAGGAGTGGATGAGTTGATACACTTTATCCATGTGGGGTACAAGTTTGGGTTGATTCAAGGTATACCCAAGGGTCCAATTTTGTATAAACAAGATGACAAGGACATTGATACCCCACAGAAGTTGTGACTAGCCCATTACCCACTATTGATGAGATAGGGGTGATGGGTTCAGATGAGGATGGGGCCATATAATTGATTAATAATGTGAGGGTGAATCTTAATTTTACTGTTTGGTGGTCTCATTCATTGTGAGGATTTGAGAGGATCATGGATGCAAAGAGGGCAACCTGATCGGTTAGATGGGTGTAAGCCTTAGCATAGGGAGAATCCAAGGAGGGTGTTGAGATTGAGGAGGAGAGGATGGAGAGTGATGCAACCATTTCTCCATATGTTGTTCTTGTGATAGCCGAGAAGGCCGTAGTGGAGACCAAGAGAGATGGTGCTCGTAGAGAGTGAGATTATTTGGAAGGATTATGGGATTCTCTCGTTGGAGAGAGGGATGCTTTGATTGTAGAGTAGGATGGGATTAAGATCTAAATTGTACAACTTTCTTCTAAGAGATACCAAAGACAAGAGCTAGAGATTACGCTTTAATATGATGGTGTTGATTTCTAGTTCCGTACTAGATTCTTGATTTTCCATTGATGAATTGGTTAAATATTTTATGAAATATGATAATGAGGTTAATTATGTTGATGATTATATGGTTATGTGATTTTTATATAATGATGATTATGATTCTAATGATTATGATCACTATTATTCGATGAATTGTTATATTGTTAATGATATCCTATGTGTTGCATGAAATAAATGTGTTTATGCTTATGTTTTGATTATGTGGTTAAAAGTGTGAATCAAATATAACCAAAAATAAAATGAAGTAAAAATGGAAAGGAAAAATTTCCCATTGGTTATTATACTTGCAATAGGGTTTGATAATTCTTGCACTTGTAGACATTTATAATGTTAAACAAGACTATCAATATAAAGTCCATACCAATTATGGTTAACTTGGATGAAATGGACGAGAGAATAGTATGTATACATGCTCTTTACTAGGAAAAAGGGTTCTCGCTTTTTGAAAAAAATAAAGGGAATCAACTCCCTAGATATTTATGATAAGAAAGTTTTTGGAGAATGTTGATCAATGTGGGAAGCTTTCCAGAATGCTCTCGATTTTGATAAATTTGTAGAGGATGATGAAAACAACAAGCCTTTTTCATGGGTAGCCATCCTTTGGGGTATGGTCTACATTTTATTTTGATCTCGAATGGTTGTCCTTAAAGGGATATCTCTATGAATTTTTATAATGGTAGTTTTCCTTCGAGGGATCATCTATATATATATATATATATATATATATATATATATATATATATATATATATATATATATATATATATATATATATTGTTTTGGTAAGAAGCATCCATAGATATATTTTTGACTTTATTTTGAGCTAAGAGAAAGACCCCAATAAATTTTTCATAAAGGAGGGGATAGATGTATAAGAAAAATTATTCATATGACCCATATAAAAATGTAGAGGTTTTAGAGGAAAAATCACGTTTGTCATTTACGGTGGAATGATAAGGTTTAACCAAGATTGTCATGATGATAATTGATCATTGAACAATAGAAAGGTCACACGTGCAAATCATTTAGAGGCTCCTGCTCGGTTCCCGTCAAGAGAAGAGAGAGGATACACTCCCGAGTCATATTTGTGAGTAATAACGTAGGGAAAATCCAATTAGGGGTGAACGTCCCACGTTTACTTCATTCTAATTAGGAAATTTTTTTATTGTCCTTAAGTACTTGGTCACCAATTTTGAATCCACATTCTTTGACATGTTTTTATATGCTTTATCAATGTGTTGTTGATAAAATTGGTGGTGTTCAATGGATGTTAAGTGATTTTCATTGAACAATTCTAGTTGTACAAGATGATATTGGTGGTATTCTACATCGGGATAAAATCCTTTAAAGATACATAGAGTGATGGACTTTTAATTTCTAAAGGTATAGTGGCTTAAAATCCATAGACAAGTGAATAAGGTGTAGTGACATTGGGCATGGCTATCTTAATTTGAGTAGGACTAAGTTCTTCAAAGTGAAAAAGAACTCCACCATGTTTTGAGGGTTTCTCGGTTTCTTACCTACCACAATGATGAGGTATGGGCTTCCTTTCTTGCCCAATAAGGAATAGTATAATGAGGCATGGGTTTTACAGGGGTTTACATCATTGTTTCAGGAGAATTCAATGCATTTTTAGAGTGGTTGGATCAGATTTCAAATTCTTCTATCTCTTTCTCATATTATTCCTATATATTGTAAGGAGGGGTTATTTTCTAATGTTGGAAAATTTGGCTTTACATCCTCCCTTCTTCTCTTGTCTACAAGTGAATTTTTTGAGTTCAAACCTCCCATCTAGAATGTAAAATGTTTTTCCTTTTGGAAATTGTAATGTATTATATCAAATTTTTGGAGCAATAAAATAAGTTTGTGGATGATTTCAACCCTCTCTTGTGTTCATTGCATTCCTCTGATCTCTCATTGCAATCTTGGTTATCTGTGCATGGTGTTTGTATTACATTTTTAATGGTTTGCATTTAATGGAAAATAAAGTGTTCATCATTCCTTTTCTGCATCACTTTTGTTAGTTTAGGTTTATTTTATTGCATCTTCTTAACCCTATCTCCTTGGAAAATTAGAGTAGTTTTTAGAGTATATCCTCTACAATTTGAATGTGTGCATCTAAACAGAGGAATAGGAACTGGCCTTCATCTAGATATATTTCCCGATTGTAAAGTCCCACACTTTGGGAAAATCTCCATGTTATGTAATCACACTGAGAGTTTCAACCTATCGAGTTGCATACATTTAGGGGTGTTTTGATTATGCATAAACAATACACTTGACTACAAATGTAGAAACAATGACTGATGAATGAAATGTAAGTATGTCACCATCAGATTCCTCATCCCATTCAGATTTAGATTTAGGTAAAAAACAATTTGTGGTTTTGAAAGATACACTAAAGGCATAGGATCTAAGTTATTAAGTAAAATGGGATTGAACAGGAATGACCTTGGTAAAAAAACCAAGGTATATCTAACCCAATACAAGTTGATGATCATCCTCTTTATGTAGAATTAGGTTATTATACTACCGGGAAAGGACATTGGATAGACCTCTAAGCACATCAAGGAAGATGAGTTTCCATTAACAAATTGTATACCCCACTAACAAAGCAAAAAGGAAATGGTAAGAAAAACTATAGAATAGGTAACAAAATTCCACCTCCTATTTCTTATCATAATCATAAGCCTGGGAAACATTGTAAATATTTTGAGGATCCACTCTTTCCATTTAAACAATATGGATTTAATATACATAAAATTATGAATGATTTTCCATGCATGTTTTATGGATGAAATAATCATTTTGTTTCCTTTTTTGGAAGAGGAAATCATTTTTGTACAAGTATTTTCTCGATGAACTAAAAACCAATCTACTAGATTTCGGGTGAGAAATGATAAAAATATTCCTCACCTCTAAAGAAGGAGAAAAAGAGGGGTTACTACACTCATTGTGTAATGAGTGGGACTAAGGTTAAAACTACTATAAACTTAATCCAATAAACCATCCATTACATGGTAATAACATTTTGGAATTTAAGATAAAAGAAGTTTTTAAACCACCATTTAAAATTAAATAAATCTCTGATCTATCTCGTATTGAACCACCGATGAGTTTGTTCTATTTTGATACGAGACAAAGTAAACTCATGTAAATTGGATAGTTATTTTTTTCATAGTAGTAATTTTGAAAGCATGCAAAATTTTTAGAGAATTTTGTGGGTTTCCAATGTATGTTGAAAGGAAAATTCACATATTTTGATTTTCTTTGAAATTTTTAAAAATGGGGTCACCTATAAATAATATCTAAGGGACAAGTTAAACATACTAATATTTTAACTTCTTATGTGTTAAGGATGACAAAAAAACCCTTTCAATTTTTAGCAGAATGTGTATGTAGACTCATTGGGCATGGGCAAAATTTCTAATTTTGGAAATGCATTTTTAAGTTAATGTTATTAAATGTCATTGTGAAATTCGCTTACACCTTTTTAATTTTCTAAGTAATATAAAAATTTGTTGTGTCTATACATGGTAATTGCACATTCATGAAGACCCTTATTTTTAGGGCATGTATTTATAACTACCCTATGTGGTTAAAATATGTGTACACATTATTTTCACTAACAAACTTGTGTGTAAGTGTTGCACGGTAATCATTTGCAACAGAGATAGTAGTTCACCATTGTGGGTAAGCATACAGTTTATTTCTATCCTTTTAAAGTTCAATGTGTGGGGATAAATTTGGAAGATTCTTGTGGATTAAGTTTTTAGTATAGCTATTTTTGTGTGGATGGTCTAATTAATCTATATAGTGATATTTTCAAGTATTTTATAGTTTTTTAGATGGATAGTGAGCACTAGCCAAATTATAGAAAGTTTAGATGTCGTGGATACTAATCTATTTTGATGAGATTTCAATTTAAGTAATTGGTTGTATCGAGAGTATCAATTGACCACTATATTTCTATTTATTAATGGGTTTTATTATCTTATGGATTGTTTTTATGGCGTTCTAGTGGGATTATGCATTTCACATTTGTTTGTAGATTTGAAAGGGTTTCATAGTATCATTTGGACACTATGTTTCTATTAATGAATTGGTTTTATTATCTGATCGATTATTTGTGACTAGCTAATCAACTATTTACAATTATTGAACCCATAATTTTATTTCTAGTTCTTGTATGTGATTTGAAATGCATAATGAGTTACGAAGTTGGATTTTATACGAATGACATTAACATATTTGTGACTAGCCAATCAACTAGTTCTTGAACACATAGTCATCATTGCACATGGTACCTATAAATATTATTAGACAAATGACATTAACACATTGTGATATGGGAATCGAAGGATAAACATTACTATAACTAAATTTATTAACTTTTGATAGACTTTCAGTATGGAAGATAATGATGTGTTGTTAGTTTAGATATATATTGATATTTTGAAATTTCTTCATAGTGATTATATTATGATATTAGAAGTTATCTTCTGATTTCTTAGATATTGAAAAAAATGGTTAATTTTTGAACGAGAACAAATATTTCTTAATGTAGAGGATTCAATTGGTTTATGATCTTAATTGTAAACTTATGTATTAGTGGAATCGAAAGGTTTAAAATTGAGAGTAATTGTTGAATTACTTGGTCTTAGAAATAGTAGTTATGATATTTGATGTTGAAATTCATACGTAGATATAGGCATTTTTATTAGTTTGATATCACTAACATGGCCAAGAGGCCGTAGAGTTATGTGTGATTTTGCAGTAATTATATCACATCAATAAACTACAAAGGGTTAAGAGACCAATAACAAAGGAATGTGGGGTATTGAAAGCTAGTCATCGTGGCAACTTGTTTAATGTTGTTGTTTTGTTATTTGTTGTTAGGGGTTTCCATGGGGGTTGAACTCCAATTGTGACATGGGGTTTGTGTGTATGTTCCCTTTTTATTTATTTATTGTTGAGTATGTGATTTAATTTGTGATGTAATTCCCTTTTTATCATTATTGATTAATGTGTCTTAATTAGGTAAATTAATCATGTTAGTAAGATAATTATGGATGTGACAAAAACTAGTAATTTATTAGAGGATTTGGTTTTTTTTTCTTGTGTTTATTAGTTGAGTGTACGTTTTTTTGAGTGTTGTACATTCCACCCTACTTGGGAAAATCTAATTTGGGCTTAAGGGCAATTTTTTTCGAGGCTTATGGGATAAGTTAAACTTTTCCCACACCTCTTGATTTCTTATAACAACCCTAGCTATGGGTTAGGGGTAAAAACTAGACCCCATTATGTGTTTGTAAGGAAAAAGGTGAGATTTAATTGCGCTTTCGACATGTGGGTAAGTGCGGGAAGTTGATGGACAAATATAAGGTCATCCGTGGATGTCATATAGCAAAAATAGCAAATCTCAACTTGTAGGGATTATTATCTAAACACGCACTCTAAATTAGAAAAAATATATAAATATGAATCATAGCATTTGGAATCTTGTTTCTAAAATACTAATTTTTGTGAAAAACGGACAAGTTTAGCTATATTAAACACTTAAAATTATATGACTTACTTTTTTTTTTTTGAAAAAAATTATAAGATTGTAGTCCGTTTGCCCGCATTTTGATGACCAAATCTTGTTATTTTTTTTTCCTTTGGTGAAATGTTAGATGTAGTTGTCAATCTTGGGATGGATTTTATTTTTATTTTTTTAGCAATATTTTTTTTTATGATTTTTTCCATGAAAGTGGTCTCAAAATATTTAGAAAACGGAGCGCTTTCCATTTGCCCGCCATAACTATATCAAAAATATCGAAATAAATTTTTTATTTTTTTAACGTGTATAGAATTTGTCCGTGCTTGGGATGGTATAATTTTTATCATATTTTGATAATTGAAACAAAAGTTATAGTCTTAAACGTAGACATGAACATTCACGGGAAAAAATGTCTTAAAGACCTATTATTAGTAAGAAATTATAAAATGATATTTATCTTATTCTATTCACTTAGAAAACAATATTTCTATGAAGCTAAGAGTCTCCCCTACGCGATGGCACCATTTTTGTGAAATTTTTTAGTTTTTAGCATGATTCAAGTCTTTGGAAGAGCAGATTTGAGGTTTTTGACCTTTTACAATTCATAATGACCTTCCATAGCTTTGGTTGGGCAAAAACAAACATTTTCCGAGGCTTAGGTTTGGGAGCTAGATCCGCGATCATGGTTTTTTTAAACATTAATCGCGTGAGCATGCTTTATAAACCATGAGTGCAGTTTATAAAGCGCTTGCGGTTCATAAAGCGCACTCGCGGTTCATAAATCATATTTACACACATCCCAATGTCTGAATTACCATGTGATTTTTACTCTCTGACCTTACCGTATGAATTACTACAAAATTATGTCTTTTTCTACACGTTTTTCTTATCACTGGAAGCAAAACATCATGGGAGACAAAAATGAAGTCAAAAAAGGAAGTCATTAAGTAAAAAAATACCAAACGAATTAGAGGCCAACAAAATTCAAAATGCTATGAGCGAATGCGAAACTTCATGAATCTAGAAGAGGTTCATCTTCAATCCCAACTATTGTAAGCAATGAAGAACTAGGTAATGTTTCTACTGTCAATGTTGAATTTGAATTAAATACTCATGATGAATAAGTTTTTACTGTCAATGTTGAAAAAGAATTAAATACTCATGATGTAGCAAATGTTGATATTGAAGGAAACAATGAAAATGTGAATAAGGAAATTCATTTGAAACAATGACCCTTTTACACAAAAAACACCACCTCCTCGAGTGTTCACCGCCACCCGGACGTGCCGGCATAGATCGATTGGGTGCCACGACCCACCGTTTGTAAAATATAGTGTTTGACAACCTTACACTAGCTCCAACTGCACTATTTCACGCGTTTGCAAATAGTAGGACAGCGAGAGCACTAAAATGAGAAGGAGAAAACCGAGAGAGGCTATTGTAGAGGGTCCCTATGTTAAGGTGATGGATCAGACGAGGCCTCTCTAGGTGCCACGGAGTCTAAGTAGTCACCCATCGAAGTTGAATGATATTTTGGTCTCAGGGCTCTTAAGGGACTACACCCGAATGAAGTAGCCCTGGAAGCAACGACCCTTTTCGCACACCAAAACACATCCTCCTCTAGTTTTCACTTGGCCACCTAGATTTACCAACACATTTGGTTGGGTTCCATAACCCACCGTTTGCAAAATATAGCGTTTGACAACCTTACACTGGGTCCAACTACACTATTTCACGCATTTGCAAACAGTAGGACAACGAGAGCACCGAAATGAGAAGGAAAAAACTGAGAGAGGCTATTGTAGAGGGTCCCTACACCGAGGTGCTGGATCAGATGAGGCCTCTCTAGGTGCCATGGAGTCTGAGTAGTCACCCGTCGAAGTTGAATGATATTTTGGTCTTAGGGCTCTTAAGGGACTATCCCCGAACGAAGTAGCCAAGCAACGACCCTTTTGCGCACCAAAACACTACCTCCTATAAGCGTTCACTGCCACCCAGATGTGCGAATAGTCGATTTAGTGCCATGACCCACCGTTTGCAAAATATAGCGTTTGACAACCTTACACTTATAAAATATAAAATATAGCGTTTGACAACCTTAAATATGAAACTACATGCCAACAATCTCCCCCTTTTTCATTGATGAAAAACTAGTTATACTTATCCCCATTTTTTACATTAATGACAAAGGCATACATTTAACAACATGTTCTTCATCTTTCTCCTCCTGATAGGATCACCTCTTCATTAGAAACATCAACCAAATGTCTTAAATAAGCTCAAAATCTTGAAATTTCACTCAAAAACTGATTTTAGCCTCTTTTCAAGCATAGAGACACTAAGCTCCCCTGGGAATAACATATGCATGATCTAAACATGTTGATAATCATTGATATTTATCATCATCATAACTTTTCTTTGAGTAAGAGCACCATCATTCACCTTGTAGGTATGCAAAAAAATTCATTCCTCACAAAAGCTTTTTTTTCACCTTCAAGAATCCACTATACTAGACCTACATACCTAAAACAGTCATCTCTATAGAAAAATGATCCTTCTTACCTTCATCTTTGGGCCAACTCTACTTGTTAGGCACCAAAACTTGATTTAGTCACATGTTTGTAGCCTTCATGTATTGGGAAGAAATAATGCATTCATGACTCATACCTTACTTGTTCTTGGAGAATACACTCATCACAGACCTCAAAAGCCTTTAAATAAACAATGTCCCCCTGAGTGTTTTGTATCATACACATCATCATATAGCTCTATAGAATCTCCTTTTCATATCATTATAAACTGATTATCATAAAATCATCAACCTTCCCTCCAAATCTAGCTTCATCTTGTCGAAAAAATGCCTTTCTAGCACACGAAATCACCTAGAGTACCTTCAAGAATCTATCATATATGTACTCCTGTCAAGATTAGGCATTGAGCATTTTTTTCAAGCACTTTAAGTAACACCTACAGGCATGTAGGTTACAAAATTAGAGAAAATTTGAAAATTTCAAGTCATGTAGCACAATGGACACTAGACAGATACTTGTATTTTGGAATGAAACACACTTCTAGACCTAACAATTGACCACTTTGAATGCATCATAACATGCCATGGTTGGGCTTGACATGTACACATTTCACCTGTGAAATATTCTTTACAGACACATAAGAAAATTATATGTATATACTGATTCAAGAAACCTCAAGTCATAGACCAAACTAGCTACCTGCCTCACTAGCTTATTCTTATAATCATCACAAGAACAATTCTTGGAGCATATTACCAATTTAAGAGTATACTCACCATATTCTTTAAAATAACGCATGCTCTACCTCTTGAAAACATTTTCCATAAGTTATCAGATAATCCCTATAGATCTATTAGACCTTATAATGGATTCAAGGATACAAAATCAATGCACAAAGAAGGTTCAATAACCTATTCCCATTCCTTATTTTAAATTGAACTTGAACATGGCCTTGGAATCAGGCCCCATAATGATCCACCTTATGAGATAGACACAACCTATTCAAAAAATGAGGATGGCTCATCTCATTTTGACAACGTGATGCATATTCCCAATGGAGGTCCTATACGAGGATCTTTACTCAAGTAACATATTTCCTAATTGAGTTCTTTTTACCTTGTCATATAATTATATACTATGGATCCAATTGAAAATTTACCCTACTATATCCTGAACCGATAGATTGGAATAAAAAATTTCACATGCCAATTTATTTCTTTGATAATGATGAGACATTTGCAGAATTCATGGGAATCAGGGATTCTATTTTGAAGGGGGATCATGTAAGAAATATTTTCCAATCAACCTAGATGATTGTGCATACTTTGGATAAACATTACATATGTGTGAACACTTGAATAAAAAGAGTATAAGAAAAATCAAGACTACTTCTGAAAATCCAAGTGCAAGAAAAACAAACATAAGTCTCATAGTGAAATCCTCTTTGATTCATTAGTAAACAAACAAGACAAAGAACATATAGAAGAATTGGTATACCCATTCAAATATGATGATTAATCATGTTACATTGCTTGTTAAAGAACTGAAAAAGTCATAAATATGAAATTTAACCAACACACATGGATATATATATAAAAATAAAACAAAGTGTGCTTCGACGCATGTCTCTCGAAAATATATATGTACATAAGTTCATAATGCATGTGTACATCTCGAACTAAGCACATGTCATAATGTACATATGGGACCACATACAATCGCAATTGGCTATATATATATATAATGGACTGTGAATCTACTCATGACCACATATGTACATCCAGGTGGACTATAAATCTTCTCATGAAACATCTTCCCTCTCTTCTCCCTACTAGAAGTAGCACGTCCACGACTTGGGGATGTAGTGGAGGGAGATGCCACTACGGATTTCATCCATGTGGTCCTAGGTGTCTCTAAGCATGCCTGCAACCTAACCTACACATTCATAAACAACAAGTTTTTAACACCCAAAATTTTAAAATACATTCAAAATTTAGAAACTTGTACAATTTAGTTAAAATGCATGTGAAATCTTACCGCAATGTCATGATCCCTATCAATTTTTTGTTGACGTGTCGCAGGGACAACAATAGACTCACAAGGGGTAAGCTACATATAAATAATTAATTTTCAAATTAAATATTTCACATATATACCTACAAAATTTGATATTGTAGATTTAAGTTTAATAAGAAATAATGAACCTCCAAAATTTAACAAATTTAAAAAATTGTACCTCAGTTAGTGGATCTGCAGATGCTATGGTAGTATCTACAGTAGCCTCCACAGTTTGCATATATGGAGGAGTCTCTCTGGTAGTCATAAGCTATACAAAAAACATGTACAAATCAATATTAAAATCTACATGATAGAGGTCCAAAGCATGTAATCCACGTGAACTTCCGGTAATTAGAAAAAAGTGTAAAGAGATTTACTAACTCGCGTAAAACTCATGTCGGGCGTGCGTGCAAGAGCCTCGATTCCTGAGTAGATGATGACCCAGCTAGGCTCCTATGTATAAAAGAGAAAATATTAATACATGTACAACATACATGTGAAACAAATTATAATAATAATCTAGTGCAATTAAATTATTTATTAAAAATGCAAGTTTGTCAACTTGAAACTTACGTTTGAAACACACCCAAAATAGTAGCTAGCATTTCGACGCCGGATGTTTCCTTCACCGGATCTTGCTATTTAAAATAAAATAAAAATTAATTTTTACATGTATGTACATGACATATGATAAAATATATATATATATATATATATATATATATATATATCTCAAACATGTGAATTAAACTATCAGTATATATATATTATTTAAATTTATTTGAAATTTACCCGTGAAAGACCAATATCAATGGCTCCAGTTCCAAAAACATTCCCAACATCTCATCTATAGAAAAGAAATCCTGTGAACCAGCAAATGATGTCTCTCCCGTAGTGCATACGGCACCACATGATCCACAGTGGTGTGGTGCACTAGAACTGACACCTCCACCAACATCACTAGATGTAATTTGGGTGTTATGCTGGTGAGAGTGTCATGAGCTCCTCAATGCATGCAATGTATCAATCTCCACAACCTCCTTCACTGTGGGGAGGGATAACTCAAGGCAAGCGGGGGTTTTGGGGCATGGGGATCCTAGGCTAACCTACACGTGCACTAGGTATGCTCATGGCAAAGCCACCCTCATTAACCAAAAAATTTAGAAAAGTCAAAATAATTTGGGACCTCATTGAGCACGAACTCGCAATATAATTTATTCAAAAATAAAGAGGAACCTCATTGTTGTTGCATGGTGGATAATCAAAACCATCCACCATCAGTCCCAAAAATTGTTTTTGATTCTCGTCATCATGGCACCAATGGATTGGGAACCGTTTGCAAGTAATCTGCAGGGGGCATTGGTTCTAGGGTCGATAAATAATGCACAAATGAGGTCTTTTCCAATTTTTGTCTTTGATGGCCACATGGGATATTTTATCCGCATACCACCACCTACAAATCACTTTTAAAGGTGTTCCATCCATGTATTTGGTTGGTTGCGCAGACTCGACTTTGCCAATCAATGTTTGCAATGTATTAGATAGAGTCATGCGAGATGGATTTGTAGCATGATTTTGTCTTATAGTTTGAATTAGGTTCTCAATGAAAATTTTATTTTCTTCAATTCTTCCAATGATATTATCTTGCATTCCTATTGGCTCAGTGGGGACAGAAGGAGCCACAGGAGGTGGATCTATGTTTGGAGGAGGGTTTTGAGGAATGTTCGGAGGGTTTTGAGGAATGTTCGGTTGGTTTTGAGGAATGTTTTGATGGTTTGCATGATTTTGAGCTTGCACAACCAACCGATAAAGCAAGAAAATTGTATACATAAACAAACATTTCAAAAAACCCATGAAAATGAAAAAAAAAACCTAAAATGCAAAAAAAAAACTTAAAATGCAAAAAAATGATTACAATTGGGGACTTACCTCCTCATCTTGGTAGCATGGTTGAATCTATCGCTATCCAAAAGTTCGATGAGCAATTTTGAGGTGGTATTGAAAGTGCGAGTGAAAAACATTTAGGAAAAATCACGGTTTGAAATGAAAAATGAGGAAAATAACGAGTCATGGGACTATTAAATTTTGTCTCAGAGTTCCGCGATCGCGTTTATAAACATGCTTGCAGCTCTAAACCACGATCACGGTTTTAGGTTTGGTAATTACCGAACCTTGAATTCAGGAACCACGATCACGGTTCCTTTATTTTGGGTTTTTATGTCCATGGAATTGTCCACCAACCTCGTACACTTACCCATGTGTTTTAATTTTTTTTTCCTTAAGGGTGTGGGTTGAGTTGTGTAAGAGGGTTTTCATTCCTCTCAATAACCCATTTATTGTGCATTTGGGTTGAGATTTGACTTGTGATGTGGAGTTGAGGATGAGTGATGTAGTATCCTACATGGAGCCACATCACCCTCCTCTTCCCTTTTCCTTTATATGCATGTTTAATTGTTTGTTTGGGGGTTACTTGCTCATTTCCTTTTGGGGGATGCTTGTAATTTTGGAGAGCTTGCTTGAGAATGGTGAATGGAGCTTGGAGTGGATGTTGTTTGCTTAGGATTTTGGAAGGATTGGAGTTTGTTGTGTATTGATACTCTTCATTTGTAAGGTATATCTTCACCATTGTTTTTACCTTACTATTTTTTTTGTGCTCATATGTGTAGTTGATGATTGTTATATTGCTTATGATTGTGGGAAATAGATTTGATCCTTAGGTTTTGGGAGAAATGAAAATGGGGGTAAAAATTGAGGGAGGCATAAGAGAAATGTTATTGGGTATTTTAGGAGGGAGTTGGGTTGGGATGTCCACCTTGTTGATAAATATGATTTGTTTTTATCTTATTATTTTCTTGAGGGAGGCATAAGAGTGGTGTATCTTCTTAGAGGGAGGTATAAGAGTGGTGTATCTTCTTGGAGGGAGGCATAAGAGTGTTGTGTGTATTTTTATAGAGTTTTTGGAGTCTCATAGGTGGACACCTAAGCCCTTAGGGAGGCATAAGAAGAACCCCCATGTTCATTTCTCCTCCATGGCTTTAGTATGAAGCCTTTGTGTTTTTATATTTGTTGATTTGTTGTAAAATTGGTATTGATTGTTTCATTGATTGTCTTGATTGAATATGTATGTGGAATCCATTTTTTTGAGTTGTCATGGTTGTCTAAATAACCCTCATTTCTTCTTTTTGAGGCTCGGGGCCAGTGAAGGAAGAAGGCTTCACTTCCTCATTGGAGTAATGCTTGGGTGGAGAGTGTTGTGTACTCCCCCATTTTTGGTTGTGTGTTTGATCTCTGAAGCAAGTTTATTTTTGATGAAGAAGGCTTCTTGTGCATTTGGAGAAAGGAAGAATGGACTCTCTTGTTATATTTTATCATGTTGCCTCCATTGTATATGGAGGGCTTGTAAACTTGTATTTGTTTAAAGTGAAGTTTTAGTTGTTTTATTGTCAAATGTAATCTTAGTTGATATTGTAAATGAAAGAAAAAATTTGAAAATCATTTCATTACTTGTTGGAATGAGGAACTATAAGATTGTTAAATTGAATCAAGTCATTGAAATGTGATTGAAAAGGAAACAACCTTGTTCTCATTTTAGTTGATTTATTGTTCTTCTTTAGGTGTGTTGTTCTTATTTCAAAACTATGGGGAAATCTTGTTATAATTGCTTGTGGGAATGGTTGCAAACTTGTATTTTGTAAAAGAAAAGAAATATTTATTCCTATTGTATTACATGAAAGGCATAGGGTAGTGAAATAAACTATATTTGTTCATCTCCTTGTATTGGTTGAAAGAAAGTTTAAATCTTATATAAGTAAATGGAAAACATAAAAAAACGTTAAATTCCTTGGTTGTTAAGCACATTGTCAAATAAAATTTATTTAATATATATTTTTAAATTTAAATAAAGCAAAGGAAAAATATGGTTTCAAACTAAATCATATCTATTTTTGATTTTATAAGATTACTATGATTTTTTTCTATATATTGAATATTTCCTAGTTTAGAAATTGTTGAAAGAGGATTAATAAACCACTTATGTTATACTTTTATTATTATATTCAGCCCAAAATTTTTAACCAAAAGGTTAAAATAGTTTTTATAGTTGTTTCACTGCTTTCTTTACATTTTGAATGTAACGAAATAGATAGGGTTATGGGATGAGGAGGAATACTTGTTGTGAGGATCAGTTGGGGGTTGTTGCACGTTCGAACTCGTTGATCCAATGCTGACTATGAGAGATTCCTTTTGGCTAGGAAGAACTACCTGAAATAGAAAACAAGACCACAAAAGAAGAGTTAAACAATATATGACAAAGTGGATTGCTTAAGCATCGCTAATTACAGGGGAAGTGTGATATTTCCTAGATGTTTGTCAATCCACTATTTAATACAATGTAATATGAGAAATAACATGAATAATTAAAGTCCTACTGTAGTTGATATGATTTAGGTATCTCATTCAAATACAATAAGAAAATATAATATAACATGCTAGGTTATGATCAGATCTGGAGGTAGGGTAAGGGATCAAGGTGTTGCAATAGGTCAATTTCGTGGTTCGGGTCACTAAGGTTGCTTGGGTGAAGATTCTTACGTTCTATTATTGATAGGATGGGAAAATATAGAGACCGATGTTGGTCGAGATCTAAGAGATGATGGTTTGCGATAACCAATGATGATCATGGCTAATTGGTGTTGGTATGGTCGGGATGAAAGAAGTTTAATAAAATATTTTTGTGGAGTTTGGGTTGAGATTAGATAGAGATAAAGAATGGGATGGTGAGGTTTTTGGAATGATAAGAACCCTTAGAGATGTAAGAGGGCCGAATAGGTGATCTGATGGTAGGGTGGTAAAGGGTTTAGTTTGCAGGAAAATGAATGGTGGGAGAATGGAGGTGCTAGTAGAAAAATGATAATAGAGGTGATTTAAAACTTTATGAACAGAATAGAAATGAAATGACATAGTGATAAAACACTTATCGATGTTGCAAGTTGAATGGTTGAGAAGTGGTGATAATCGGTCGATGGGATGGAGCTTAATATTGTACTAGTGCTTCTTGGAATGCTACCGTGAGTGCAATACCTCCGGATTTGTTTGGATGCTAGTTATGGCTCTCTCGAATGGGCTCTAGTTCTTTCTCGCATGGAGATCTCCTTTGATTCTAGATTCGAGAGAATGTCCAACCTCTCAAACAAGGTTACCAAAAAGGAATAAATGCTAACCGAAGACAATTTTGGGTTGATCGGTGTCAATTAAGGTGAGATTCCCTAGGTTTACTAAAAACAACATATCTTGGTAATTATTTTGGCCAAGTCTTTCTATTTCGTGGAACATAATGGATGTTTTCCTTTAATGAGTGGGAATGTGGTTAGAGGAATAATATGCATTGAATTATAGGGTTGAAATAAGTCTTAGTTAGTTATGGTGAGTGGATAGATACTAAAAATAGGCTTAGGGTTTAATGAGTTGTCTAGGTGAGGTGGTGGACTTAGGTTGACATTAGCTTAATTAAGATAATTGAATAATGAATTTTGTGAGGATGGGTATTAATTTAATTAAAGTAATTAAATTTATATTAATGTTGGGTGGAAGGGGCCATGGTTAGATGAATATGTTTAAGTTATCTATTTGACAAGGGACTAAGGGGAGTGTGACCCAATTTTGGTGTCTACATTTTCCCCTTTTTTCATGTAGCTTGTATTGGTAAGCGATGCTAACAAAAATAGGATGTGGTGGCCCCATGTGTGGGTGAAGGTGATCCCCTTCAAAGTAGGAATTGATGAGATGGAAGGAAGAATCAATGAGTGGTTTGATAAAAGATGGATCTCATGAAAATGAAGGTGGGTAGATGGGGTAATGGGGTAAAGGTTAAATTGGGAAAACATGGAAATGGTTCAGGGTCAATGGTAGTGACACTCGAATGTATGCACATGTATAAAATGCGGCCCGAAACCAGGTTGAAGAGCTTGCAAAATCTACATCGTCCAAGGTTGACAGGTTTATCCAAACAAGGTTGAAGTTATTCTAGTATTCTAGGTATAGGATATGGTGCAGAAGCACAACACAGGTCAGGTGCAAGAACGTGTAGGTATGTTCCAGACACCAAAGGTTTTGTCAAGATAAATAACATAACAATAGGTAAGGTAATGTCATTAGGAAAAATAATCATAGGTAACAACATCACTAATAGTGGGTTTAAAGGTCACTAACAATGTTCTAGATCCGGAAATATAGGTCAAAGCACAAGCGGGGGCGAGGTATGGGTAGAATACGAAGTCCCCAAACATAATGAAGGACAAGTATAGGTAATGTATGTTTTTAGGTAGGGTGAAATAAGTGTGGGTAAGGTCAAAAGGCTAGTGGGATTGGATAATTTTGGGGAAAATTGGGTAAAATAGGCTATAAGTGGGTTGTGCGGTGTAACCGAAGTTGGTAAGGTAAAACCATCATCGGTTTAGTAGGGAATGAAATGAGTGATGTCACCAAGCTAGGTTGGGGTTTTAAAAATAAAAATCTGTATTTTATGGATTCATTTGCACGTATTGAGTTTTGTGAAAATGACAGAGCTTATGGACTTTTGTACCAGTGTGGGAGAAAAGGAAAAGGCACTCATGACCGGGCGAGGTGGAGGGAATTGGATGGTGAGAGGAGTCGGCTAGATGGGTCCATAAGGTTGGGGTGAGTGATTTGATTGGGTGGAGGTCAGGAGTAGATCTTGTGATGGCAGAGGTGGGAGAGGGGTCGGGTGGACCACCAGCACAACAACTAGTCATTCCATCACACCGACGACACCGAGATGAGGTAGGAGCTCAACCTTTCTTCGTATTTAAAATAGAAAAATGAGATATGGGTATGGGTTTTTAGGTAGGGAAATATAATTAAATTTGTGGTTAAAATTGGTGAAATGAGGGAGGGGGAGGTCCTAGGTTGGGTAAATAGGGGTGGGGAGGGGTTTAGGTTAGCTTTTGGTAGGGTAGGATGGGTGATTAGGCTAGTTTTCAAACGTATGGGAAAAATGGGGAGGGGATTTGCATGGATTTAGTTATGCACATAGTGACCGACCTTACACACAGATCAAGGGTCACAACGCTAATGTCATTTGGAAATGTTTGGCATCATTTATGTAGCAATAGCATGAGCGATGTCGGTCACAAAGGACTGAT
Source organism: Taxus wallichiana var. yunnanensis (assembly GCA_018340775.1). NCBI lineage: Eukaryota > Viridiplantae > Streptophyta > Pinopsida > Cupressales > Taxaceae > Taxus > Taxus wallichiana. Next base: position 475,058,800 of record CM031241.1, read on the forward strand.
GCTAATCATAAGGAACCGATGCGCTGTTGGATTTAGATGAGAATAGGTCAATATGTAGAAATGTTTGGGATGAAAAGGGATAAGCTACGGGGGTGGGTAAAATAAGTAATAAGGGTTAGGGATGAGATTTGTTGGGTAAGGGATGTGTTGGGATGGGAAGGTTTTAACAATAGTGTGGCTTGTTGGGTACAGGTGAGGGACCAACTATGAATGAGAGATAGGGTGTGACCTTTGCTAGTAGGCGTGTGTGGAGGAGCTTGAACTCCGAAGGAGTGGTATCATGTGATGGAGGTAGGATTGAGTGGGTTCCAATGCTATAGTAATATAGCTTGGGATCCAAGTTTGATGGTCAATCTCATTGATAGATGGGATTCTGTGATGATAACACATTCCATCTACCGATAGGTGAGATCATAGTCACATTAGAGGACATGTACATGATCCTGCGATTACCCATAGTGGGAGCGCAGGTGTACTCTATTTCATCGAGGCCTCGAGGAGCTGATTTTGATTGTGTTTGGCAAGGGGATGGTGGAGATGCGGTTCCATAGCATGAGCCTAAGCTATGGGGATATGTACGCGGCCCGTCTAGAGGAAATGAGGCTATTTGTTCGATTATGGAGGCGGTGTGCTATTTTACACTACCAGATGCAGAGGGTGGGATATTCCCACGAGAAATGATGGGAGTCATTCATGATATGATGGAGGATAGGACATATTTTGTGTGGGCACCAACATATTTGGTGTAGCTATACAGAGATTTGTGGGCCTATGGGAGGCTACGAAGGTTCAGATTATGTTGCACCTTTATTCATCACTATTGGGTATATGAGCACATTGTGTGCGTTCATCCGATTAGGTTGCCCCAACTTTATGCATTTGATCCGTGTATGATCATGGTCAAGTTATAGGCATTGGGTGCTAGTTGGTGAAGCACACCGGGGCCTCGGGTGACACATGATATAGCCTATTATAGGTAGATGTTGAGGGGGTGTCTGGGTAGACATCATTTGGATGTCATATGTGGGTTATCCATCATAAAAGTGTATGAAAGAGGAGCTAGAGGAGTTACAATTGCTTTGTTGGATTGAGGGGTGTCATGCTAGTGAGCATGAGATGATACCCATTGATAGAGTCTAGAGGAAGTTTGAGTTATCCCATGATGTACCACAACCATTCCCACAGTACAAGAGGGATGATGTTGAGATATTTATGTCTCCACCGTGACCTACAAAGTGCCAATTAGGTAGGAGGAGCCACCAAGGAGCAAAACATCGATGATGTAGGGATGAACGATGGGTACGAGATGGTGGTGGGTAGCCCAGCTATGAGCAACACCATCTAGGCTAGGGAAACCAAATTTGGCTACACTTACTATTCAGAGAGATACACTGCAAGGATAGATGACTACCTCGGAATTCTAGGTTACTGATTTATAGGGGCAGTTGACAGGGGGTCTCGGTAGATGTTACCACATTACGGGAATAGGAAGTGGCTTTACAAGCCCATATTACCTATGAACAAGCACATGTATAGGTAGGGATGGAGACAAGGGGCAGGTAGTCACCCTACACAGTGCAGGGTAGTGGGGTTGCAAGGTTAATTTTCCACTACACAGCATAGGTTTTAGCCTTATAGGCCCAGTCATAGCACATGTACCGGACATACATGAGTATAGAATCACGGATAGGGTCCCATTTTAGAGGAAGGATTGGGACAAGGTCCCATGGTACAGGTTCGGGGTGAGAGACCGATGGCACTACCGCAAACAGTACCAATGGATAGGTTTCGAGATGTGTTAGGTGAGGTATGATACTATCAGGATCACATGATGGATACAAGGATAGATGTCCCATCTTATGCTTTGAGCAAAGAGCATAATAGGCATCAAGTGAGAGGACTAGGTCCCGCACTTATAGTGTAGAAAGCATAGCAGGATGGTGAGCTACGAGGCAGGTCAGGGCAAGGCCACTAGTTTACGAAGGCCAACTCTAGGTGAGGGACCATCAGAGGTCAGGACGAGGTGAGGTGGAGAGAGGTTGGCAGATCACCCTACTAGAGGGGAGGTGAAGGAGACTAATGAGACAAGCATGGATATCATGTGGGGTGATGATTAGTCACTATATATGTGTAAGGTATAGATTTTATATTTTTATTTATATCGACCTCGTTCAAGATAGCGCGAGATGTATATGAGAGTTTTTGAGATTTTTATGCTTATACCGACCTGCATGTCGAAGATATTGAGATCCTATATTTTATATACTTGTATTGATTTAGCCTCTAATTATACATGTATGGACACACATATTTTGATGATTTATATAGAGATGGAAATATTATGGTATGATGTTGGACTTATGTTTGCAATTTCATATTGTTAGTTGTGTATGTGATAGAAACTAGGTAATTTAGGCATGATGGAGTTAGTTCGGTTTAGGCATGGATGGAGTCAGTTGTAGGCATGGTGGAGTCAGGTCATAGGCATGGTGGAGTCAAGTTCATAGGAATGGATGGAGTCAGGTCATAAGCAAGAATGGGTGAGTTTAGGTCAATTAGGCATGGTTGAGTAAGGGTTTATGGTTTGTTGATTTAACTTCCGAGATGCTATCGATAGCATGGAAAACTAAATGATAATGTTATGGCTTAAATTTCTGAAAATGTGATGTCATGGAAATGTAAAAATATAGATTGTGTGATCTAAGGATGTGTAACAATGGTAATTAGGTGTATATGTGTGTTAATTGATGTTTTTGTTTTTAATTTCTAATTGTTGATATAAAATACAAAGCATGTGAATAAGAAAATGGGGAAAATTTCTTAGGTTAATGGAGTGGCCAAGCTAACCTTCAAGGGCCCCATTCCCTTAAATTGTGGCCTATAGAGCCTCGATGAAAAGGGGGCCTCAGGCCGATGTAGTTCTCCCATAAACTAGAAAAGAATATGATGAGCTACAGGAATGGGTTGGTAGGTTTTAGGCATAATAGATTCTAGGTCAAAGGCATGATTGATTTTATGTCATTTAGCTATCGTGGAGTTTAGGTCATTGACATGGGTGATGTTTGGTTGATTTTTGGTGAAAGAGGAAGTTGCGAAATGTGTGTTAATGGTCTAGTCCTGTATAGGATAATCAATAAGTAATGAAGAAGTTGAAAGATAGGAGGATGCAAAAGAGCCACCTAATTGATAAGGATCATAACGGGTCGACCATACCATAGATAGGTTGATGAATGTAAGACCCTAAAGGTGTTGCATGATCAATTATTCTAAAGGTGAAGAAAGTCACATTATCATGAGATGTTGCATTTGCGGAGAGTCCCTTTGAGGCAAGGTAGGAATTGAGGGTGAAAAAATGTGATAAGGTGATATGATTGGTTGTAGCGTAATATGGTATAAGACGACATGCCTACTTTGGGAAAGAAACACCAAATAAAGATACGTAAGTCCATGACGAAAAATTTAGATTTTTTTTGGATAGATTGATCGATGCAAGAAGTCTATGTGGGATGAGAAATTTATCTCCTTGAGGTCTTCATGAAGTTGATCGATTTAGGATGCTTCGGAATATTTTTATTTATTTTTGCTAGAATAGTATCCTTTTGTGATAGACTTTGTATAGCATGGCGAGATTTATATAGCTATCCTTCGAGGAGCAATCTATTTATAGTAGTGAAAACAAAGAGAATAGATGTACTTTTGAGGAGTCATCTTTTTACTAGAAGTTTGAATCAAGGAGTTAGATACCATTTTAAAATTATTTAATTTTTAGGCTTTTAAGTCATGGAAAAGACTATAGAGAAAAATTATGCTCTTGTTTTGAAAACAAAATTGGAGCATACAGAGGTTAACTACGATAGAGGGGTACTAGGTGATGCATGACCATGGATTCCATCTTTAAAAAGATAAAAACTATCCATGAGAATTGTGCCATGAGCAGAGCCATGGTAATCATATTGAAGATAAGGCTGAAAGGTGATGGGTAATCACATGATCCTTCTTTAGTCATTTAGGGAGAATGGGAAATAAGAGGGGAGAATGATGCTCAAGGGATGAGCATGAAGTAGGAAAAAGGTTCAATGTAGGACTTAAAGTCAAAAATAGAATGGTTGAATATGCAAGATGTTGAGGGGCTTAGGTTCAGTTTTACCTTCGAGTGGAGACAAATGATAAGCACCTGATCCATAGGCATGAGTCGTGATATATGTCCAAGACAATTAGGAGCAAATTTCCCTCATTTACTTTTTTTTCGCTTTGGTTACTTGTTGATTTTATTTCAGATGAGATCACCGACTTGAAGGTTCGTTCATGGACACGTTTTTCATAGGCACGCCTGATACGATTTTGGTAAACTTGGAGTTGGTCGAGGGCATTAAGTCAATGTTATTCTAATAAATCAAGTTGTTCTAAATGGTCATGGAAAAAGTCATCATCATTGAACATGTCTTAGAGGGAAATACAAAGAAATGGAATCTGGACTTCGAGAGGCGGGACAACCTCTATACCGTAGACTAGAGAGAAAGGAGTGGCAGTAGTTGAAGTGTGAATACTAGTGTGGTAAGCCCAAAAGGTGAAGGGAATGTGTGTATTTCAATCCTTCCCGGTATCATCAACCACTTTCATAGGAATTTTGTTCAAGGTTTAATTGGTTAATTCATTTTGCCATTGGTTTTGGGTAATATGGTGAAGATAATCTAAGTTGAATGCCAAAGGAATCATAAATCTTCTCAGTAAGGTTTTATTTTGAATTATTTTGTTAGTTTTTTCTAAATGAGAGGTATGGATTCAACCCATTTGTTATAATATTCGATAAGTGGTGATGATCCATTGATGTCTTTGGGAATAATGAGGATTGATTTCTCTAACATGATCCAAACCCCATCGGGATAAAGGAAAATGGTCACGGTGACCCGTAAGGCATGACTAAGTGTGTGTTGAAGATTAACATGTTGTTGGCATTTCGTACAATGTTTGGCATAGTGACAACAATCGTGGTTAAGGGTTGGCTAGTAATAGCCTAGGTGAAGTATGCGTTTAGCAACAACGAGACCACTGAAGTGACCTCCACATATGCCATCATGAACTTCCTTGATGGTATAAGGAATTTCATAACTCGTAAGGCATCGTAAGAGAATACCATCAAATTTGTGTTTATAGAGAAGGCCGCCCATGATGACATAACGAGAGGCATGTTTGAGATAGACATGTTGTCCATTACAGTAAGGTCGAGAGGTAAGATGGAAAGGGAAAGGTAGTCCATGCGCTACTTATACCAAAGGTCATGTGGGTTTGGTTCAATAGTTCCAATGAAGCTAGTGTCATGAAGTGAATAAGAAGGTGATTGCAACCTTTGTAATGTGACAAAGACTTTAGAGTTGTACCGGAAGTAGATATCTAAGATGCAAGACAAGCCATGGTATCCACAAATTTGTTAGTGGAACGTGGAGTGGTTTGAAGTTCATAATGGTCAAAGGTGGTCAAAATTGTGTCAACATGATGTTTATACTTTTGGAGTATTTCATTACGGAAATGGTAATTACCCTTGACTTGGTTTACTACTAGTTGGGAGTAACCAAAGATATTAATTGATTTAACATCTAAGGAAATAGAATTTTGGAGACCTAATATGAGTACTTTGTACTCAACAATGTTGTTAGTACAATCAAAATCGAGTTTGAAGGATAGCGGCATAGGTTCACCATCAATAGGGATGAGGATAACACCTAAAGCTCAACCACACTAAAATTTGGAACAATCAAAGAATAAGGTCATTTGGTAAATGTTATCATCCAAAGAGAGGGTGACGATGAATTCATCGGGAAATTGAAGTTAGAGGGTATATTCCCAGAGAGGGGTGCATCAGCGAGCTGGTCAGCAATGGCCTGGCCCTTGATGGATTTTTGATGAATGAATTTGAGGTCTATGTCTATGAGAAGCATGAGCCAATGTGCAATACATTGATTTTGGTAAGGTTTGGCATACATGTAATGTAAGGGGTCATGTTGGTGAAAACATATGTTTTGTTGTTGATTACGTAATGACGAAGTTTGGTGGCGATAAAAACTAAGGCTAAGTAATGTTTTTTTGGATGGGTGTATCTCATTTCATAGTCTAAAAGAGTACATCTTAGGTAATAAACCGCTTTCCCCTATGTTGCTCATCACAATGAGCAAGCATGGCCCCTAGGGGGTGATCAGTAGTGGAGATATATAGGTATAAGGGTTGGTCATATTTAGGTGGAATGAGTATGGGAGGTTGGACAAGGTATTGTTTTAAGGCCTCAAAAGATTTGTGGCATTCATTATCCGATTTTAAGGAGACATCATTTTTAGGAGATGATGAAATGGTTGGTAGAGATCAAAAAGTTATGAAATGAACAGTCGAATAGATTTTAACTTACCTTGTGATCTACGGAGTTAATGAAGGTTAGTGAGAAAAGGAATTTTAAGAATAGTATTTACTTTAGCCATGTCAACTTTGATGCCATGCAAAGACACGAAGAAACCCAAGAGCTTCTCCGAGAGAAATGCGAAGATGCACTTCTTTGGTTAAAGTCAAACATAATATTTGATGAGTTGGTCAAAGATGACCTTTAGAACTATAAGGTGTTTAGCCCAAAGTTTAGATTTGGTGAGGAGGTAATATACATAATCTTCTAGTATATGATGCATGATGTCATGGAAGATATAAGTCATAGACCGCTGATATGTAGCACCAACATTTTTAAGGCCAAAAGGCATGACTCGATAAAAGAAGGTCCCCCAAGGAGTGATGAAGGTGGTTTTGTACTAATCTTGTGGAGTAATTAATATTTTATTGTAGCCCGAGAATCCATCCATGGGTGATAACATCTCATGACAATGGTAAGATCAACTAGCTGGTCAATACTTGGTAGAGAGAAATCATCTTTAGGGCAAGTGACATTGAGGTGCTAGAAATCTGTGTATATGTGAAGTCCCCGCTTTCCTTAGTGATGGGGACAATGTTACAAATCCATTAGGGGTATTCGATGGGTAAGATGAATGAAACAAAAAGAAGGCATTGAATTTCTTCTTTAATAAGGAGAGAAATGCGAGGATGCATTTTTTTGTATATTTTTCTTTACGAGTTTGGCATTAAGAATGATTAAGATATTGTGGAACACAATGCTGGGGTAAATAACAAGCATATCAGCATAGGACCAAGAAAAAGCATGGTCATGATTCTTGAGGAAAGAAGTAATGGCTTCCTGTTCAACAACATCCAAAGATTGGAAAATTTTAAGGATGTGCGGGTCATCCTAAGTGTTAACATTGACTTCGATAGTCGATTCATTCAACATGGTTTGCATATCGATGGTAACGACCAATGAATATAAGATTCTTCAGACGAGATAGGTGAGAATAGATTCATTGTCATGACATTGAACTATGTTAATGAAGGTGTATCATCATCGATCATATCGATACAGAAAAGGAATAGAAGAGGGAACCTAGTTATCGCGTTGATAAATCAAAGGTCCCAAGGAAATGGTGTTTATGAAAGAATTTTTTTTTAGGAGGAATGTATTCTCGATCCATTGACTCCATTGGTGAAGGTGGTGAAGTTGGTAAATGGTGTGAAGAAGGGTCATCATCATCGATGAGGTCAATGCGGGCCTTCTTGGAAGATAGTTTGGAAAATTTGATACCACTATGGTCATTATGCTTACGGGTGGTACACTGAAATAACAATATGATGACTTTGTTCATAAAAACCAAAAACAAAACCCTTCCATGCACATCGATGTAGGAATGTGTGGGTGAAGTAGTGATTGGTGAGAGATTGGAGGTCAGAGGAAAATGGTCGAGTTTGCAATGGTGGCTCAGGTGTATAAGTGAAAGTATCGATTCCCCCATATGTGAGATTGGTACGAAAATGGGGAGGAATGTAAAGAAATTACTTGCCTATGTGGTGATCATAGTGATGAATTTGGTGCAGGTTTCCATACTCTTGTGGTGTAAGGAATGTATTGACATTGTATAGGCGATACTCCCTCAGAGTGAGGCATTGAAAAACATCTTCTAAGGGATCGGTGGTCGATATGTGGGTAGCTAGAATAAACAAAGTATGGGGTGGTTGGTGAGAGGAAGTATTAGTTGGTTGAGAGGTAGATGGGTTAGCTATGGAAGTTGTGGTGGTAGTATGGGTAGAAGAATTGGGTGTGGTCATACGAGAGGAGGAGGTGGTGTTGGAGGTAGATGTCTCAATGGGTATAAGAACATCATTAGGACGATATAACAAATTATAGGTCTTGAAAGGTTATGGGTTGGCCAAGATGGTGTAGTTATTCCCTTCGTGTTCAAATTTGAGGTAGAGGTGTAAATTCGAAGGAACATAACCCATGGTATGGATCCAAGATTAGCCAAGCAAGATATTATACTTGAAATCCCCTTCTAGGACATAGAATAGTTCCTGGGATAGTGTGGGGAACTACGCAAACATGGAGAATGACAGAACCAAGGTAGAGGTCATGGCGTCATCAAGGAGTGCAACATAATTGGGTTACTATGCATGAAATTAGTAGGTATGCGCATTTGGTTGTACATATGGGAGGATATGAGGTTAATACTAGAACCACCATATATCATAACACATCATATACGTATATTAGTGATATAGACAAAGATGAAAAGAGCGATATTGGGGTCATCGGATTGATGGGAGTGATTTCTTCATCCAAAAAGCCGAGGGTGACTACTGGCAAGTAGGTGGAGGTGTAGAGAAAGGAGAAAACTTAGTGAGAGAGACTATGTGATGAGGGGTAATGATTGATTCTACGTGTGTAGGTTCATTTGTTAAAACCTCAATAGATTTAAGGACCTCCATGAGGGCTTAACGATGTGACTCGAGAGGTTTGGATGAGTTCATATAAAGAAATTTTGAGGGAGGATTGGTGTAATTTTTTTAGCATTGTGCGGTGTGTGACCCCATCAGAAATAGGATATGCAGGACCTCAAATAGTGACCTTGTGTGTGGGTGTAGATCGTATGTTGGGTATAGGGTTGGTTGATGGGCTGGTTACATTTTCCTTACCCTTGTATTTCTGCGAAGCACTGGTGGCAATGTGGATCATGTTGATTCAAGGGTGACAGGTAGATGGATAAGGTTTTCCATGAAAGGTATAATAGCAGGAAGGAAAAAATCCTAGAGGGGGGTAAGAGCCTTGTGAAATGAGTAGAGCACACTGACATTTAGGTGGGGGTTTGGCAAGATCTCTTATGCGGACCATGTTGATTTCAAATTTTGGGGGTGGATAAAAGGGTTTTAGGGGTGGAGATACTGACCATGGAGTAGGTAATGGAAAAAAATGTGGGGAGATTGGTGAAGGTGGAATTGGGTTCTCTTCATGAATATCATCGTTAATATTCTCTACGTGAGGACATAATTGGATAAGAGCGGTTTTTAAAGCCTTACAATTCTCTATATCATTTCTTGGCACAGATGGTAGGCACATATTTTAGTTTCATCAAACCCTTTTGGTTTGGGTTTTAGTTTTTCGTAAGGTCTAAGAGGTGGTAATGTGATGGTAGAGGTTTCAAGGAGGTTAGCTAAGATAATGGCATACGAACCCACCAACGGATCACATCATGAAGTGAGTGTGGGTTTGGGAAGAATAATGGGTGGTTATAGCGTGAGAGGAGTCATAGTCAGGGGGTTTTGAAGAGGGGAAGGCTCAATCACTAGTTTGGGGGAAGTACCATCTTAGGCTTGGGTCACACCTTCTTGGGTAAAGGAGAAATGTGTGAACTAGTAAAGGAGGGAGCAATAGGTCTAACCTCTTCAATGGAGGGCATTGGGCCTTTCAACTTATATTGTACTTTATTGGGTAGAGGTGAGGAAAGAGTACATGACGTAGATGGAAATGCAGATGGCGGAAGGGGGCGAGTTACCCATTGGGATGATCGTGGTGCAGGAGAGGTTACTGGAAGAGATCAAGTGGAAGGTGCATGTGGAAGAGAGGAAAGTGTCATGGGTAATGAAGAATTTATCAAAGGTAGTGGTAGTATATGTGGTAAGAAGGTCCCGGTGACACCGGGGTTGTGTGGATCGCTTTGGGTATATCAAGGTAGTGATAAGTAGGTGGGCTACTGCATTCTTGATTTACTATTAGAAGAAGGTTTTTCAGCCATGGTTGAGGGGTCGGTCCTAGGATGGACAAGAGAGGTGAAGGTGAGAAAGGTGTGGAAGGAGAGGTTGGTGTAGGTGGCCTAGAAGGTTAGGTCTTCCTTTAGGTGTAGGAATGAGTTTATTGTGGTTTTGGGAAGCTATGTCCAAATCTAATCGTATGGGTGGATGAGCAAGGCTTGATGTCGGCGTGACCCTTAAGGTAGCGATGGGTTTAGGTAGGGGAGATGATATAGGTGTGGGTAGATGTTTTAGTATAGGTGTACATTTGGTCAGTGGGAAAAGGTGCATGTTGGGTTGTGGAAATGACATAGAAGTTCTTCTAATAGGCATGGTTATTTTTGGTTTGGTTACTCAAACACTTTTGGATAGATTATGGAGGTGTCGGTGAGTGACAATTGCATTTGGGTTGAGGAAAGAAGTAGAAGACGTCCCAAAAGTAAGGCTTTATCAACATAATCCAAGTGATCACCAAACATGAAAATGGTACTGTTATATAAGCGGGGCGATGTGGATCGAGTAGAAATCCCCGTAAAATATTATTTGGGAAATACGGAAATGGTTAGCTTCAAACTATGTGGGTAAGAGACCCAAAATCAGGTCAAGAGGATCTTGGAAGGCGATGGAGAATGGATACCTAAAGGTAATGGTGTTTCTAGGATCCTCTTTGGGTAAAGAAAATTATGGGTGAGATGTGGTAGAATCTCCTTGCGATGGTGTAGGGAGTGAACATGTGTCCTCTATGAGTAGGAGAGGTGCTACGATGATTGCTCAATAATTTGAGAGGTAAAAGGTAGAGTGCTAATTATGGGCTCTTTCATGGGTGAAGGAGAAAATGAATAGGGTTCCTTTATGGGTGGAGGAGTAGATGAAGTCTATTCCCGTACAGGTAGAGGAATTTGGGCTAGGATTTCATCTATGGAAGGAACAGAAGCAATTGGGATGCAACTAGTATGTCATCAAAAATAGCATGGACCTCATGGACATTAGTATCATTGGTTGAGGCATCACCAGCTTTGGTTGCAATATGGGAGATGATTAGGGAATGGTTTCTTGAAGATATGTAGGTTTTGGTTGGTTGGTGCATTTGGGTTATCTAAGACTAGATCTCCATTGTCTAACATTTCTTGGATGATATTATTGAAGGTGTTGCAGCTTACCATCAATATGACCTTTGACATGATGATAGTTGTAAAAGTTATGTCTTTTATACCATGCGGGTGTGGGGCGAGAAGGGTCAAAACTAGTGTGTAGTTCTATAGGTGGAAGGGTAGTGGCACCAGCCTTAATAAGATTTACCAAAATAGAAGAATATGGTTCCTCTATTGGGGTGTACTTTCATTGTTCTTTTCCTGAATTGGAAAGTTTGTATGAGAGACAAATTAGAAGAAGGTTTGGATTGGTTTTATGGGTGAGAGGGTCCAGCCTTGAGAACCATGGCATTGGCAGATCCTTTGGATTTTGAATAGTTTTTCTAGGGTTTCAAAGATGAAGAAGTATCATTTCATTTGAACAAGGTAGTTTTGGTACATAGCTGAATTTTATTTTCTTCGATAACACGAATCTTTAATTTTGAGGCCATGGTGAATACCTCATCAAAGGTATGGAAGGTTTGCAATCAGGGTTGGTGAAATTTGTCTAGCGTAAACCCGAGTAAACAACTCTATGAGCTCAGTTTGAGGTAATTGGAATGTGAGATGGTTAATTAGGCTGCACTAATGAGTGACAAATTCAGCGATAGACTCATCATCGTATTGGCGTGTGGAATAGAGATTAGTCATCATTACCTTATTGATATTATTGATTGAGAAGTGGTCTAAGAAGGCTTGGGATACTTGATTAAATGAGTAGATGGAATGTCGGGGTAGCCCACTATACAAGTATAATGCAAGTCCCGTTAGGGACATTAGGAAGGTTTGAAGGAGTAAAACATCATCATGGGAAATCAAGTAACACCCATGTTTGAAGTACTTGCAAGTGTTGCTGCGGTTCTTCTTTACTATTGAAGCGGTTGAATTTTGGCATTTCCCAATGTATGAGGTATGGGCGAATAGGAATGGATGGATGAATGGGATCATTAAATATTTCATCATAGGTAAGGGAATTGCATGAGCTAGAAATTGATGCTTCTAATGTCTACATCTTTTCCATCATTAACTTGATGACATCATTGGTAGGTTCTCGAGGAAGGGCACCTCTTGTAGTGTAAGAGGGTCAGTGCTTTGAATATATGATGTGGGTAGCATTCCATTATATGGTGATGCCAAATAGGATAGTTGAGAATGGGGACTGACATAGCGGGTACATACCTAGAATGAATGAAAATGAGGTAAGGGGCTATGGATAGTATGTATATGTAGGTGAGATAGTCTAGGTGACTCTAGTAGCAATTAGGGGCAAAGACCGTGGGATAAAGTGGACAATATTCGGAATGGGGTCATGGTCACCAACACCATGGGTGGTTGTGTTACAATTGGTATATGTGAGATAATGTGAGTGAATGGGGTTATGATCCGGGTGGTTGATGAAGGAACTACTGATACTATGGGTGCGACAGATGTTGCAGATGTAATGGTCATAGCTGGTGTGGAGCCTAGCCGTGAAACCATTGGGGGTAAAGTAGGTGAGGGTAATGTTGAACTAGTAGGGGCTGATGGAGAAGCGGGGACAAGGGAAGGAGAGATAGATATGGGCATGTCGTATATTAACTAACCTCGAGGAATCGCAAGTGGATGAGTGGGAAAGATAGAATCAGTAAGGCTAGGGGATTCTTATCGAGGAATCGTGGCAACTCCTCGTCACCTCTAGCAATGGTGATAGGTTGAGTCGGATCCATGGGTGATAGGATAAAAGGTGGTGAGGGACTAGGTGGGAGTGGTTGACGGCTAGTGTGGAATATAAGAGTGTAAATTTGTCTGCAAGTCAACACCATGTGACTAAGTGTTAACTGTAAGACTTTATTCTATAAATTACATAGAAAACATCAAGAACAGAGAAAAATGAACCAGGAGGGTGAATTTGGTCAATATTTGATTCAAAACCAAACACAAATACCAAAGACAATCATGTTGACCAAAGTGACATTTTCTCGGGGAACCGATGTCGGTCACGTAAACCGATGTCGACTACTATGGAAAAATACCATTTTCGGAAAGGGAAACAAGATTGATGAATGTGAAAGGAAGTATTTTTGTAAGACAATAATACCAATAGGAGGAAACTATGGTGGTGCGTTGGGGCCAAAATTAGAATAGAATGAGAAAATGAAGACTGCCTTGGTAAAATGCCCGAGAAAGCTAGAAGATGACACTAGTTAGGTTTAACCGATGTCGGTTAGATGAAAATTGATGATGGTAGCTAGTCTAATGTTGGTTACTTATGAAATTTAGAAAGAAATGAAGAAAAATGGGTTTTATGATTTAAATCGGGTGAAGAATAAAATTCAAGAATCGAGAATGATAATATGGGGCCTCGACACAATCGATAAAGTCATAATACTTCAACTATGATGGTGGAGTATGTATGGAAAAAATGAAAAATGTAGAATCGTAGCCTTACACTTCAAAACGTAAGCCAAGAAGAAATATAAGAAAAACATGATCATAAGCTTGATTTTTCTTTATGTTTGTTCATTCATCTTACACTATTTATAAAGCTAACCATGTGTATTCGTAGAACAAAATATTTTGTTAGGAAGCCATCCTCCAAATAAGGATATGTAGAAGGTGAGGTTTCAGTTATGTTATAGTGGGGGCGGGGGGGGCACTCTCTCCGATGGGTGACTTGACAAATATAACCAGCTAGGAGTACCTATTAATCCCTTGATCGTGTGATCATTTCCAGGCATTCCTGGGTAATATTTTTTAAGAAAGTGTGTATATTTATTTTTGTGCAGTTTGGAGGAAGAAGAAAGAGAGTGCTTTCTATGGTTCAATTATGTCAACCATCGTGGTGGGCATGACTTCCAACATATAGGTGTCCCACACTTTAATGTGATCTATAATGGAAAAAATCAGAATGCAATGCAAGTGTTTTAAACCCAAATTGAAATATAATATTCAATGAAGTAAAATGATGAACATGAGAGAAGCGTTCTCTTTCACTAAATGCGTAAAAACAAGAAATATGATTATTTTTAACACACCAAAAGAAATGTTTGATTTAGAGAAATTGGAAAGAAGGGAGGATTACCGAGATAATAATATTTAATGAACAATAATTAAAAAAGTAAACACACAAGATGCAACCTATATGAATATAAAGGTTACCCATAAACGAGTGTCCCAATGGGCGTGCCAAAATATTTCACTACTTTCTTTATGTTTTGAATTTGACAAAATACATAGGGTTATGGGTTAAGGAGGAATACCTGCGTTATGAGGGTCAATTAGAGGTTGTTACATACGTTCGAATTATCGATCCAATACTAACATGAAATCTTCCTTTTGGATAGGAGGAACTTCCTGAAATAGAAAACAAGACCACAAAAGAAGAGTTAAACAATATATGATAGTGGATTTCCTAGCGAGTGCTAGATTTGGGAAGTGTGATACTTCTTAGATGGTTGTCAATCCACTATTTAATACAACTTAATGTGAGAAATAACGTGAATAAACAAAGTCCTACTGTAGTTGATATGATTTAGGTATCTCATTCAAATACAATAAGTAAATCTAATATAACAGGCTAGGCTATGATCAGATTTGGAGGTAGGAAAAGGGATCAAGGTGTTGGAATATGTCAATTTCAAGTTCTGGGTCACTTAGGTTGCTTGGGTGAAGATTCTTCGGTTATATTATTGATAGGATGGCCAAATACAGAGACCGGTGTCAGTCAGATCTAACTCATGACGGTTTGTAGATAACTAACAATGGTCATGAATAACCAGCGTTAGTATGGTAGGGATGACAAAAACTAAATAAAATATAGTTGTGGATTTTTGGTTGAGGTTAGAAAGAGATACAGAATGGGATGGTGAGGTATGTGGGAATGCTAAGAACACTCAGAGATGTAGGAGGGCAAGAATAGGTGATTTAATGGTATGGTGGTGAAGGGTTGAGTTTGCAAGAAAAGGAATGGTGGGAGAATGGATATACTAGTAGAAAAATGACAACAAAGGTGATTAAAACTTTATAAACATAATAGGAATGAAATGACACAATGATAAAAACACTTATCAATGTTGTAGGTCCAATGGTTGGGTGGTGGCGATTATCGTTCGATGGGATGGAGCTTAATGCCATAGAAAGTATCCCTAGAATGTGACCAGAGTGTTGCTCCTCATCGTGCACTCTGCATTACTATACCCGGCTAACTCGGTACGCAGGGAGGTCACCATCTTGGCCACGTGCTAAATAGGGAAAAAAACATCGGTATGTCTTCCGGTTGCGAAGGCTCCCCTACATCCACGGATAGCTCAACATGAGTCTTCTCCATGGGGAGCATCAGGGTATCAGTACATACCCGGTGAATAAAGTCTCGCCACTCATCAGCCAGATCTACAAGCAAAGGAGAAAAAAATTAGAAAATTATCAAAAGGTGAAACCAAGCATGAACAAAAAGAGAGATAGAAACTAAGGAAATCATAACTAAAAACAAATATCAAAAGAAGAGTGATAACTCACTCCGATCTCCGGGCCTTCAAGAAAGATCTCTAGGATTCGGCCTACCATAGATTCCACTTTGCTGACTAATGTCCTCCTCATACATCTAGGAAAACATGGCGTCCTACCACGAACTCATCCTCTCCACCTGTGTCTTGAGAAATTAACTCCTCTCGAGACTAGATTCACCCTCTCCGCTCTCTACTCCACCCTCTCACCTTGTAAGATCTCCCGAGTATCATGCCACTCGGGTCACTATCCTCTTCCCCACCCAACTTGTTGATCTCCATATCCTCGGTCTCCTTCTCCATCTCTCCCATTGTGAACTCCTCGGACTCGCAGTCTATATCAATGGGGTCATCACTGCTATGGGTAGGACTAGCGGTAATTCGAAGTAAAGGTGCCTGAGGAACACCGGCTCTCTCTCGAGCGCGTACCACCCATCTCGGCTACACTAGGGATGCCAGGAGTAACAATGGTCAAACATCGGCCTCTAGGACATCCCCTATCCTCCCGAAATAATCCGAACACTCACACTACTAGGGGAAGCATGTCAATATAAGTAAAGCCAAACTGCTGAGGCACTTGATCAAAGGGGTGTGGCTCTACCTTCCCCATCCTATCCACAAGCTTCCCCTATAGTAGAGAAGGAAATAAAAGTGAAGGTATTCTCTCCCCACATGACCTTCCATGGCCTAATAAGGTGTGGCCTCCATATCCTCGGTAGTCGGGGAAGAAACTAGGCGGTGGGGTGCACTAAGCACCATCATCTCGTCCATATAGCTTCCCTCACAACCCCGGGATATACCACCTCTATGCCTCTCCCATAAGGGATGATGCACTCATAGAACCAACTCATAACTAAGGTAAGATGGCTCAACACTATCCCTATAATCGAACCACCTGTATGATTCGTGATACGTGGTCCCAAGTATATCGGCTTCCTGGTATAAATCCGACCATGTGCCTCAATCTGTGCGATGATGGGGGCCCAACAGTAGAGAAAAGTATCCCCTGCCTTATCTCCGATCAATCTCAAGCAAGGATGCCCATAATGGCCTCGACATATTAGAGGGATGGGTAAGCTGGGAATAGAATGCACCTTCACCACCTTCTTCGAACTAGTGGAGACAACTACGTCTCCCATATAGGTGGCCCACCGAGTCACCCGAGCTCGGATGTTACTATATTAAATCAAAGTCTCCTACCAATAATCGAGACTCCCAAAATGTGGTAGAAATCCTCTAGGGTGATAGTCCACTCACCCCTAACACTGGAAATTGGAATGTGTTCGATCTCGCATCCCAAGAAGAAAATAAGTCACATAGTATGTGACTGGCAGGTGCAATGTGGGAGACCCGTGCGATCGTCAATATACCCGCCATCCAAGAGTATCCTGCTCACCTAGAGAGAGCATCTAACACCTGTTGGAAGCTGATCACTCTCCCTCTCTCAGCTCCATTTAATTTACTCTTCCTTCTTCTACAAAACCACCAGAAACACACAAAAATAAGCAAGTTAGCATCAAGATTACATTGGAAAATCATTAAAGCAAGTAAGAATACTAGAAATGCAAAAATAAACTTAAACTAGTGTTGTTTTGACACTCAGAGAGATCCGCCGCCTTAAAAGGTGACGGTCCTATTCCACAACTACAAATGGGTCGTGTGCCCTAAAATGCTTAAAAATACAAAAATTGATTGTTTTAGCTAAAACAAAAGCCTACCCATTAGGCCCCCTAAGAAACACATTTAAAACTGACATTTCTAAAAATAACCCCCCCATGACAAAGTTTTCATCATTTTTATATTTCGGGTGCAAAAATGTTAAATCAAGAAGAACTAAGTTGAGATCTAGTGAGTCGAGATTCTACTCCCGAAGGCATGATCACTATCTCGATACGAATGTTTCGACTATACTCTCATTAAAAACCATCACCATGGGTCCCAGAACTCAAAAACTATCAAATCAACACGTGCAAATGAATAGGAAAATGGTCCTGTTTTATATATATAGTTTTTTGACTCATTTAAAATGCCCCTTTCACAAGTTTAGAGCACCAATGGAGGTAAGTTCTCATCCCCACACAAATCCTAGCAAGAACTCAGATGGTGACATTTTGACACACGGTGTGTCGTGTAAATTCTAAACTTTCCATTTTGGGACCGTCATACTCGAACCCACCATTTTATGCCTCTTCATGGTTAAAATTCTTCTCCGAGGGGGAAATATGTACGTACCAAAAATTGTAGGGTACTGTACCACAAGAATGATATCAAACATGCCCCAATGATGATATAGGTCACCTCGCAAGGTGTTCGGATCTAGAGAAGCTCATGAAGTATATGTTAGCATCCCAAATAATTTATCCAAGTTCCTTGTGCTTTGTTTTATTCCTCTACCTTTCTTTTCTAAGCTTTTTGTCCTTCAGTGATGAAACCGCCACCTGACAGGCAATGATCCTTCATGCATTTTCCATAGCATGCTCCTTTGATCGCGACTTGCGTAATTTTTCAACTTTCACCAGCTTTTCTCAACCGCCTTAGCTCGTATTAATGTTTTATGTTCCCTATAATAGTGTTTCTTCATTGTTTAATGGTAAAAGAGTTCTAATAGGAATTACCTTGGGTGAATGTGAAATCTATAAATAGCCAGCTTGTTTTCAAGCAAATGGCCCCTCAACTTCTCATTTCCATTGTTTAGTCTTTCAATTTCTTGTTTAGAGCTCATTTTATTTCATTTTTGCATCCATGATAGTTTTCCTTTGATGTTGGAAGCCATTCGATCTCATTGTTTCAGTATTGTTTATTGTTGTTCATACCAATTAGTTTAGAGCAGATTAGTGTCATTTTTAGATTGAATCCATTAGAGTTGCAGGTTGTGTTCTTCACAGAAGGTAGATTCTAGAATCTCTCGGTACACTTGTGTTGTATTCCCACAATAAATCCCGCTAGGAATTGCATATGCCAAGCTCTTTCACTTGTGTTGTCCCTCTCCTACTCGCATTATATTCATTCTATATCCAAAGCTACCATTGTTCAAAATACCTTTTCTGTTGATGCTAGCATATACACACTCTTCTAGACTCACTTGAACACAAAGGAAGGAGGAGATCATTCTGAGGGGAAAAAACCATACACTACTGGATTCACCACTATTATGCAAATTCTAGGTTTTATTTTTCAAAGTTCTAGTTAAAACATATCAAATAGAGTAGTGAAATATTTCATTTCATTTAAGTTTCATTTTCGATATTGTCGGGAAGTCATGGGATTGATAGTTTCGAGAAACTATGATTCATTCCTCACTACCGAGGTAGGATTGAGAATATTTCAATAAAGTTAATCAGCTATCTAGTTATTTAGGATAAACTCACAACTACACAGCAAGTAGCTACACCGGGCTACCTTGCTTTTTTAATTTTGTTATTAGATTAGTTGTCATTTTTTAAATAGTTGTTCTTTAAATTCTATTTAAAATCCTATCAAAAATACAAAAATAGAGGAATATATATATTTTGTAAATATATCTTGCATAATTAGTTTATTTCGTTTCGTTTAGGCTTATATTGATCTTGTATGACAATCATGGGACCTAAGGAGCACGTGAATACGTCTTTGAACCAATTATTCCTCAACCAAATATTGTTGTAGCAATAACCGACATAGACCAAAATCTCGAATTCAGTCTTCCGAACAACCATGACGTTTACAAGAAATCAACACACAGGTTGTTGTATATATCTACCCCCAGGTAAATATAGACAACGACACAAGGAAAATATGCTAGAGAGGTCCAAAAACCCGACACAAGGAAAATATGCGGAGAGGTCCAAAAACCCGACACAAGGAAAATATTCTGGAGAGGTTCAAAACCCGACACAAAGGATTTTGGGTTTCGGTTTCGGGAAACATGAGACATGAAGCATGAAAATCGCAAGGCATGTCCCGATGCTTGAGAGTTCCGAAAACCCGAAACACTACCTAGGAAAATCGGGTTTTGGAGTCGGGAAAGCATGGGGCGAAAACATGTCGAGCCACCTTCCAAACCCGATGCATATGCAAGTCCAATTTCCGAACCCAAAACAAAGGAAATCTTGGCAATAGTGGCGGAAGTGGGTTTCGGGAAAACACAAGCATCAAACACATGTCGAGCCACCTTCCAAACCCGATGCATATGCAAGTCCAATTTCTGAACCCAAAACAAAGGAAATCTTGGAAATAGCGGCGAAGGTGGGTTTCAAGAAAACACAAGCATCAAAAACATGTCAAGCCACCTTCCAAACCCGATGCAAATGTAGAAGAGAACCCCGAACCCGACAGGAAGAAGACCCTGATGCGGAAATATTCAGATGGCCATAACTTTTCACAGGGAGCTCGAGATTCACGCAAGGTTGGACTTTTTGGAAAGCTTACAAGTTCTTCAAAAATTTAAAATATAGTTCACCATATTTTGGGTTTGCCAGGGTTCTCACCTACTGCCATAATGAGATGAATTAAATGCAGTTTGGAGGTGGTTGGGGTAGATTTCAAATTCCTCTCTTCTCCCTCTCTTTTTCTCCCTATAAATTGTAAGGAGGGGCTTCTTTCAAAAGGTTGGACATTCTTGTTTTTCCCCTCCCTTCTTCTCTTTGGCAGGTGAATTTGTGGAGTTAAAACCTCCCATTTAAAACTGTAATGCAACTTTGCCTCTTGGCATTTTGTAGTGTATTGTGTCAATATTTGGAGCAAATAATGCATGTTTGTGGATGATTCTCAACCCTCTCTATGTTCATTTGCATCCTCTTGATCTTTCACTACAAATCTGGTTATCTGTGCATGATCTTGCATTGCATTTTAATGGTTTGTGTTTATTGGCAAGATAGGTGTTTCTTCATTTCTCGGTGCATCACCTTTGTTAGTTTAGGTTTATTTTTATGCATCTTCTTACCTGTCTCCTTGAAAGCTATATTAGGTTATTGAGTAAACCCTTTACATTTTTTATGTGTGCATCTCGAATAGAGGAATAGGAACCGCCTTCATCCAAAGAACTTTCCCAATCCACAAGGTCCCACACTTGGGAAAAGTTCCATGTTATGAAATCGCACCGAGAGTCTCAACCCATCAAGTTGTAGACATTCAGGGTGCTATGATTCACCATCAACAATATTTAAGAGGATTAAGCATAGAAGATGACAAATCACACATGTTCTAGTAAAATCAGCCAAATTATAGACTACCTTGATAGATATCCGTATGACTGTAGAAGGACCGAAAGGAGAGAAAACATTCAGTTGTGATCCGCTAGTCCCACAGCCAGACACAGGAGACCTCCTCGTTGATATAGACACTATCTTATGTATCCAAGTTTCCAGAACACCTGTTAGGTACTCCAAGAAAATCATGCAACTTTTAGTTCTAAACATAGAGGCCGAAAAGGCATATGACTATTATATACTCGGAATCAGGGGTTGACTCTTCATATGACCACAGTAGGTCCACAACAACCACGAACTTACGGTTGTGATCCATAGGTCCCACAACCCAATGAGCCTATAAATCAATCCAACGTTGACGTTGGTTTGTGAACATTAGTGTTTAGGTCCTCTCCACTTCCACCAGACATTATCACACAACTATCATTATTAAACGTAACAGCTAATCAAGCTAAAGATTTATGGACTAGACCAGAGAATCATCCATAAAACACCCAAAAATCCATTACACATTTAGCCATTCATTTTCATGAACTTTTTAAGGAACATATACGAAGCACCCACAGGTCATCTTCCACGTATCCCACAACCCATAGATCGGATCACAGTAGAGCTCGATATTGATTGGAGCCTTCGAGCAGCTATCCTCACCGAATGATCTATCACACCGGTTCAGGTTAGGAGGGCCTTATTTTCCTTAGATTCATAGATCCCACTATTACATGTTGAAGACATAATATTACTTAAGTATCTTATCTAAATCATGCATGTATTCCATCCCCACCGGCTATGTCAACACGAACTCGAGAGGTCGGGTGCAAGGAAGAGTTACTTGTAGATTCTCATGCTCGCATGTCACTTTTCCATCATACAAAATTGGTGAACCTGATGTGAAACAAACAATTGTTTCATCTTCTCTACCTCTTTAGCCTCCACATCAGCTTCACCAACAAAATTGGTGAACCCGATGTGAAACAAACAACTGCTTCATCTTCTCTACCTCTTTAGCCTCCACATCAACTTCACCAACAAAATTGGTGAACCTGACGTGACTCAAACTAGTTTTCCTCTTTCTATTCTTTCATCCACCTTCGCTCTTTCCCATTATTCTGCGGGTATTCATATACCCCCAAATATGTTGGGATATGATGCATATGGCAGACCTCTCCTAGGTCTTGAAGCATACTATGATCAACTAAATAGACAACCATCACCCTCGCTCTCAGCATGGGGTGATAACTATTCAACTAACCGGTTTTCAACACAAACTCCACCTCAAAGGACTAGATATAGTTCTTCTTTCCAAATAGAGGAGTTGGATCAAATCACTCAAACACAACAACTAGAACCTTCAGGCTCAAACAATATGATGCTCACTGGATAATCCATTTCATCTCCTCAAGTGTTGCTTAGAAAACAAATTAGTAGACAAATGATCCATATCTATTGTTAGATGATGAATACTTAGCACGTTATGCTAGGAGTGAACAACACTCTCAAAATATGTACCCTTATATAGGAGGTTTGCAAACAAAATCCAAGGTCTCATTCCAAGAAAACACCCCATTCTTCCACCTATAGGAAATTCCCTCGGTGAAACTTGGCAGGCCACCGATCAATTCATAGCAGGGTACCATATGCCTATACAACCTCAAGGTATAAAACAAATGCCACTAAAGTAAAATACCATATTTTCACCAAATGAGGTCATCTCAGCCTTAGTTGAAGAGGTTAAAGGGTTGGAACTTTCTCAAGCAAGTCAAAATTCGTAGTTCATGTAGGTAGGAACTTCCAATCCTCCACATCATCCTATCCAAGTAGACCTCCTCACAAGAATAGGCACGTTGGGCATGCCTCCTCAGTATTCACAACAAATGCCAACTAGAACTGCGTTTTCTAATGCCGCTCTAGTGGAAAGTATAATACCTCCTAGTTTAGTATAAAACAATCCATTCCTGAGAAATCCTCCTCCATACTTAAACATGTATTCCAAATCACCACATGGAGATATGTTCTCTTCTCCCGTCATGTTCTCTCAACCATAGGGATTTCCTTATGCCCTTGCAAATACATATGCTATGCCATATCAACAACCCATTCCACCTCCAACCCCTTAGAAAACACCATCAATGGTCAAAACCTATGCAATAGGGACTTATTCAGAATATTTGAAATAACCTTTATACTTCACCATACGAAGTGTCATGCTTCCAAGACCTCTCCCCGATATACCCAAGTACAAAGGAGAGGGAGACCTGACTGCACATATTAAGGCCTATGCCACAGCCATTCAAAACTACTCCCTTAGGATGGAGTTGTTGCTAAAATATTTCCCAAAACTTTAGAGGGTATCGCCCTTGATTGGTATTAAAGAATACCTGAAGCCTCAATACATTCATTTAAACAACTCATTTCAGAATTCATCAAGGCATTCAACATGAACAAATTTTTGAGAACACGAATCAAAGAATTCTTGCATATTAAACAAGAACACAATGAATCTATTGCTCATTTCATCCAAAGATGGCGTACAATCCTCTATTCTTCAGAAGCACTCCAAACATGGATCAGATGGAACTATGTGATTTATTCCTTCATTCTCTCAGCAGAGAGATAAAGGAAGAAGTCTAGAAGTTCCCACTAAGAACTTATGATGAAGTACTCGAGAGCGCTCTCCGAATAGATCAAGCTGCAATAGATAGCGGTCGCAAGATGTATGGAACAAATAGGAGGTTAATCATCCCCAAACAAAACACTACGACTTATCCTACTACCACAAACGCTTATCAAGGACCTAAAATCCTTAAAAAAACCACTTATTGACAACATATGGAGTGATGACCAAGTGAAAAAAGAAAACATTGTAACGCTCCACCACCAGTTAACAATCAACGAAAAAACAATTTTTCCCCAATAATCAACACGGTGGATTTTAATCGTCCCCAATGACAAAAATGGCAGATCCAGAACCACGGATTCCAAGTCAAAACTCAACAGGATATCAAAACCAAAACCAAATACAACAAATGTAAAACTTTAATCCTAATAATCAACAATTTAATCAGAGTTTTGGACCACAACATGTGCCAAACCAACAATCTAGGAGTTATAATCCCAACTCGTATTGTGGTTTCCACAAAATTCGAGGCCATGACACTAGGACTTGCCATGATTACAATAAGTTCATGCAATGTTTTCCGGAAGAACAAACACAACTCTTCATAGATATGTTCTTAACAAATGCCAAATACTTTCACAAATATCGCCTCCCTCAAAACGCATCTCTTAAGATCTTCAATGATCCACTTCAAATCACAATAACAATAATAAATTAAATCCAAATGGGATGAAAAAAGGTGTAATGACAGAAATAACGATCACGAAGCCTCAACTTCACTAAATCCACCTGTCACACCACAATTAGGGAATCGAACACGAACCAATATAGTTGCTCTAGTGGAGTTAGATACTAAGCACATAGAAGCCATAACAAGAACACGAGAATATTATTCTCAACCAAATCCAATCCATCCACTAGAGCCGTATAGCATTCAACAAACACTCGGTAAAACCCATAGGTGCTTATGATTTAATTAATGACTTAACAAATACCTTCTCTCACATCTCCTTTCTGGACTAATTGAAAAATTCTCCGCCCATAGGATCGCTTCTTTTAGAAGCACAAGGTCTAGGTCATTTAATTAACATCACTCCACCTCCCTAAACACAAGTAAACCATATCAACTTTGATATCTACCCTCCAGGGCAGCCGATAGGGATACACCGAGTTGATATTCACGGAAAAAAATGCCAATAGATGCTGAAATTACACGCAGAGGTGATCTCACCTTGCATTTACAGTGTGGGTTTACGATAATTCTACCATTAAACACGCAATGGTTGATGATGGGGCAACAGCTAATATTGTCCCCTTTTCTTTCCTTCAAAAGCTAGGATATGGAGAAATAAATTGTTCCACAACAAGAAATATGCTAAGAATTTATGACAACCTTAAAGCTACTTGTTGGGACTATAATACTACCAAAGTCCCCTTAGGACCCAATAAAATCCTCACCAATTTTTATATCATAGATAGGGAAACCAACTATAATATGATCCTCGATCGACCATGGATACATCGTATGAAAGCAATCCATTCTATGTTATTCCAAGAAATAAGATTTTTACACCTAGGAAAGATATTCGTAGGAAAAGGTGACTCAAAACCATTCAATATACACCTAGTAGACCTAAAGAAAAGACCAGGAATTCACTCGAGTTTGAACTCCCAACAAACCAACTTAATAAACAATGACTCAAAATAGAAGAAAAATTAATACCTATAACAAAAATCTGGAAATAAAAACCTAGTCAAGGGCATCCCACCAAGGATGAATCTAACACTTAGGAACAGTATCATTAGAAGAACTACTCCAAAATTGTAGAGTTACTAGAACAAGATCTACAAATTTTCCTACCATTTGATTCCATAGGTATGGGATGTACCCTAGAGTTGGTTCTCTTCCAAAGAGAGGAACTTTAACTATGGTAGAAGTAAGCAAAACAAAAGAAACAAATGCAAAGAATGTCCCAACATCCATTTTTCCTAGTAGATATTGGACTCTCCACTTTCACAAAGCTAAATGTCAACTATGGAGCCGGCTGCAAGTGTGACCTTTACTTCTCTGAGGGAAATATCATACATTTTACTTTTAAGTTAAACTTTGAATGTATAAACAATGGCACTTAGTACGAAGCCCTCCTTCTTGGCCTCCTCATAGCCAAAAGGATTGGTGTTAATGACATCGAGTGTTAGGAGACTCGTAATTAGTTAAAACCAAGTCTCTGAAGTATATGAGAATAGAGTGATCACTTACGGCTCTATAAAACAGCATTTAGATCTAAGAAAAGGATTCAACTTCATATCCATTGAGGAAATCCCACAAGAATAAAACCTTCTCTAGATTCAATAACAAACTTAGCTTCATGTTTTATCCCAAGTAATGAGTTGGGAGATACAGTTTCAAGGTATCACTGCAGTTGAACCATTAGTGAAGAAAATATCAACAAACCATCTTCTAACACATACATTTGAAAATGAATCTCCTATCTTACATCATGTTGATAGTGATAAAGTCACTCTCAAATATCTAAACACCTATGCAGAGCTAAACCTTGTTCACCCTATATTTGTTGATCTTTCCCTAATACCACACTCCTCTTCCTACTTTTGAAATCACAAGTGAGTCTCTCATCCATAGAAGGATCTCGATATCTACGAGATAGAAAATGGAGAAAGCTTAGAACTACCTCCAGCCCCACCTGAATTTGAAGAAGGTAACACTTATTTGATAGAAGAAACCATTGACATAAACATTGGAACGGAGGAAGAACCAAGAATTTTGAAGTCGGGATCCTTTTAACTCGAAAGAAATAGAAATACACACTGCGAAATCCTTAAAGAATATCAAAATGATTTTGCATTTAATTATAAAGAAATGAAATTATCGCACCACAAGTTGATTGTACATAATCTTGTCACTAAACCAGATGCGAAGCCAATTTAACTTGTCAAGACCAATGAAGCCAAAAGTGGCTCTCATGGTAAAAGAGGAAGTAATGAAACTTCTCGGTAGGATTCATCAAGCCTCATTGTTGTCTATTCACAATGGGTGTCTAATATCATTCTCGTCCTAAAAAATGAATGGGAAGATACACATTTGTATAGACTTTCGGATATTAACAAAGTTTATCCCAAGGATGATTTCCCATTACCATCCATTAACGTTATCGTTGATCCAACATCTGGATTTGAACTATTGTCCCTCATGAATGGGTTCTCGGGTACAATCGATTAAAATATCTAAACAAGATCAAGCAAAAACCACATTTATAACTCCTGGGAACTTATTGTTATGCTATCATGCCATTTGGTATTAAGAACACTGGTGCTACGTATCAACGAGCAATGACTTATATATTCCACGATCTTATATATAAAATTGTGGAATCATATGTGGATGAATTGATAGCCAAGGCCAAGAAATGATGTGATCATCTAGAGGTGCTCCATATCATCCTCTCATGACTAATTGAGTATGGTGTCACATTAAACCCAGAGAAGTGCATGTTTGGTGTAACAGGAGGAAAATTTTTAAGACACATTATATCTTCATGAGGGATTGATGTTGATCCTCCAAAACACAGGCTGTTCTTGAAATTATCCCACCTTTGGATGAGTCTGGAATCAATTCATTTCTCGGGAAACTCGGTGTAATCCAAAGGTTCATTCCAGATTTAAGCTTTTCCATTCATCCAATCAACAATCTACTCAAGAAATATTATAGCGTCGATTAGATCAAGATTGTAACGAGGCCTTCAAAGTAGTTAAGTGATTATTGTTTTCACCACCCACGCTAATGCCTCCCAAGCCGGACTATCCTCTAATCCTATACTCATGAGCCACTCATGCCTCACGCTTGCATGCTTGCTCAAGAAGATGATAAAAAATGAGAACGCGCAATCTATTTCATTAGCTGAATGTTGCTCTATTATCAAACAAATTACACACGGAAGAGAGAAATGCCTTGCCATAATTTTTGCAACAAAATTTTGAGACATTACATGTTAAACCAGAAACAAGGGTCATTGTAAAGACAGACCATTTACGAACATTTGTCACACAAGGATCTCTACATGTCCTTGGTATACTGATATCATCAATTTTATCGTGGACCATACATACCTAGAAAGTGCCATGTCACAACAAAGAAGGTGGTTACGCATTATTACCATTAAATATGTTGTTTTAGACCAAGTGCTCTATTGTAGAGATTTCAACGGCATGCTTCTAAGATGCATCGACATAGAAGAATCCAAGAGGATTCTTCATGAATCCCATAGTGGGATATGTGGGGGCCACTTCAGTGGTCACGCCACCACTCGTTAAATACATCGGATGGGCTACTTTTGGCCCAATCTCAAACATGACGTAGTAGAATTTGTATGTAATTGTCACAAATGTCAACAATTCTCTCACGAGATTCACATGCCAACACAATCCCTGCAACCAATAGTGACTTCGTGGCCCTTCTCCACTTGGGGTCTAGAATTAATAGGAAATTCTCTCCTCATCAACCGATGGCCATAATTTTGTTATCATAGCCATGGAATATTTTATCAAATGGGTGGAGGTCATGCCTCTCACCGCTATACCAGTTCGGTGATTGCCAAATTCATTTTGAACCAAATTATCTGTAGGTATGGTGTCCCACAAGTCATTATATTAGATAATGCCACATCTTTTAAGAATGATGAGGTTCGTGAGTTATGTAGAAATTTCAAGATAAACCATCACATGACCTCTCTTTACTACCCTCAAGCCAATGGGTAGGTGAAGTGACAAACAAAACTTTGAAAGCTATTCTCCTCGAAACGGTAAAAGAAAAAAACAAGATTGGCATTTAAAATTATATCTGGCCTTGTGGGCCCACCAAACCTCAAAAATAACACCAACAAGAGCAACTCCTTTCTCGTAGGTATTCAGAGTAGAAGTAGTTCTCCCACTTGAGGTTGAAATACCCAGTCTCCACATCTCATTACAATGGATTTTGGACGAAGAAGCTTATAGGGAAGCATGCCTCTCCCAAATAGAAAGCCTAGACAAGGCCAGGTTAAATGCTGAACAATGGCACAAAACCTATGCTAACTAGATGTGCCGGTAGTATAACAAAATTTTTTATGAATGAGAAATATATGAAGGAGATCTAGTTCTAAGACTAGACAACCGGATTAATAAGAAAACTGCGAAGGAAGAAAGTTTCGCCCAAACGGTTGGGCCCATATAGAGTCATGAAGGACTAAAGAAATGGTGTTTATTTCTTGTGCACACTAGAAGGTGAGGAATTTGGTGAAACTGTCAATTCCTTTCACCTTAAGCGGTTTTACGCATAAAATGTCAAAGTCATTGCTAATAAATTATAGCTACCTACATTGCATTAGTCTTTTAGTTGCTTCATTCTGTCCATCTCGTAAACATGATAGTCCCGGAGCTTACTCTTAAAACAATCTGTTACAAATTTCTGAAGATATTGGCAAAAATATTCATATCACATCTCTTCAAACATCATCAAATATTTTCAAATATTCTCATCAATTTTGACAGACAAACATTGACGAAACCATACCAAGACCTACATACTTGGCTTTTCTCTTTCTTTATATTAGTTAAAGTTGTCCTTACCTACGGTCTGCTCTGAAGATTCTTGGTGTCACATATATCCCTCTTAAAAGCTCTTGGAACAAAAGGATATCCCAAAGTCTTAGATCGAAATGTCAAAATCAAATGAAATCAAAATCACCAAGCAAACAAAATATTTTATTTTACACACTTCTTTGCCCCATCAACCTTCGGTGATAAGCCCACATCTCTTATTGGTTATGTGAGGTTGGGAAAGGAAAGAAGTGCCCTTACTCACCCGTATCTTGCCTTTGGTGACAAAACAATGCTTCTTACTAGTAGCATGAGGAAGGGTGTCGGGGTCCAGCTTAAAAAACTAAAAAATATTGGTATACTAAGAAACACAAGTCAAATTATGTTAAGAAAAAGTAAATATCCAAATTCCAAGGAGATAAAATCCTCAAAACCAGATTTTGTCAACCAGTTACCATTTATGAAACTATGTCTAGATAAACTGAAAAGTAAGTGACCTTCTAAGCTTGGTAGTATTTCGAGAAGGGTTGGTGTGTAGGTCCAAATTTGGTTCTTGTTTTTTTGGTTTTTCTATCTCTCATCATTCCATTCAATCAAACTCATACAACTTGTGCCCTTCCTAATTCTTGGTGTTGAGCCCTCGTGTCTTACTAGTTGCGTGGATTTGGGATTGGGGAAATTTCATCTCTTTATCACTATGCATTCATCATGTTCTACCAATATGAGGAGTCACAAACATTGCCTAAAGATTTCAAAAGTTCAGTACTACCACATATTATTATCATCTCATATCAACACTTTGCGCAAAACATATAAAGTAAAACATTCTATTACCTATCATTTGTTGTCCATTACATACATTCTCGAAACATGAAAATAAAATATTCTAAAAACATGTCTAATAACACATTTAGAAAATAAGTCACAAAATTCAAGTACCAAGAATTTAGATCCAGATATATATATATATATATATATATATATATATATAATCAAGTTTCATGTACAATGCCATCATGCACTAGGCATGGTCAAAACACTCAATGAGCCTAGAAAGTACAAAAATACTCATATAAAAACCTAACAAAGGTCACTACAAAAATATCCAAGTGGCCTCTCGATCCCTATGAGATCCCTCAGAAGATGCATGATCATGTCTAGGACTCCGTCTACACTGGCGCTCTGAGTGCACTAAGGGCTTGTGGTCCCAAACAGTAGCTATAGCCTCGCTATTAGAGTGGATCCTCCTCATCATGAACTCTACAGTCCTATACCCAGATAACTCGGTACGAAGGGAGGTCACCATCTTGTCCAGTGCCGAGATAGCGAGAAAAACATTGGTATGCCTTACCGGTGTTGAAGGCTCACTTGCATCCATGGATAGCTCAGGATGAGTCTTCTCCATGGGGAGCATCAGTACATACCTAGCAAATCAAGTCTCACCACTCATCAATAGTCTCTGCAAGAAAAGGAGAAAACAAATTAGAAAATGATCAAAAGGTGAAACCAAGGATGAACAAAAAGAGAGATAGCAACTAAGGCAATCCTAGCTAAAAACAAATATCAAAAGAAGAGTGATAACTCACTCGGATCTCTGGGCCTCCAAGAAGGATCTCTAGGATCCACACCTACCACGGACACCGCTACTGACTGATGTCCTCCTCCTACGTCTGGGACAACATGGCATCCTACCATGGACTCATCCTCTCCACCTAGGTCCTGAGAAAGTAACTCCTCTGAGACTAGAGTCACCCTCTCCATGCTCTGCTCTGCCCTCTCAGCCTATAAGATCTCCTGAGTATCATGCCACTCGGGATCACTATCCTCTTCCTCACCCGACTTGCGGATATCCATATCCTCAATCTCCTCGTCTGTCTCTCCCCCTGTTAACTCATCAGACTCGAAGTGTATATCAATGGGGTCATCAATTCTATGGGCAGGACCGACGGTAATCCAAAGTAAAGGTGCTTGAGAAACACTATCTCTCTCGAGTGCGTACCACCTTCCTAGTTGCAATAGGGACGTCAAGAGTAACAACGGTCCAACCCTGCAGCCTCTAGGACATCCCCTAGCCTCTTGAACTAATCTAAACACTAGGACCACTTTGGTTGAATCATGTCAATGTAAGCAAGGCCAAACTACCGAGGCACTCAATCAAAGGGGTGTGTCTCTACCTTCGCCGTCCTATCCACAAGTTACCCTGTAGTAGAGTAGGAAATCAAAGTTAAGGTCTCCTCACCCCACAACCCTACCATGGCCTGATAAGGTGTGGCGTCCATATCCTCAGTAGTTAGGGAAGCAACTAGCTCGTGGGGTTCTCTAAGCACCATCATCTATGTCCATCTAATTGACCTCATGCCACAGGATCCGCCACCTATCTTCCTCTCCCATAAGGGATGATGCGTTCATAGACCCAACTCATAAATAAGGTCGGATGGCTCAACGAGTGTCCTGTAATCGAACCACCCCGTATAAGTCATGATAGGTGGTCCAAGTATATCAGCTCCATAAGTATAAATTTGACCATGTGCCTCAACTTTTCATGATGAGGGCCTAACAAGAGAGCAAAGTATCCCCTACCTTGTCTTTAATCAATCTCGAAGTAAGGATGCCCATAATGTCCTGACAGATTAGAGGGATGGGCAAGCCAGAATAGAATAGACCTCCACCCCTTCTTCGAACCAGTGGAGACAACTGCGTCTCCCATATAGGTGGCCCACTGAGTCACCTAAGCTTTGGATACTGCTGTATCAAATGAAAGTCTCCTTCCAATAATCGGGACTCCCAAAATGTGGTAGACATCCTCTAGGGTGATAGTCCACTCACCCCCGACACTGAAAATTGGAAGGTGTTCTGATCTGCATCCTAATAAGAAATTAAGTCACATAGTATGTGACTGGCAGGTGTAACGTGGGAGACTGTGTGATCCTCAATATACCTGCCCTCTGAAGAGTATCCTACTCAGCCTGAGAGAGAGCATCTAACACTGCTGGAAGCCAATCACTCTCCCTCTCTCGGCTCCATCTAATGTACTCTTCCTTCTTCTGCAAAACACCCAAAAACATGCAAAAAGAAGCAAGTTAGCATCAAGATTACATTGGAAAAATCATTAAAGCAAGTAAGAATACTAGAAATGCAAAAATAAACTTAAACTAGTGTTGTTTTAACAATCTCTAGAGAACCATTTGCCTTGAGCAGGGGCGGCGGTTCCATCCCGCGAATACAAATGGTTTGCGTGCCCTAAAATGCTTAAAAATACAAAAATTTGACTGCTTTTAGCTAAAACAAAAGCCTACCCATTAGGCACCCCCCTAAGAGACACATTTAAAATTGACATTTCTAAAATTAACCCCCACGACAAAGTTTTCATCAATTTTATATTTTTGGTGTAAAAATGTTAAATCAAGAAGACCTAACTTGAGATCTAGTGGGTCAAGTTCTCCTCACAGATCCATGATCGCTATCTTGATATAAATGTTTCAACTATACTCTTGTTGAAAACCGTCACCGTGGGTCCCAGAGCTCAAAAACTATCAAATCAACATGTGCAAATGAATAGGAAAATGGTCCCGTTTTATATATATAGTGTTTTGACTCATTTTGAATGCCCCTTTCATAGGTTTAGAGTGCCAACAGAGGTAATTTCTCATCCCCACGCAAATGGTAGTAGGAACTCGGATGGTGACATTTCGACATAGGGGTGTGTCAGGTATAATTTCTAAACTTCCCATTTTGGGACCGCCATACTCGGACCCACCGTTTTACGCCTCTTCATGGTTAAAACGCTTCTCTGAGGGGGCAATATATACGTACCCAAAATTTTATGATACCATACCACCGAATGGTGTCACACATGCCCCAGATGATGACACATGTCACGTTCTTAAGGTGTTCGAGATCTAGTGAAGCTCACGAAGTATATGTTAGCATCCCAAATATTTTATGCAAGTTCCTTGTGCTTTGTTTTATTCCTCTTTCTTCATTTTCTAAGCTTTCTATCCTTCAATGACAAAATAGCCACCTTGATATGGCAGTGGTCCTATAACGCCACCTTGCTCGGGGTGCCGAGTCCTTCACGCATTTTCCAACATGCTCCTTTGATCACGACTTGCATAATTTTTCAACTTTCACCAGCTTTTCTCAACCTCCTTAGCTCGTATTAATGTTTTATGTTCCCTAGAATAGTGTTTCTTCATTGTTTAATGGTAAAAGAGTTCTAATAGGAATTACCTTTGGGTGAATGTGAAATCTATAAATAGCCATCTTTTTTCAAGCAAAATGGCTCCTCAACTTCTCATTTACCATTGTTTAGTCTTTCAATTTCTTGTTTAGAGCTCATTTTGTTTCATGTTTGCATTCATTCTAGTTTTCCTTTCTATTTGGAAGCCATTCGATCTTCTTTCTTTAGTATTTTTATTTTGTTCATACAAACTAGTTTAGAGCGAGTAGTGTCATTTTTAGATTGAATCCATTAGAGTTGTAGGTTGTGTTCTTCAAAGAAGGTAGATTATAGAAACTCTCGGTACACTTGTGTTGTATTCCCACAATACATCCCGCTAGGAATTGCATATGCCAAGCTCTATCACTTGTGTTGTCCCTCTCCTACTCACATTATATTCCATCTTTATCCAAAGCTGCCATTGTTCAAAATACCTTTTCTGTTGATGCTAGCATATACACACTCTTCTAGACTCACTTGATTACAAAGGAAGGAGGAGATCATTCAGAGGGGACAAAACCATACACTATTGGATTCACCATTGTTATGCAAATTCCAGGTTTTATCTGTCAAAGTTCTAGTTAAAACATATCAAATAGAGTAGTGAAATATTTCATTTCATTTAAGTTTCATTTTCGATATTGCTGTGGGAAGTCATGGGGATTGATAGTTTCGAGAAACTATGATTCATTCCTCACTACTCGGGTAGGATTGAGAATATTTCAATAAAGTTAATCAACTATCTATTTATTTAGGATAAACTCACAATCCACTGCAGCAAGTAGCTAGCTACACCGGGCTACCTTGCTTGTTTTTATTTTGTTATTAGATTAGTTGTTCTTTCAATTCTATTCAAAATCCTATCAAAAATACAAAAATAGAGGAATATATATATTTTGTAAATATATCTTATATAATTAGTTTTTTTCATTTCGATTTAGGCTTATATTGATCTTGTATGACAATCACGGGACCTAGGGAGCCCAAGGAATACGTCTTTAAGCCAATCGTGGCTCAAAAAAAAATTTGCGGCATTAAGCGGCATAGACCAAAATCTCGGAATTCAGGTCTTCCGAACAACCATAGACCTACAAGAAATCAACACTTAGTTAAGAAGATTAAACATATAATATGACAAAGACACACATTCTAGTCAAATCAAGCAAATTATAGGCTACCTTGATAGATATCCGTATGACTATAGAAGGACCTAAAGGAGAGCAAACATTTGGTTGTGATCTGCTAGTCCCACATCCGAGACGTAGGAGACCTCCTCATTCTATAGACACTAGCTTATGTATCCAATTTTCCAAACACACATTAGGTACTACAAGAAAAAATCGTGTAACTTTTAGTTCTAAACATAGAGGCCGAAAAGGCATACGACTATTAGATACTCAAAATCTGGGTTGACTCTTCATATGACCATAGTAGGTCCACAACAACCATGAACTTATGGTTGTGATCCACAGTCCCACAACCCAACGAGCCCATAAATCAATCCAACGCGACGCTGGTTTGCGAACATTAGTGTTTAGGTCCTCTCCACTTCCACCGGCATTATCACACAACTATCATTATTAAACATAACATCTAATCAAGCTAAATATTTCGGACTAGACTAGAGAATTGTCCATAAAACACCCAAAAATCCATTACACATTTATCCATTCATGTTCATGACCTTGTCGAACATATATGAAGCACCCATAGCTCATATTCCACGTATCCCACAACCCATAGATTGGATCACGAAGAGCTCGATATTGATTGGAGCCTTTGAGAAGCTATCCTCATCAAACGATCTATCACACCGGTTCAGGTTAGGAGGGCCTTCTTTTCCTTAGATTCGTAGATCCCGCTATTACGTGTTAAGACATAAGATTGCTTAACTAGCTTATCTCGCATCCTGCGTGTATTCCATCCCCACCGGATGTCTTGGCAGACCTCGGGAGGTTGGGTGTGAGGAAGAGTTACTTGTAGATTCTCATGCTCGCATGTCACTTTTCCATTAGACAGCATACCCATATTCACATTTTCGGGTATAAATGAAATAAATAAATTGTATAAATATATATTTGTATTAAACAAAATCCCCCTGAATTTTAAGGAAATTTTAAAGAAATATAAACAAAAAAATATATATTTTTCTCAAAACATATATTTGGGTTTTACCCAAATGGGTATATACTCATTGTATATACATTTAATCTGCAAGAAAATACCATTCAAAAAAAAAAAAAAGGGACCAAAACCCACAAAGGAAATGGGTAGATCCTTGCCCTAATCATGAAAACTTAACAAATGAGAGCTTCCAATCCTCTCTAATGGCCTCCATGGCTTCATTTTCTTCTCCTCCTTCCTTAACCTACAAAACAAAACAAGAGAAATGAGAGATTAGATTTAGAAAATGAATATAAGAGAACTCATAAGGATTTGGTAGGGTTTGTTTAGCTTAACTTATATCTTATTGTTTAGATAGATTATATCCAATGGTGTAGGATGAACCTTACATCACTTAAGTGATAGGGTATTTAGGTGGGAATGTTTTTAAATAAATTTTAGTGTGTATTGTTAAATGGGGCCTAAGGGGTTAGACTAAGTTGAGCACCTTGCCCCTTTAGAATAATGAACTTATTATAAATTGCATGCATTTAACAATGCAAGATTATTATCCTAGTATGATTTAATATAAGATTGATTTTGTACCTTAAATAAAATTAATTTAAATGGGATTAATGGAGTTATGATTTGAAAAACTAATGAAGATTATTTAAATAAAACTTTAGAACCTTGTTAGTGAAAGAATTAAAACATAATATTAATTTTGAAAACTAAAGCAGTCTTAATTAATCGATACTTGTTTTTTGATTCCTTGTAATTGTTTAAAATTTTATAATCTGGATTAGAGTAAATTTTGGATGATGCCTTGCAACCTTTAAAAAAAATTATCCCATAATTTTTTCCTATTTGCTATCAGATTTCGTGGGGATTTATTGGGGAAAAAGTGGGCATTACACTTGGTATCAGAGCCACGGGTTCAACACTTGGACTCTGGGATGAATTTGAAACCTGAAAACTAGTTAACAGTTTGGAACCTCCATGATTAAAATAATAATGAAATAATAAATTTGTTTGAATTGTTGTATTCGCCTAGTGGCATTTTTTCAAACCCGGTTAACCGAAAATGTTGGATTGATATTGTTTTGTGAACTTCTGGTGTAGCAAGAACTTGATCCTCCTTTGCAAAAATGTTATTTGATGATTCCTAACTCTTTCTTTAGTCGTATGATGTGATAAACCCATTGAGACTCTTCCTTGTTGGAATGCTAAATTTTATGGTGTGATTCTTGTGGATTAGCATGAGTGGTTGAGTTCATGGGTTAGAATATGTAAATTAGAAGTTGTTTAGTCATCTAAAGCTCCTCTTTTTTCCTTTAGTAGTTAGATGAGTTAGTTTCGGTTGCCATTGTGGAAACTTAATCCCCGTATGAGTAAGTTGATATAAGGTCTTACCAGTGTCACATTTGATCCATCTTTGCGTAGGTGTTCTTAGATCTAAAATCGATGTATAGTACCCCTACTGGTGGTCCAAGAAGGGGCTGCGAAGTAGATGTGATGTGGAATTTTTGTATTTCATATTTGTAAACTTGTGTCATTTTATCAAGGACCAATATCCTATTTTATGATTTGATTGAGATGCTCAAGCTCTTTTGGTCGATTATTATTTTGTGAGATTTTTAGACATTACAATGTGGCTACTTAGCCACTTTCCTTGATTGCTGATATTTTCTTGGATTTTATTTTGATTGGTGACTCGGAGCTCATTTATCTTGTTGGCTACTTAGCTAAATGTTACATGATTCTTTCTTGCATGTTGATGAGCTGGTTCTACATTGTTTGTATTGTGACATTTCATCATATGGGGTACACCCTAGGTGCCTTGAATGTCTTCTTAGGTTCTTTAAGTTATGCCTTGATTTTGGAAGGATGAAACCTTGGGTGTGTCTAAGACCTTAGAGTGACTTTTCATTACTCAAATTTTCTAGAAAGAGATTTCATTATGCCATGCATTCTAGTTGGAAGTTTGATAGCGGTGGTGGTGATTCTCTTGCAATCTGGTAAGAGATTTATCCTTGTTAGAGTAGATGTGTTTGATTTTGGGCTTATGGATTGTGTTAGGATCGGATTGAATCTTGGTTGATTGTAGATTTTAGTGGATAAGTGTTTGTTTGGTAGTGATGTTCCATGATGGCATGCTAAGTTTTACCATGTTTTCCTTGTTCATTATAGAAAGTATTGATTGGTGGATTGTATGTATCTTGGTAATTATGGCTAGAATTAAGCCCATTCGGGTAATATGTTTATTTAAGTGTACTTGTGTTGCTCTCAATGACCCGGATAATAAATGTATCATTGCCTTAACATTTAAAATTTTTATGTATACCCATCTATGACCTAATAAAATTGGGAAATGTTTAGACTCATATGGATGCTTTTGGTTTTGTTGGACCTCGCTCTTACAGATGTTAGTTTAGTAGATCTTGATATTTTAATCTTAGTGGTGCTTATATTGTTCTTCTACTTTTAAATCTATAACTCTTGGTCATAAATTCCATATTTGAGTAGGTTAGTTAATTGTCCTCTTACATTTGATGTCTTCTAATGAGAAATGTGGTGTCCTTGGAGTAAAATTTTCCTTGTCATCTTGTTGCTTGGTTGGTGGTATCTTGTGGAAGTATGAGTGTTGTTTGTAAACTCTCCTTGTCTTATTATGTGAACAAAATTTTGAGACTAAATAACAAACATTGTTAAACCTCTTAAATTCGTAAAAGTAAATATGCCTCTTTAATGGGTCTTTTTATTTGTAACTTCTTTTGAGACTTGTGGAGACCCACTTGGAGTGTTTAGTGATGCTTTTAATTATTTGATAAACCCTTGAAATATTTTTGTAGCACATGTTGGTTGATTGATTCCTAGTTCTTATAAAATTAATGATGTGTTTGTTATGTTGAATGTTCCCTTGTTCCTTTAGAATTAAAAATGTGATATGTTGATACCCATAAAATTAATAATGTGATATGTTTGACTCTTCCTTCTCATTAAAATTTAATTGATAAGATGATTCACCTGAACATAATAAAACTCTAATTGAGGGGCTTGGACTTGAAACTTGACAAGTAAACTGGAACATTAGAAAAGTAAAATGGTTTCTTGTTATAAGTTTGGTAGAGTAATAGAAGTAATAAAACTATGTGAAAATAAATAGAAAGGAAGCTTCTCCATTTACCTTCCTTGAAGTAAAATAAAGAGTCTTGCCACCTATACATAATGGTGAGATATCATGCCAACATTAGTGGTACATCTTAATGACACAAATATGTGATGTCATAATAGAAGGAACATTATGAATTAAGAAAACTCATAAGAAATGTGCTTAGCAAGAGAAACTATAACTTTTGACTTAATAGTTGGTTTTGAAATGAGTAAGATTTATGTGTATTAAGTGCAATGTATAATTGAACCCTTAGTTTTTTCACCTACCCAAATTTTTGAAACACCTTGTTGTTAGTGATGTGTTCTAATTGCATAGTACTCCCTTGTTCTTAGACATATGTGATTTTCCTTGTAGGATTTTGGGTCGTCATACCCTTGTTGCCTCATAACTCGATGAGTGTGAGTTGTGGCCTTTAGGATTGGGTCTTATCTCTTATTTTTAAGAAAATCAACCTCCTTGTGTGTTGATTTAGTCCTTGGTGACCTAGGTTATTTGTAATTTTTAAGGCAACATATGTTAAGGATATGACATAATTTTGGGAATTCCTCCTATTTTTGTTCCTTTCTTAAGAAACCTTGTTGTTGTTGCCCCTTTTGCCATTGGGAAGGGAAAGTGAAAGTGTTTTTTCGTAAGTTGTTACTCGCATTTTGGTACGATGCACTTTTGTATTATAGTTACACCTCCTCCGGTTACTTGTTCTTCTCTCTAGCTCCCTTGAGTGATCTTTGGTGTTATAACTTATGCTTGTGCTATATTTACGGTCAGGTTCCTGAGAATGATCAAGATTTAAGATGAATAAATCCCATTTTTTTATAGTGAATGGTGCTTCTTCTTTTGATGTGTTAGTTTCTAGTAGAAAGATTTTCTTAATGTTTGACATTTATAAATTAGGTTAGTGTTGCGTGTTTGATTTTAAATGTAAAATTAGGCTATATGAAATCTTGTAGTCATGATTTTTATTAGGATTACCCTGAAAATTTAATGTTACCATCTCGAGTTATAGAAGTGCTTCCCGTGAATACTTTTCTTGATTGTAAATGTTTTGGCTAATTTTGGTGGCTTCCTTATTAAACCCTGTCTTGTGTGATCTCCTATTTGTGAGACCTTTGAGTAGACATGTTTTCTTGTACAAATTTATGGTCATGGTTTACTTCTTCTAGCCTTGTCTAAATAACAAACATTGAAGCATAACTCAACCTTGGTGGAAGTTTTAACTTTTGTTATTGTAGTATGTTATATCCATGGGGACTGGATGTTCACCCTAATTTCTCGAGACTTCCCCCTATTATTATTATTTTACTTGGTGGTTATTCTTGAGACTTATTTGACCTTTTCATGTTTGATGCCATGTGTGGTAGCTTGGTTTATCACGTAGAGTTACTCTATAAAATTAAATGTTTGCAACCTTACTTGAAGAAAGTTTAGAACTCATTCCTTAATATTACTTCTTCTTGTTGAATTGAATTGGACACAACTTAGGTTCCATAGACCCACACTTGTTTGAAGAAAAGGAATTCCACAAAGGGTGTGATACTATTTCTTTTGATTTTCCCCTACCTCTTTCTTCGTGACTTCTGGGAGGAAGTCAAATTTAAGGGGAGGGGGATGTAATGCCCACTCCTCTTCTACTCTGTTTGAACCATGTTATTGATTTTGAATCGATTATAATCTCAAACCTAATCTTTGCTGCATTATAGTTAATATTAATATAATGTGTGGGAAATCATGATTACTATTGTGTGTTGGCTGATATTTTGATTGTATTTCAAACTATAGACCTGTTGGGCATTTAAGGATATGACAATTAGCTAGAATGGTTGCATTGTCATAAACTTATTATGATATCATTACTCTTCGATATTGTCTTGTTATATTTACTCTATCATTATGACTGAACACATAGCCGTCATTGCACATGGTACCTATAAATATTAATAGATGAATGACATTAATGCATTGTGATATGGGAATTTAAGGATAAACATTACCGTAGCTAAACCGATTAACTTTTGATAGAATTTCAGTATGGAAGATAATGATGTATTGTTAGTTTAGATATATATCAATATTTTGAAATTTATTCATAGTGATTATATTATGATATTTGAAGTTATCTTATGATTTCTCGGATATTGAAGAAATTGGTGAAACTATGAACAAGAAAAATTATTGCTTAATGTAGAAGATTCAACCGGTTTATGATATTAATTGCAAACTCTTGTATTAGTAGAATCAAAAGGTTGAAAATTGAGTGTAATTGTTGAATTACTTGGTCTTAGAAATAGTGGTTATGATATTTGATGTTGAAATTGATATGTAGATATAATTTTTTTTATTAGTTCGATATCGCTAATATGGAAATGAGGCCGAGAGAGGTATTGCGTGATTTTGCACGTAATTATATCACAAAAATAAATTATGGGGGTAGGAGACCAATAACGAAGGAATGTGGGGTATTGGAAACTAGTCATCGTGGCAACTTGTGTAATGTTGTTATTTTTTTATTTGTTGTTACTAGTTCCAATGGGGATGACCTCCAATTGTGACCATGGGGTTTGTGTGTATGTTCATTTTTATTTATTTATTGTTGATTATGTCATTTAATTTGTTATGTAATTCATTTTTATCATTATTGATTATTGTGTCTTAGTTAAGTAAATTAATCATGTTAGTAAGCTAATTATGGATGTGAAAAAACTTAGTTATTTATTAGAGTAGTTGGGTCTTTGGTTATTGTGTTTATTAGTTGAGTGTATGTGATTTTGAGTGTTGTACACTCCACCCTACTTGGGAAACTCGGATTTGGGCTTAAGGGCCATTTTTGGAGGCTTGTGGGACAAGTTAAACTTGTCCCACACCTCTTAATTTCTTATACCAACCCTACCTATGGGTTGAGGGTCAAAAATAGACCCCATTATGTGTTTGTAAGGAAAAAGGTGAGATTTAATTGCACTTTCTTACATGTGTTTTAATTTTTTTTTTTTTTTGTCCTTAAGGGTGTGGGTTGGAGTTGTGTATGTAAGAGGGTTGTCATTCCTCTCAACCACCCATTTATTGTGCATTGGCATTGAGGTTTTACATATGATGTGGAGTTGAGGATGAGTGATGTGGTATCCTATATGGAGCCACCTCACCCTTCTCTTCCCTTTTCCTTTATATGCATGTTTAATTGTTTGTTTTGTGGTTACTTTAACATTTATTTTTCGGGAATGCTTATAATTTTAGGAGAGCTTGCTTGAGAATGGTGAATGGAGCTTGGAGTGGATGTTGTTTACTTAGGATTTTGGAAGGCTTGGAGCTTGTTGTGTATTGATACTCTTCATTTGTAAGGTAGATCTTCACCCTTGTTTTTACCTTACTATTTTGGTTGTGCTCATATGTGTAGTTGATGTTTGTTATATTTCTTATGATTGTGGGAAATAGATTTGATCCTTAGGTTGTGGGAGAAATGGAAATGGGGGTAAAACTTGAGGGAGGCATAAGAGAAATTTTATTGGGTATTTTACGAGGGATTTGGGTTGGGATCTCCACCTTGTTGATAAATATGATTTGTGTTTATCTTATTATTTTTCTTGAGGAGGCATAAGAGTGAGGGAGTAGAAGAGTGGGTTGATTTCTTGAGGGAGGCATAAGAGTGGTATATTTTCTTGGAGAGAGGCATAACAAAGGTGTTGTGTGTATTGTTATGGATTTTTTCGAGGCTCATATGTGGACACCCAAGCCCTTAGGGAGGCATAAGAAGAACCCCCATGTTCCTTTCTCAT
This sequence comes from Taxus wallichiana var. yunnanensis, assembly GCA_018340775.1. Lineage (NCBI taxonomy): Eukaryota > Viridiplantae > Streptophyta > Pinopsida > Cupressales > Taxaceae > Taxus > Taxus wallichiana. The sequence goes on from CM031241.1 coordinate 475,101,213, forward strand.
CCATGGCTTTAGTATGAAGCCTTTGTGTTTTGATACTTGTTGGTTTGTTGTAAAATTAGTATTGAGTGTTTCATTGATTGTCTTGATTGAATGTGTATGTGGAAGCCATTTTTTTGAGTTTCCATGGTTGTTTAAATAACCCTCATTGTTTCTTTTTTGGGGCTCGGGGGCCAATGAGGAGAGTGTTTCCTACTCCCCATTTTTGGTTATGTTTAATCTTGGAAGCGGTGGAGTTTTGATGAAGAAGGCTTCTTGTGCATTTGGAGAAAGGAAGAATGGACTCTTTTGATATATTTTATCATGTTTCCTCCATTGTATATGGATGGCTTGTAAATTTATATTTGTTTAAAGTGAAGTTTTAGTTGTTTTATTGTCAAGTATAATCTTAGTTGATATTGTAAGTTAAAGTAAATGGTTGAAAATAATTTCATTACTTGTTGGAATGAGGAACTATAAGATTTTTAAATTTAATCTGTAAGTCATTGAAATGTGATTGAAAAGGAAATAGCCTTGTTCTCATTTTAGTTGATGTATTTTTCTTCTTTACATGTGTTGTTATATTTTGAAACTATGGGGAAATCTGGTTATAATTACATACGGGATTGGTTACAAAATTGTATTTTGTAAATGCAAAGAAATATTTATTCCTATTGTATTACATGAAAGACATAGGGTAGTGAAATAACCTATATTTGTTCATCTCCTTGTACTTGGTTGAAAGCAAAATTTAAATCTTTTATAAGTAAATGGAAAAAAAAAAAAAACCTTAAAATCCTTGGTTGTTAATCACATTGTCAAATAAAGTGATTTAATATTTTTTAAAGTTTAAATAGAGCAAAGGAAAAATATGGTTTCAAACTAAATCATAGTTATCTTCGATTTTATAGAATTATGATGAATTTTATCTATATATTGAATATTTCCTAGTTTAGAAATCATCAAGAAAGAGGATTAATAAACTACTTTTGTTATAATTTTATTATTAGATTCAGCCCAAAGTTTTTAACCAAATGGCTAATATAGTTTTAATAGTATAATAAACTAATATCATCACTTATAAATAAATGGTATTAAACCTTATAAATAATGATACTAGTGATATTATTGATAATTTTATTATCTAAATGTATATATAAATAGATATATGTGAATATATATATTATAAACTAAAACTATTTTAAAAAAAAAAACAATTTAAAGTGTTAAATTTTAACCAAGGGGGAGGGATTGAATTTTAAGTCAAACCCCAAATTAAATAAACCTTGCCATTTGTTAATGTGGCCATGGAAATATATGAAGTTTTCGGCCTAGCTTGCGGATGTGTAAATTGAATCGACCATATATTTGTATTAAACAAAAACCCCTAATTTTTTGGGTAATTTTAAGGTGAAATAAAAACCAAAAAAAGATATATTTTCTTAAAACATAGATTTAGGTTTTACCAAAATAGGTATATACTCATTGTATATGTAAAGAAAATACCATTCAAAAAAAATAAAGAAGAGCGACCAAAACCCACAAAACCATTTTCATTTTCCACTAGTCACCATTAATGACACACACATGCTTCTCTTCTTATATTAACCACCTATGGGTATGTGATTTTCATATTTAAAATTTGCCAATTTTACCACACTTTGTGTCTATAGATGAGAGTTTAAAACTAGGAAGAGATCTTTGAACCAATTCATCTAATTCCCATTTCACACATCGATGTATTTTGTCAACCATATTATTTATTTTCTACTACTATTTACATCCAATATGTAGTTCACATTCCACAACCTACTTTTGCAAGAAAAATTCATAGTTGAGCGAACAAACTTCTCTAGTTTATGGTAGATAAGATATATTTCTTTGGTTTTCATTAGAGGTTTACGGATCACTCCAATGATGTTCATTTCTTTCTCCTAGTTCATAACCACCTTCATTCCATTTGAGTTGTATCTACATAATGCGGGAATGTGGAATAACACAAATGGTGGATCAAAGATAAAGTAGACGTTCTTCATGAGGTGACAATGAGGGAGGGAAACACAAGTGTTTCACCTATTATCATAAGAAATTAGGAGTTAATTGATTATATCGAGTGAATCCAAATTATTTCCAAAAGCTACCAAAAACAAAGTAAACACTTATACCCAACTCTGGACAACTTTGAAAGATGGAATGAACATTGTTGATGTGTTAATGAGATATTATTTTTACTTCCTCGCACCCAATAAAATCAATGAAAAATTTCGTAAAGGAAAGAGTTTTGGTAGTAAATATTATACCCTCACCTTTCATGTAAGAACTACAAATATAAGGATATTGTACTACTTATGTGTTATAGAATGTTTCTAAGCATGATTTGATATCATAACTATCAATTCTATGTCAACTAGAACTATATAATTTATGGAAACGTATAAAATAGTGGATATCCAAGATTATTTGGCTAAATGGATCAATAGTGGTAGCTTATATTATACACTTTCCTATTTATTCAATTGTTCTAATATGTACATTTGTTTCTAAACATCTTTTTGAATAGTATGGACATTATCCAATTCAATGAGAACCAAAGGATATCATTTGTGGTTTATGGTTGGAGGTAAAGTGATCTAATGATAATCTCTCTCACGTACACTAATATAAAGTATATGAATTACTATATATTCTATTTTTTTCATTATTGGTAGAATCACTCCTTTGAAAGTGGCTATTATGATTATGGAAGACCTCAAAATTAAATTAAAATATGATTGCATATGGTTAGTGTTAAGTATAAAATAATTTAATAAATAATTGAATTGTTAGGAACTTAAGATAAAAGTTTATATTTTTTATTAAAATGTAATTTCATTAGGGTTGATAATATTTGGTGTATAAACCTTGTACTATATGTAGTATTAGTATTCAATAGACATCCTCAAATGTATTAGTCATCTCCTTTGTGGAGATAAAAATGTACATGTATCTATATTCCATCACTCACATAATGCTATAGTAAAATCCATGTTTTTTTGCACCTCCCCAATTTGACCACAAGGCATGATGGAACCCTATCTAAGGTTTCCTAACCCTCATCACAAAAGACCAATGTGATAAATTTGTCCATGTGTCATCTTCCATGAAAATTTATTGCATGAACATCTCATTACGCAATCACTAGTCATTAAAACACAAGAAGTACTAATTCATTTTCTATAAATAAATTATCCTCGATTATTAATTAATATTAAAACATTCCAAGCGAATCACAAACATAGTTATTCTTCATTTTTCTCAATATGAGTTTAAACCATAAAAATCGGGTCATAACTAAATCGAACATTTTCAATACCATACCAAATTGTATAGTTCATCCATTTTATATGAAAGCAAACCAATCGATTCTATATACTATATTATGTTTAAATTCATCAAACTTGAAAATTTGAAACAAAACTCAATCTATCACTAAATTATTTTTCTAAAATCATGATTTTAAAAAACCTAACAACTCATCGCTATTTGGAGCTCAATGACATCTACCACTTGGTAAAATATTAAGTGTAAATAATATCACATACATGGAATTATGTCTTATTCAAATAAAATCTCATTAAATTAAAATACAAATAAAGTTACTTTTCTAACTTACTATTTACAGTAAATTTCCTCGTGGACTATTGTTACCAATTACAACAAACATTTACTTCATAATTAATGTCAAATCCTATCGACCAATATCTTTGTCTTCATCATCTTATTTTCTTGTCCCTCATAATTTTTAGATTGGTGTTTCCCTCATTTATGTACTAACAAATGTGACTCAACTATATTTCACCTCTATTTGGATTACATGATCCTATTTTCACATTATATCTTTGTAATCTTAAAATTATTTATTATAATTTTTTAATTAAGGGTTAAGGTAGTTTTGTCGGGGCCCTACCTAGTTACAAAAAAGGCTAAAATCCTAGATAAACCATTACAAAACAAGAGGCATAAAAATACTAGCTGAAAGAATAGTCAACATGGAACCCAAAATAGTGGGAAGACAACACAATGTAAATACAATATTAGCATAACTCCTAACCTAAAGCCTAGACACAAAAATAGAAGAGTCAAAAAACCCATATGAGAAAAATGATCCCGAATAGGAGCAACAATAGATGATAATCTAAGGTGGCTAGATCCACTTGCTTTTGATTGTGCTCATTGTGATTTTGTCACACTATGGGATTGAATGCTTACATTTTTCCCATATCAACTACACTATGTTCCACCAATCTTTAGAATCATCATCAACTCACCCCCCAGATGATGATTTAATATAATCCCAATAATTCTTTCCCTCCCCCATTAGGCTAGAACCCTAAGGGAGTCTAGATCAAAATGGGCGCAGAAATCTAAGAGGTTACTTCATTTTAACATTCTTGGTGGTATTACCTAAAACCACCTCCATGTTTTCCACAGGGGATAAAATTTTAGCCACAAATGACTTAGATTTCATGTTTTCCATTTGAGTTCTTCTTTGTATTTACAACATTATGGTTTTTCTTGAAAAAATATCGAGCGTTCCTTTTGATATAATTCAACATCCTCATATCGAATTTTAAAAGAAACGAGGTATATCGATTTAGAAATGACTTCTTTCAAAAATATCTCAGTAATTATTTAAATAGGATATGGCTCCTCTAGTTCATACAATGAATCCTCCTTGTGTTTTTATTTTCAGGATTACTCCTCATGTTCTTTCTTGACTAGGGTATTCATCATTTTATTCCTCCATTTTTACCGTGTGTATCCTCATCGCTACCTTCAATGCTTGATTATTAATTGAATCACATAAATTATACATAATTTCTCCCAATTCCATTAATTCATAACTAGTCACTACCAATGCAATACTATTTTACCCTACTAATAAAACACAATCTATATTATCACTCTAGAAATTTAATTCACTTATCTAGATATTACTTCTATTATTGAAGACTATATGATTAACTAAAATAGAGAGAAATGGGGGTATTTAATATAATCTAGGAAGACATATAAATCAAGTGAAATATGAAATATGAAATAAAAACAATTAACTAATAGAACCCATAATGTGCAAGAGAAAGTGAGGAAGTGACTCATCCGATTTTACGAAGTGATGGGATCTGTGTCATATGTGTGAAAAGAAAATAAGGTAGCATGAACAACTATGTAAGAGCTATGTAAAGGGTGAATCTTGACTATTCCTTTGTATTGGAGCACTTGGAAGAGGATTAGGGCTCTAGGGCACTCGATATGCAAATAGGGCACCTGGTCTATGCAACAACTATGAAACTTATCTTCATAGGGTCGGTAGATAATTTGGAACCTTATTTGTGTGTCACACTAGATTTGTTATCCCGTACTACATGTCACCAATAATAAAAAAATGAAGAAAGACCTATAAGACCCCCAAAAATCATCAAACCCTAAAAAATAAAAATGCATGTGAATAAAATTGGACTATCCTCAATACCACAATGGCGGGCTTATTTTTTGGCAAGTAATAAGTATGTGTATAAAATGTAATATAATGTGTGCATTAAATCGAATAGATACCCTCACCCTATAAAGAGTGTGATACATACATCCTGGTCTCATGCCTTTGTATGGATATATGTGGATGTAAATGATCTCCAATATAATAGATGGATGTAACTCTAGATGAGTGATAGAATTGAATGATCTTAGGTACCTCATTATGGTCTCATAACCTTATATTTATAGGTTTATCTTCTTCTAATTTGTAATTAACCCCTGAATAGCTAACTAATAAAATTATAAAGACCTCATACATATAGAAAGAGGCCAAAAAGTGATGGGAAATTTCAAAAGGATCGAGGCTCCCCTGTGGGACTAGGTCACCAACGAGCACCCCATTACTAATCTAGGTGGTCAAATCTAGGCTAAAATAATGTGAAAGTGATGGAAAGGACTTGGCAAATATTTTTGGAGGTTGGGAATGATGAATTAAAATAAATAAAGATAGGTGAAATTGATGGGGGTAATTAGTAGTTTCTTCACTCAAAAACACTCTAAATAGTAGTATGACGCTAGGATTAAATAATGTCAAAAGTGCATGATTTTGTGTTTGCATTTTCCCCACTTTATGTTGGTGAGAAGAAACCATGATAACATAAAGTAGATAGAGATGTGTACCTTTTTTTGGTGTAGAGTGATGAGGAAGGCGTGGCGAAGGACTATAAAAAATGAGGAATGAAAAAAATATGATGGAGGTTTGAAACTAGGGTGAAATGGGTGTGCTGATGTTGTCATGTTTAGTGTACCTACATGGCTAGTATGCAAGGTATCTCACTAAAAGTGGTGATTTTTATATCATCGTGTTGTTGTTGTAGCCTCCAATTTGATTTTTATTTACCATATGACCGGACCAAGGATAAAACTATTAAATATTCAAATATATATGTACATATCTATAAAAACACTATCTAAATGACACATGTATGTAAAATCATGTAAGTGTAAACTATGAAATTAAAATATTCTCAATGAACATGTGCACCTAATCCATGTCGAGAAAAAGAGTGTATATGGATATCTGTACTATCAAGGTTTTCGAGATGATCCGACGCTATAGTATGAAGAATTGTAGAGAGGAATTTTGTTATATCCTCGAAGCTCTAACTGCTTCCTACATGTGTGTGAAGAGATCTCTATACTTCCTAGTTTTTGGGTGATCCAATGCCACTCATTGAAGTAGTGTAGGGAGGCACACCCATTGAAACCACCAATCCTATAACTTCTCCCCGAATATTAAGGACACCATTTCCTATAAAATTCGTTGTGTATGGAGTTCTTAGAATGTTTTAAACTCGCTCACTATTTATAACTAAACCAAAATTGTGTGTAGTATATTTTTAGTGTGTAGAAAACACCACATGATTCCCATCATATTTGGGGTTGCATGAAGCGTCACTAATAGGAGAATGTGGTCCCAAAAGAGGACCTACCACATGTAATTTTAAACTCTTCCCCTGTAATGGTAAGGGAAAAAACTTAGTGGAAACAAAGACATGCACAAAAAAGGGTGGCTAGTTAGAAACAAGTGTTAGTATGAAAAAACATGCATGTAGAAGATAATGTGTAAACTATGGAAACAATGTAAAATATACCAAACAATATAGAGCAATTATGTAAGAAGATAAGAAAAGTAGCACAAAGTGGGTTCTTTATCGCACCCAAAATTGCATGTCTTTGCATTGTCAAGAAAAATTGATTATAAGAATCCTCATTGATGATTCAAATTTCTTTCAAGAAGGTGTTCAAGCTACAAATCCCATTTTCAATGTATATTTGTATCCTAATTAGCCTTAATTAACCTTTTCATGCTTTCTTTCATCTCCCCGCTTCTTTTTGTGCTTGTTTTGGCTTTTAGTGCTAGAACCACATTCTGCTTGTGGTGGAGGTTCTCGTCCACTTTTTCCGAATCTTCATGGATGATTTTACATGTGATGATTCACTTAAGTTTTCTTTTTGAGCGTATCCGTGAGCCAAATTTTCTAAAAATAGATTTTTTTCTTGGTTTTCCTTGTTCCTTTTATTTTAAATAAGATTTAATGACTTGGAACTAACTCTTCTTGCCTTGTGCATGAAGTAACCTCCTAGCCTCCATTCCTATATATTCCATACTTGTATTCAAGAAAAATTATTGTCGATAATTTGGTGTATCTTGTTTTGTTTTATTGCCATAGTATTGCTAGGAATTGTATAGCCAAGATCATATATCTTGCATTACCTCTCTTCTACTTTCATGCGTCCAAATTGCTTCCAAGCACCATTGTCAAACGCCATCCTCTTGTTGCTATTATTTGCATTCCCAATCCCTTGGACTCACATGAACACTCGGAGATATAAATGAAAGAATTGAGGGAGAGATACTAGTACTATTGGATTTTCCAAAGCTCTTACTCTTCTAGGTTGGAATTGTGTACCTATTTTCTTTGTTTATTTTCTCAATTACATATCGAGATAGAGTAGAGAAAAATTCATTTCAATTAGTTAGATAATTGAGCTAGTAGATCAAATCAATAGGAAGTTATCTCTTCAACATTTCCAAGGAAGGCGTGGGGACAATAGCTCTATTTGAGTTATGATTTGTTCTTCACTTCTGAGGTAGGGTTGGAAATATTTTGATTTAGTTAGAATAGATCTTAGATTTAGATTCACACATCTACATAGATAGTTAGCTACATCCAGCTAATTGTTTGTATTAATTTGTTTATTAGATCAAATGCATTGTTTGAAAAGTAAGAAAAGAACAAAAACATTTTCTTTCCATATATTAGCTTGTTTTATTGCTTTGTCTAGATATATTGAGAAAAAAACAAAAACATAGGTTAGATTTCCCTTTATAGATAGTTTATTTCCCATAAGAAAATCAATTAATCTTGCATGAACATGAACGGTCAACAATAGGAAAAGATATATGGTTGTGATCCCTGTCCGACAAACCAAATGGGCCAGAGTTAATAACTAAGATTGACACAAGCTTATGTTTAAGAGTATTACACACACCTACAACATATGCTGAGAAAATAGAGCCGTTAACTACATTGAACATCACCGCCAATCAAGCCTATAACATTTGGAATACTCCTGGAAATATTTTTGATTGCATGCATGACCATATGAGGGCCTTAGCCTCAACGAGTCTTTGGTTGTGATCCATAGGTCCCACAACCCAATGGTCCTGCTAATCAGTTAGATATTGACACTAGCTTATGCACATTAGTATTCATATCTTCACCACTTCCACCAGATATTACTACATATCTTTCATTGTTGAACATTGTAGATGATCGTGCTAAGACTTTATGGAAAATACCAAAAATCACCCATAGTCCAAGTTATCCAAAATTCACCCCTCAAGGTAAATTTGATAACATGCATCAAATTCTCAAGTCCCAGGCAAATAGATTGAGTCAGGGAAAAAATTTCATGTTTCTAGGGTCCCCTCATATTTTTCTAACTCCCCTGTCCAAGTAGAAGAGAGCAAGTTCTGAGGAAAGGTAAGAAAAATTGCAAAAAAAGGCTCGGGCCAGAAAAAATCATGAAAAATGGCTAAGTCCTAGTCCTCGCAACAGTCGGGACAGTTGGGACAAAAGGGCGCGAACCGGCCAAAAGGCCGCCAGGCGGTCTGCGCAGCATTTGGGACATTTGGAACAAAGGGACGCGCGGGACGCGGAAATCCGAACTGGCCGAAAAATGGAAAAATTTGACTAACTGTTGAAACAGGCAGTCTGGGACATCTGGGCAGTTAGTACGCGGAGGATGCAAGTCGGCCGAAAAGACTTAAGGCAGCCCGGAACAGTTGGGCCGAAGGTACGCGAAGTACGTGAACCGGCCGGATCGGCCGAAATGAGAACTTTCGTACCGGGACAGTTGGGACAAAAGGGCGAACCGGCCGAACCGGGCGAATCGGAAAATTTGTCCCAAACAGTCCGGGACATGCGGGACAAGAGTACGTGAACCGGCCGGTTCGGCCGAAATAGGAACTTCAGCACTGGGACAAGTGGGACAAAGGGACGCGTGGGACGCGGATAGCCGAAGGAGCCGAAAGCCAATCAGATCACGCCACGTGTCACCGGCAGAAAAGGGACATGGAAGCCCATTTCGGGCGGTTCGGAAGAATTTTTCTGCGTATCCGGGACATTTAGGACAAAGGGACGTGTTGGATGCGAAAATCTGAAGCCGTGAAGACAGAGAAGAAAAGTCAACGTTTGGCCCGTGGAACTTCAAACGGCCATAACTTTTGACTCCGAGCTCCGATTTTCACAAAATTGGACTTTACTAACGAGCACGACGTCCTATACACCACAAAAACATAAAATTGGATTTATTATTTTTAATGAGGGTAGATATATTTAAATAAAGAAAACATGTTCGGCTCCGTCGATTAATGCTCATTCCCACAAATGACGAAAACGCCCTGCTACAGACCCAAAATAGTTGCCGCGCTCGAAGGCCATAACTTTTGCATTTCTCAACGAAATCACACAAAATTGGTACCGTTGGAATCGTGGTTCCGAGCCCGATGCACAGAAATAAATAAATTACAGATTTAATCAGAAATTGATTGAGATTTTTAGGAAAACGTGGCCGGGTTCGTAAACAGTGTTTTATTTGGTAGTTTGGAGTGCAATTAAGAGGCATGGTCATCATTATTTCTCTGCAGCACATGGGACAGATATGGGAGCCTTTTGCAAGTAATGTATAACCATTTCACTCAATTTAATGCCTCTTACAGTGGTTGAAGGACAGATTTCGGGATTTCCATTTTCCCTTCTCTTTTCTTCTCATTTTTTTATAAATTGGAGTGTTGGGCTCATTGTAAAGAGGAGTTTTGGGTAGAAAAGCTCTGCCAAAATTTATTTTTGAAGCCAGTGTGTTGCAAGCCCTTGTAGTGGACTCCTTGCATGGTGATCCAGGCCCTTATCTTGTAATAGATTGAACTGTGCATATCATGAAGCAATAAAATACCAGTTTGTGGATGTATCTTCCCATGCTGTGTTTTCTTGCATTCTTCTTGCCCCTTTAATCTTTCTATAAGAATATTGTGTCTATTTATTATGTTCTTGCAGGGATTCATTAACATTGTGTATGCTTGGAATATTGTTGTGAATGCATTTTGCTAGATTATGGTGAACTGTCATCACCTCTTCTAGTGTGCACTTTGCCTCTGTATTTCACACATTTGGAGATTACTCTCACACCCTCCTTTTCTGGTGTATCACCACTTTAGTGTAGGCTTTCATTTTATGTATTCTCTCTCCCTGGTCCCTTGGAAATTTAGATTAGAACAGTTAGCTTATCCTGCATTAGAGTAGATTGTGGCAGGTAGTTTAGGAGCAAGAACCAACTTTCTCTGGAGGTCTATCTCAAGTAGCAAGTCCCACAACTTGGAGATAGTACCCATGTTATCCAATCACACCATGAGTTCAAGTATATCTCTAGGGGTGCTGTGATTCGGTGATAACAAATTCCCTACATCTCCACTACATCTCTTTTTATACTTCCATGACCTTGTCTAGAAATCATGCATGAGGCACCTACAGGTTACTTTCCACGTGTTCCACAACCAATTAATAGAATTTCGATACAATAGGACATCGATTGGAGTCTCTGAGTAGCTATCATATCAGATCATACCATCACACCCCTTCAAGTTAGGAGATCATTCTTTATCTTAGATTCACATATTCCATTATTGCGTGTCAAAGACATAAGGTTTCTCAATTAGGTTGACCATCACCATCACTTCCATTTTCATTTCCATTCCACAATGGCTATCTCAACATAACCTTGGGAGGTCGGTACGAGGAAGGTCACATGTTGATTTTCTATCCTATAGTTACAAACATGGGACATCACTCACTATTTTACAATACATGTAACACCATTATGGCCGCAAAAAACAAACAAGTGTGGATACCAAATGTATGGAAAGGTTTATATACAAGAAAAAACAATGGAAGATAAGTAGAGTCAAACAAAGAAGAAGTCACAATAACATGTAATCCAACAAACCAAGTGTTGCACATGAGACACCCATTAGCATGTTAGAGAAATAGCCAATATGTCAAATTCATATATAACCAAGTAAATGTGAAGTGCTAGGTAAAATGAAACAATATAACTCAGTGATATACCAATGTGGATGCCCCCATTGATTAGTGTTGGAAGGGTAGAAAACGAGCACCCATGTTGTGTGTAAGATATCTATATCAACGATCACGGTTGGATAAAGGTGTGAACACACATGTGTTTTATGGTAAGGATAATGACATATAAGATATCAATCAAGCATGTGTAGTAAAGTGATCATGCAAAAACTAGCAAGTAAGTGTAAATTTCCCCAAGATATGTTATGGATGGATGGAATAGAATACAAGATGGAATGATAGATTCCATATGCCCCTAAGTGGATGGAATTTTATGTAGTGAGGTTCATTTTATTTTCCCCTTACTAGTCAATAATGAACCGTAAAGGAGATTACATCATCAAAAATGGTTGAAGTGTGTGTTGCATCTAGCATGCTATGATGAAAATGTATTTGTATTGATGACATGGAACCTAACAATGATGTACGTAACCTTATAGCCTAAACATACATCATGACAAGAGGATCAAACAAGTGATGATTTAGTCATAAGTGTATATCACTTTAAGATGTATGGTAAGAGTGGTGATGTAACCTAAAGTTTATACCACTACAAGATGAGAGAATGGAAGTGGTGATGTAGCCTAAAGTGTATACCACTATAAAATGAATAGAGTGACAGATAATTTATCCTATAGCATATGTCACTATGTGAGGAATATCTTTTGAAGAAAGGTCCAATGATAAATGTGTGTAGTGATTGATAAGGTCCATTTTATTTGTAAACCCTCAAAATTTGAGTATGGATCAAGGAACTAAAATGCATCATAGGGTAATGAGTGTAGTACATAGAAGATGATGTAATATATGTAATAATGATAATATGACCATCGATGGATAAAACGTGTAAATATGTTATATGTTGAATGTAATGTGAGATATGTAATGTAATGTAATGAGATATGTAAAATGTGTAAAATGTAATGTAAAGTGCGTAACATGTGTGAATGGACTAGTAATGTAGCATGTAAGATGAAAATATGTTAGAATCCTATGTAAAAAAGACTAGTATAGTTTGTAGAATATGTGTGATGGAATACAAAGTGTATGACATAAAATGTGAGATGCGACAATATGTGACATGAGTATTATGTAATTTTAGATGTGTTTAGAATAATATTAGAATATTAGTATGATTTATATGGTCAAAATGTCAAAATCTTGTAAACTAAATTATAGAATGTATGGTATATGACGCACAATGTGTGAGTAGATTGGGTGTGTGAGACATATAGTACAACGAGTGTGGTTTATTGTAGTATTCCCTCAACAGAAAAGTGTGAACCAACGCATAAGAGTGTTTCATCATGTAATGGTTGATGTTATAACATATGTATGACTATGCAATATGTGGTAGTGGTAAGATGTGGTACATATGAATGCTAACAGTGTGATGTAGAACTTATGCAAATATGCAAGCATAGGGGGAGTGTGTGAAATGTTATGCCCCCAGTGCATGTGTAATATGATCATGTCAAATCATTAAGGAGATCATAATTTTCATCATCAAAATCATATGAAATAAAATGGGAAACATGATAAGAAATAGTCTTCGGTTGGTCATTCAAATATTCTTGAACACGTAAACTATACATACCCATGACATCTTATTCAATAGTGAAGGGAGACAATGGACATCAATGAGCATACCAGATAGTGAAATTGTGTGAATGATAAAGAAAGGAGCTATTGCAAATGCACATAGTACAAAATTGCATAGGAAGCGTGATATCAATATGACCAAGTTTAAGTGTGCCTCTAATATAGTCTAGCCAAGATAGGTTGAGGGTAAGTGCATGAGAAGTATGATAACATGCAAGGTGAATTTTTTTTTGAAAACACAAAGTCCATATGCGGTAGTGAGAATAACATATCCATGATACAAATTCAGATTGTATATGGGAGAATGAATATCCTTGAAGGAAAAATCAAGTCAAAAAGACTGTCATGTGAATAGACAATTGCTTTGTAGGAAGTGTCAAGTGGTGTATGGTCCTAGTAATTATCATGTATAGTAACTATGCATGTGAAGGGAGGCAGTGATAGTGGATGAGGTACACACGATGGAGGAGTAGGTGAAGCAATTTAGTGCTCTGCAGTGGACCTCATATAAAGTACCATAGAATTCATAATAGAGGGAGGTGGTGGGGAAGTGAAAGGAACAACATCAACCATACAAATAGTAGCTTCGAGATATGTGAAACATCAATAGGTTTTGGCCCAAAATCATTATATGGAGATGTAGGAGAGAATATTACATAAAGATAATCATCCATATGTAATGCATGAGGATAGATTGGTGAATGCGAATGATAAACATCTTGAGGTTCGTAGGAGATATAGTTATGTGATCGTCTTGAGGATCTTGCATCTATTTGATCTCATCTAGGACTTGTGCTAAATTATTAGGATCGATAGTAGACATATAAGAGACAATAGAGTCATCTACAGTTGTTGGATCTATGTAAAAATATGGAAAATGTATAAGCAAAGGGCAAGGTGATAACTAAAAAAATCAGGTGGAGTGTCAACAAAGGCATGAAAAATATATCAAACTGTAGTACTATTAGAGGGATACAAGAAGTATCCTTAGCCATTAGAAGACGTTGTGTTCACCAAAATGATTAACTAAAATTCGGAGTAAAGGGGGTAGTTAATCTATTCTAGGAGGACATATAAACACAAGTAAATTTACTAATGTAGTATGTAAATGAAATAAGAAATTAACTAATATAAACCCTAATGTGTAAGAAAGAGTGAGGAAGTGAATCATCTTATTTGATGAAGTGACAAGACTATGTCATAGCTATGAATTGAACATAAAGAAGTAGGAATCACTTTACAAGAGCTCCAAAAGGGTGGATCTGGATTGTTCTATTGATTGGAGTGCTTGGAAGAGGACTAAGGTGCATGGGGCGTTTTGATTTACAAATTGGGCACCATGGTCTATGTAAAAGCTCTGAAACCCGATCTTCAAAGGGCTAGGAGATGATAAAAAACCTTCGTTGCATGTCACCTTAGATTTTTTTCCTGTTCTTGATGTCGCCAATAATCCAAAATGGAAGAACAACCCGCAAGACCCCTAAAAAACACCAAACCCTAAAAAATAAAAATGCATATGAAGGGGTCAGATTATCCTCACTTACCACCATGGTGGGATTACTAACTAAGTGTTGCACTACATCTCGGACTTGACGTAGTTATATGTACAAGTGTGTGTGAACATGCCCTAGCTTGCTTTTGTGCAGTCACACTTTGTAAAGTAGTCTGCAAATAACTATGTGTAGAAAATGTAATAGAGTGTGAGTAGGAAATCTAATAGAGTCCCTCCCCGTATGAAGTGTGTGATGTAAATGTCCTAGCCTTGTGCTTTTGTGATGGATCTATATGGATACAAATGATCTATAATGCAATAGATGGATGCAACTCTAGATGAGTGATAGTAGTGAATGATGCTAGGTCCCACATTATGGTCTCATAGCTTTATATTTATAGGGTTTTTTTGTTGTAATTTCATAATTAAACACTAAAAAGGTAAATACATAAAACAACTATAAAGACACCAAAAGTGGTAGGAAATTTTAAAAGGACCGGGCACCCTGGTGGACAACAAGGGCACCCACGGGTGCCCGAAGACTAATATAGGTGCTCCAACCTAGGCTAAAATAACGAGAAAGTGACGAGAGAATACTAGCCACATATTTTCTAGAGGTTGGGAATGATGAAGTAATATAAATAAATATGACCAAAAGTATGGGGGTTAAATGCGGGTCAATTAGTTGTTTCTTCACTCAAAAACCCTCTAAATAGTAATATGAGACCAAGATTAAATAATGTCTAAAGTGCATGATTTTGTGTCCACACTATAAAAAAACCCAAGTATTGCAACTTGATACTTTATTGGAGCTCAAGATTGTAGTTGAATTTAATGTTATC
The DNA here is from genome assembly GCA_018340775.1 of Taxus wallichiana var. yunnanensis. Lineage (NCBI taxonomy): Eukaryota > Viridiplantae > Streptophyta > Pinopsida > Cupressales > Taxaceae > Taxus > Taxus wallichiana. Next base: position 475,116,842 of record CM031241.1, read on the forward strand.
CAATTTTTCCCCTTAGGAAAAATTGAAAAAACATGACCTTGCACACTGAGAAGATGGAGGGATTCATTCATCCATGTAAGCTTACGCTTCGGGATTGGAAAGTCCAATTTTAGGTGGGATTAATAATTAGAAATGCAAGGTATGCAAATAAATGGCTAATGGAATGTCGAAGAATATCAAAGCTCGAGAGTAAAGAATGGAGGCCCAAGCCTGAAATTTTAAGACTTCGGGCACAAGTCATTTTAGAGAAAAAGTGAGGCAAAAAGAATCAACAAAGTCCAAAACCCTGAAGTGTGAATTTTGGACTTTGGGATTTCATTATTTTGGAGATCTAGGTAGAACTTTGTAAACAATCATATAATTTTTTACAACTCTTAGAAATATAAACGTATATTCTACCTAGTATAATGAATTTATATATTAACTATCAATGACACTTGACACACTCATCCATCACATTAACAATTCGGATAGTAAATAAAATTGAGAAAACAACATTCAAAATATAAAAGGTGACTCTTTAGGGTCTTTCATATTTGACCCCTTCATCCCCCTCGGCTCTCCCTTTAGCTTCCCATACTTGGGCACTAAATATTTTTGCATGGTGATTGTTAGCACCACCTTGGTGGTGGTGAAGTTTAATGTAGGTGACCATTTCAAAACTAATGGGAAGGGCAAGACCAATGGGTGAGAAAATTCAATTTCTTGCATTAATTTCGTTTCTTACGTGACATGTTAATTTCAAATCCCGACTATGTCATGAAAGAAGTGAATTGTTTAATGTTAGGTGGAAAAAAATTGTTGGATAACCAATGGTTGGGAGATGTCATGGAGGGTAGGTTGGTGGTGGACCTAGGGACAGTTGAAGCTGAGGTTCATGATGGAGAATTTATGGGGTTGGTGGACTTCATGGTTGTTGAGGAAGGTTGGAAAATGGTCCTACCTAAGAAACAAACCATTTGTGAGTTCTGTTTGTGTGACGTGTAGTTGCATTTGTGTAGCTTTTAGCATGGGGTCTTTATGTTTACCTCTATCATTGTTTTTTTAGGTCAAGTTCCTTTGTCATGGATTTTGATGTAGTTAATTATGGCTTGGTTTTATTTCTTTTCAGATTTTTATCCTAGTTCCTGTTGTAGTCACTAGTTACTTAACTTCTCTTGATGTAGAATATTTTTGATCCCTTCGAATCAAAGTATTTTTACCTAGTCAAAAAATAAATAATAAAGAAAATAAAAATACAAACCAAACTTTCAGAGCTTCACTTTTAAAATACCACCATTGTTATATTAATTAAAAGATGTGAAATTTTATTCGAAATATGTTCCATGAACAAATTTTAAGAAAACATTGAGGGACTTGAGGTTGAATTATATAAAAAGAGTAAGGCAATTTACTCGAAGGGTAATAAAACTAATTGATGAATGCATGTCTCAAAAATATTATTTTTGTCATTTTATAACATTCTAAGCCCGATACACGTGAAGACTATTCAAATGAAATCGATCTACTCATTTTTAGTTTTGGTTTGTTTCATCATATTGCAAGAATATATTCACGATGATGTATATGAGTGGACAAAATAAATAAATACGCGTCAATATTATTGAAATGGAAGTGATTTACTCATTTCTTGTTTTTTTTAAAATTTGTATGGTTGGAAGAAGATATTCACGGTGATAATAGATTTTAGTTGACTTTTTAACCATACGTCCTCGTGACACTCAACTTTTTTGTATTACAAATAAAAAAATAATCATCCGCAGAGAAACAATGATGATTCAAGTTGAAATTTTATCTTCCATTCTTTTAAGTAGCTTATCCCATCAGCTAATATGTTGCAATTTTTCTTCTCTAGACGTTGAAATCCTATGTTCAATTCTCACTCCAATCGTATGTTTTTGTGTTCTCCATGGTATCACTTAATTTATTGAGATATCCATGAGCTCACATACTTAATAGAGCTCTTCAAACAAGTAATTCCCTTGTGAACACTATTACCTTTGTATGATCTCCATAATCTTGCCTAATTTTTAGAGCTCTTCAAATAAACAACTTTGATATCAATCATGATATCAATCTAATCTGTTGACTATATTATGGACATTATTATAGTTTTGATTTAGTATGGTGTTAGATGTCAGATCATGGATTATTGTTGACTCTGATTCATATATGATGCATGATGATTATTAGAGACATTTTATATAGATGTTGACATGTTGTTGGACATGGTTATATATATATATATATATATATATATATATATATATATATATATATATGGATGTTGTTAGGACATGTGATATTTGGATATATTGAGTAGACTGAGAAAATTGAATTTAAAATTGATGATTATATAGTTGTTGATGAAATTGTAAGTGATATTGTTGATTGTCTGGATGTTGTTTTGATTCATATATATATTGATGATTTTGAAATTATATTATATTCATTTGGATGTTTTGATATGGCCATGAGGCCGAAGGATTTATTTGTGTTTTTAGGTTAAACTATCACAACAAACATCGGGGGATTGGAGACCAACCACATTGGAATTTTAGATGAATTCAACAAGGTCACCATGGCAACATGTTTTGTGTGTGTGTTGTTTTGTTAGGGATTCCCATGGGGGTATTACCTTTGAATGTGACCAAGAGGTATGTGTATTTTATTAATGTGGTCCATTTTTATTATTGTTTTCATGTGTTTATTTTGTGATGCATTTACACTATTCATTATTCTTTTAATTATGGAGAATTAATGTGAGTAATCATATTGTTAAAATAAATAAATTAATCAAATTTGGGATATAAGAAAGTAATTATAGAAGTTGTTGGCTCTTGTATTAAATGTGGTAAGTGATGTGTAAGTAATGTGTAAGAATGTGTAAGTGATGTGTAAGTATGTGTAAGAGTTGTGTAAGTCATATTTTGGAGTATGAAACACTCCACCTCCTTGGAAATCCAAATTTTCCTTGGAGGCTGATTTTGGAGGCTTGTGGGACAAGTTAGACTTGTCCCATACCTCTTAAATTTACATACCAACCTTGCCTATGGTTGGAGGGTTAAATTTACAATTTTATAATGCATTTTGGGAAGACAAATTGTAGGTTTTTAATTGCACTCTTCTTAAATTTTATTAAATTCAGTCCTTATGGGGTGTGGAATTTTTGGAATGCATAAGTTTATTATCATATTATTCACCCACCTCTTCATTGTGAATTGGAGAATAAATTTGAATTTTTTGTTTGAGTTGAAAATGTGTGACGTGGCAACCTACATGGATCCACCTCATCCTCTTCTCTTCCCTCTTCTATAAAATTAGAACTCCTTGCTTTGTTTTGGGTTGTTGAACATTTTGCATACTTCCTTTTGGGTGAAATTTTGCTGTTTAGAGCTCTTGCTGATTTTGGAGGAGATTGGAGATCATTTCATGCTTGGGAATTGCTGATTTTGGGATTGTATTTTGAAATTGAAAGCTTGTTGTATTGGAACAAAATCTACCATGGAGAGGTAGGAGCTTAGCTCTTCATATATGATTTTATTTCTTTTTATGTTTGTGTGAATGGTGAATGTTTTGTGTGTTTGTTAGGTGGTTGAGTAGAATGCTAGGAATGGTGTAGGAAAAGGCTATGGGGAATCATTGGGGGAGAAAAAGGAAATGCCACTGAAATTAGTTTTATTGTGGAGGGACTTTGGGATTGGGATCCACCATGGAAAATAATTTGCTTGCATTTCTTACTCTTGGGGGCATAAGGAAATTTTTGGGGGCATAAGGATATATGAGAGATGTTTTATATTGGCGTCATTACAAGTGGAAAACCAATTCCCATTACGAGGCATTAGTAGCTTCCCCATAGTTCCTTGCTCCTTTGGGCTTGCATGGTGAAGCCTGAGTTTTGTGTGATGTCTTTCATGTGGTTGCAAAATTGTTATTTTGTTTTGGACTGTGTTTTTAATTTGAAATGTGCTTGTTGAAAGATTGCTTTGTGATGTGGAAGCCTATTGTTGCCATGAGTTGAAATACATTTCTTATTGCATTTTGGTTGGGGCTTGGGGGCCAATGAAGAAGGATGGCTTCTCCTTTCATTAGATTTATTGGTTGGGTGGAGAGCATTGCCTTTCCCCTACCTTTGTTGTGATCAAAATTGGAAGAAAGAGAAGAATGCATGTTGCTATTCTGGAGCTAAGAAAAGATAGTTTGATAGTCCCTTGTGAAATGAAATATCATTGTAACCTTTCCCACTTGAAGTGGATGAACTTGTAAATGTTTGTAATGGAAATATGTTGTATTGATTGCAAGTGGAAATTGGAAATGTAAAAGAGTTATACTCTGTATGTTGTTTTGGAAAGAATGTGAAAGAATGATATTGTTTTGTATACTATATTTTGAAATTAAATGGAAAGGAGGTTGTATGAGTTTCATTGGAATTATTGGAAGTGTTTACCTTGTTCATATGATATTCTTCAATTGGAAATTTGTGTTTATCATGCACTAGGAAGTCCCTGTTTTGAAAGTGGAAATGTGCAACACGTGAAAAGAAAATGTATTATTCTGCCCTATGTCAATAAATGATTTTTGGAAGGAATAAAAGAAAGAAGTTGTAAAATTGCCTTTGGAAATCAATAAATGAAAGTTTTTTTCTCAAATTGCATTGTAGTGTTGAATCTATATTTTCAATGTATTGGAATCTCTGTTTGAAAGGAAGAAATGCGTGTGAGAAAAATATAGTATTTTTCTTTTGGAAATGTGTAAAATTTGAAATCAGTATTGCATTTTGGTCTTGGATGGTTTGTTTGAATCAACCAAATGTGTAGGTTAGAATTGGAATGAATTTTAATACTTAGAAGAAGAAAATGGCAATAGACCCATTAAAATTTGATCCCTGTTATTAGAAATTTCAAAGTGGTAATTATTTAAACCAAAAATGCATAGTTTGAACCTGCAACAATAAAATGACAAATAAAATGATTGAATTGAAGTATTAGGCCCTAAATGAGTTCAAATTGACTAAAACACTTAAGGAAATATTTCAAAAATTAGCAAAATTGGGCTCAAACCGTTTTGTAGTCATTTTTCTCACAATAAATGGAAATGCTCAAATTTAAATCAATCAATAAAATTAACCCTTACAATCTATCCTAAATTCATCTATGAACAATCCCCGTGTCTACTTGACATATTGAGAAAGGAAGAAGATATAATTGAATAAAATTCACAAGTTAAAATTTACAGTTACCGTATAAGCTTATAGTCCGTTTTATTAAAATTGATCCCTTAAACTTTATCAAAACCAAACACTATTGATCTTCGTACAAAAAGATGTTGATATATTTCTAGAAAGTCCTTGTTTTCCCAAAACCAATCTCTCTATCAAAATTTATGGCCTTCTGAATTTTTCTTCCTTGGTGTTGAAAATTTTGGGAAAAAATTTCTTGCAGCCCGCCCATGCGGCATGAATTTTCCTTTGGGACTTAGGAAAATTTTTGGAAAACTTTTGAAATTTTCTCTAGCACCCCACCGCCCAAATCCAATCGAGAGGCTTCCACATGGCACCATGAGGTGTCAACGGTGGGATGGATCCCCTTTTTAACTTAGCACTTTCGAAATTTTTTTGGGAAAATTTTCCAAGTTTTCCCCGCCGATCAAAAACAAATCAGGTGATGCCACATGGCATCACGAGGCATCGACATAGAACAAGTTCCTTTTTTTTCTTTGTATCTCAGGAAAATTTTTGGAAAATTTTCCAAGCTTTCTCCGTTGCTCACGCCGGTCTCGCAGCCAATCCGGGTGGCACGTGGCATCACGAGGTGTTGGCGGAGGCGCGGGTCTCTTTACCCTCTTAGCCCTTTAGGGCGTTAAGTTTTTTTTCTCCCCAGAACCCCACCTTCCCCAAATTAGCTTAGGAGACACCATGTGTCCTTTGCAGTCTCGTAGGAGCGTGGGTGCAAAGATGACTTTTCACCCCACACAGGAAAATTTTATAAAGTCTTCCGCCACCCCACCTTTCCTCGTTTTTCCCCGCACTACCTTAGGGAGTGCCACGTGTCCTTTGCGAACTTGCGGGAGTGCGTGTGCAAAATGTGATTTTTTCCCCATGTAGTAAATTTATTTTCCCAAGGTCTCCCAGCGGCCCGCCAACCCAGCCCTTTGGGCAAAGTTTCTTCCCTGGGCCCGCAGGCCCACTCCTGGGGAAAATTTACACCCCAAGGCCCGCTTGCCCATAACTTGAAAAATATGAGGAGTTAGGAGGAATTATTTATATCACTAGAAAGTTGAGAAAATTTCCTATCCAATGGGTGTGATTTAGGAAAATTTTGAATGTGTTTAGTATGACAAAAATCATGTTGAAACTTTAAGCTTTGTTAGAGAGTGGGTATGGTGAGGAACTTTCCCTCTCAACCTAATTGAACTTATAACCCTAAATTTTGGACCTTATGACCTCTATTTATTATTAGTAAAATAAAATTATATTTTAGTATATTAGAATTGTTTCGAACCCGTAAGTGACAATTTGTTGTCTTGTAACACGGTTATAGATTCTTTTAATAAAAAAATTATTCCATAATTTTCCTACTAATCCTAGGTTGTCCTTAGGTCTCAAGTGGGTTGTTTTAGTAGGTGTTACACAACTCATGCATGAGATATTCACTAAATCACCTACCCTCTTAATCTCTATATTACCTCTTTTTCATAACATCTACACGATCTCTCCCCAAGATCTCTTCACGAGCTCTATCACTACATCCTCATGAAATCGTCAATAAATATTCCACAAAATACTCATAACCTCTTGTCTAAAATTTCTATAATCTCCTCAAGATCTCTTCAATAAATTATCCATGTAATATCTTCACAAGCTTTTAACTAGCTCTCTATCAGCTATTTAATGAGGTTTTCAAATAACTCTTTTTTGTATATTCAACGAGCTCTAAGACATTCTCATATTACAATATCATCCACATTCTCACATTACAAACTCTCCATTGAGATCACACTTTGATCTCTACATAATCTATTCTCCATAAGATCTTCAATAAATCCCTTACTAGCTTCTAATAAGCTCTCCTAAAATATCTTTGATTACAAATTCTCAATTATGAGATTGTTCTACAAACCCTAATCACCAATCATTATTAATTTATAAATCATTTTTTAATCACTTACAACCATTCATGGTGCAGATGAACTATGGAAACACATTCTTGAGTGGTTTTTCATCTTGCGAGAATTGAACCTTATCGTGAGATGTATATTTTAGACTATTCCTACCAATAATTTTGAACAACCTATTATATCATTAATTGTTGAAGAATTTCATGCATTAAAAAGAAACTTGATATTGAATTGTGGGATTGTCTTGATTAAGTACATCATCCAAGAAAATTTAATCCATAATTTCATTATCCCTAATTTTCATCTTTTTACTATAATTAATGTTTTACGATCGTTAGAGATTAGTCATGTTTTTGTTATCTATTTAATGTTATCCTTGCGATATTTTTTTATTGGTAAAATTTAGAAAGGCTCCAAAGGCCATTACAATATGTAATATATTCATTGAGATCTCACAAGAAACATATAATGCAAAATAAAAACTATCCCAATAGATTTTAGGCCACCAAACCAGTGTTCATGCACAATCTAACCACCAAGCATTTCTTATATTGATACATAAAAATGAAAGTGGATGAGAACAAAAAAATCCATAAATAAGAAGTAGAGAATCTTAATATATACTACCAATATCACCCCACTTTTTGAGATTGAAGACACATTTATCCTTGTTTAGGTATCCTCTTAGATTGTATATTTTTAACTCACCACCATCTAATTAGAATCCTTTTTATCTCAAGACACCAGTATCATGATTTTGACTTTCATATTTATTCATGAATCATCATAATCTATTGTGACTAAATTTGTTATTTTGTTAATATTCAAATTTGTAGATTCCTCTAAATTTTTTTGACATGCCTCTACAAAGCACTGTGGACATTTTGAGATCCTTACATTACTCCAATATGTCTTCCTTAGAAAACAATTACCTCCTTAACACTGCGACTCCTAAAATATGGCCACATATCCTTGAACCCCAAGATGTTGGGGAACATATTTATACTATTAGTCTTGTTTAGCTACTAATCCCTAATTTTTTTAAGGTTTTATTTTGTTAATTTATTTTTTTAATATGTTTTTAGTGTTTCCAATCATGTGCCCAAGATCAATATTTTCAAAGTACTAACATTATTATTTTAAAGTTTTCTCAACAAAATTTCTCGAAAGAAAAAATAAAAAAATATGTCTACACCTATGAGAATTTTATCTTATTGTATTTTACTTCCTTTTACTTTAATATGAGTCAACACTTTTATTTTTATATTTTAAATTTTAATTTTTCATTGTGCACATCACATAGTAAATCCTTTATCGTGATGGTTGGTGATCAAATCACCCTAACCGTAGCTCAAAGATACAATATAGTTAAGCACAATACAAAATCATCATAGGAAGATAGTCATATAATGGTAGAAAATTCTACTCGGGTCCTCATCACAACACCGACATAAATATTCATCATAGATATATTCTAGGGTCCCAAAATACTAATTGGGACCAAAATATATTGTAATACCCATTAAAACAACCCACTTGTGACCCAAGAAAAACCTAGGATTAATTAGGAAAATTATGGAATAAATTTTTTTATTAAAATAATCTACAACAATGTTACAAGGCAACATTCGTCCCTAACAGGTTCTGGAACAATTAAAATCTACTATAGTATATTTTCATTTTATTAATAGTTATAAGAGGTCACAAGGTCAAAAATTTAGGGTTAGAAGCCTCAATTAGGTTCAGAGGGAAAAATTCCTCACCATACCCATTCTCTAACAGCTTAAAGTTTCAACTTGATTTTTCTCATACTTAACACATTCAAAAAAATTCTAAATCACTCCCAATGGATATGAAATTTCTTCACCTTTGTAATGATATAAAGAATTCCTCAAATCCTTATGAAACTCAATTTATGGACCGAAGGACCTTGGGAGGAAAATTTTCCCAAGGGCGAGCCTACGGGCCTAGGGGAGAAAATTTTCCCTTGCGGGTCAGTGGAGTGGGGACTATTTTAGCACTTTTTCCCTCTTTAGGGAAATATAGTGATTTTCCTTCACATACCCATAGGCCTCGAAGAGGACACATGTCAGCTTGAGAGAGCTCTGGTGGGAAGTTGGGCCGTCGGAGAGATTTTTGACTTTAAGATTTTAAGGGTAAAAGGTTTGAAGTATTAAAACATTACGCGCTTCCACCGATTCCAAAGGCTTCCACGTGTTAGAATTCCATTGATCGTGGGCAGCATGGTGGTGGGGAAACTTAAGAAATGTTTCCCAAAAGGGTAAAAACGTTTAGTTGCACGCGCGTCATGCAAAATCAATTTTTCCAAAGCAAAGGCGGGGATGCGGTGTTAGGGAATAAGAGATAAAATATGTGGAATAATCCCTTACAGAATCACAATAGTAGAAAATAATGTGAAAATATTACGATCTCAAATAAAAGTGCAAAATAAATAACATAACACGAGAGACAATATTTAACATGGTTCACCCAATTTGGGCTACGTCCACCAAGAATTACTTGCTTGAGATTTTATTACAAACCTCCACTCTCTCAATACAATACCCGTGATCCGTTTGGAGCTATGCTCAACAAACTCTCTGCGAAATTCACACTCGAATTCAAAACACATCTACAATACATTTTTTTGTATATCTATCATATGTATAAGACGATATAAATAGATAATTTCTTAAGCATTTTGATACAAAACCATGGGTATCAACACCATGGGAAAAAAACTGCATGGTATCAAAATAATGGGTACCAAAAAACCATGGGCCCAAAAACAACCCATAACGGTTACCCATTACCCATGGGTTAATAAACCACCTATGAAAATTTTCTTCATGGGCTTTGCCCGAACCCTTTGACCCGCTCACCGGCGAAAGCGGGACCGTGTAAAAAATACCCGAGTGTAACACATAGAAGGTGTACCACACTCTAAAATTGAAACAGGCTCTACAAACATAACAATCTCCCACTTGAGACTGATTTCAACTAAGCAAGCTTCTCAACCCTTCACTATCATCCGAAAGGCCAACCAAAGCTAAACATAGATTTAGTTTATCCCTAGTGACCACCTTGGTCATCATGTCTCTAGGATTCTGGATGGTATGAATCTTCCAACTTCAACTTATCTTCTTCCAAAATTGTCCCGATGAAGTAATATCTCAACTATATATGCTTTGTCACGGAGTGAAAAGTAAAGTTCTTAGCTAGGTGTATAGTACTCGACTATCACTATGCAACTTACATTCCTTCACTTATGCCCCAACTTCTCAAGCAATTTTTGTAACAAATCATCTTTTTGCTTGCCTCATGGCAGCAACATACTCAACCTTCATGGTTGATAAAGTTGCCAACTTCGTAGTTGTGAAATCCATCTCACTACTATCCCACCTACATTGTAAATATAACTTTGTCGTGCTCCTCTTGCTTGTAAACATCTCCAGCCATGTCTGAATTTACGTAACCACGTAAAGTGGTGTCTAATCCATTGTAGCACAAAATTGTCCCCATGGTCCCTCTCAAATACCAAAGGATCCACTTTACTGCTTGCCAATGCTCTTTACCTAGATCACTCACAAATTTACTCACATCTCCCACTTTGTATGGGCAATATCAGGCCTAGTGCACACCATAACATACATCAAACTACCAACTGCTGATAAGTAAGGTACCTTGGACATCAGGTTTCTCTCTTGCTTTGTCTTAGGACACTTTGCTCCTTTGATAACTTAAAATGGCCTGCCAAAGGAGTCCCAACTGATTTAGCATCCTGCATGTTAAACCTATCCAATACCTTCTTAATGTACTCTTCCTGAGATAAAGTCAGCTTTTGTTCCTTCCTATCCCGAGTTATCCTCATACCAAGGATTTTTCTTAATACCCCCAAATCCTTCATATCAAAGGATTAACTTAGTTGTTTCTTGAGTACTTTATTTTCTGCATGTTTTTACCTACAACCAACATGTCATCAACATACAAACACATGATAATATAACTTCCATCCTAAAATTTTTTTGTATGCACGCAATGGTCAAAATGAGATCTAATATAACCTTGCTCCATCATGAAGCTATAAAACTTCTTATACCATTGACGTGGATCTTTTTCAAGCCATATAAGCTCTTCTCCGGTTTGCACACCATCTCCTCTTTACCTTTGACTTCATATCCTTCTAGGTGTGTCATATATAGCTCCTCCTCCAAATCACCATGGAGAAATGTAGTCTTTACATCTAACTATTCTAAGTCCAAGTGTAATGTTGCCACTATTCCAAGAAAAGTTCTAATAGAAGTCATTTTTACTATAGGAGAAAATATCTCATCAAAATCTATACCTTGTTTCTATGCAAACCACTTGACCACCAACCGGGCTTATATCTTTTCTTTCCTCCTTCATCTTTAACTCTGTACACCCACTTGTTCTGCAATGCTCTTTTTCCTTCCTGTAGCTTCACCAAATCCCAAGTCTAGTTCTCCATGAGAGACTTATGCTCCTCATCCATGGCTTGGTCCCACTTCTTATTGGCATCTACCTGCATTTCTTCATCAAATCTCTCTGGCTCTCCACTATCAGTAAGTAATAAATAATAAAGAGAAGGAAAAAAATGTTCAGGTTCTTTTCTTACCCTAGAAGACCTCCTCACTGTAGGAGTTTGGGGTTCCTGTTGAGTTGGTTCCTAAACTGATTCATGGGTCACTGTCCCATCTAGAAGATCCTCTACCACTGCATATTATTTCTTGGATTGTTCCTTTTTTTCGTGAAACTGTTGCTTATACATGACTTTCTCATTAAATACCACATCCCTAGACCGAATGATTTTCTTGTCCTTAATACTCCAACATTTAAATCCAAATTCATCACCACCATAACCAACGAAAGTAAATTTTTCTAATTTAGCCTCTAGCTTGGTCCTATCATCCTTGTCTATATGAACAAACACCTCACATCCAAAGAATCTAAGAAATGTATAATCAAATTTCCTACCATACCAAGCTTCCTCGGGTATGCCTCCATCCAAGGCACTTGAGGGTCCCCTGTTTATCAAGTACAAACGCCTATGCTCATCGCTTCTACCCAAAAAAAAAGAGGCAATCCTGCATGTAACCTCATGCTCCTAGCACATTCCATTATTGTTTTGTTCATCCTTTTTGATACCCCATTCTCGTTATGGAGTTCCCGAACCATCATTTTCCTAAGATTCCATTCTTAGAATAGTAATCATTAAATTCATTGCTGCAATACTCCTCTCCATTATCTTACCTGAGACATTTTAGCTTAAGACATGTTTCATTCTCTACCAAGGCTTTCCATTTAACAAAAGTGTCAAATACATCAAATTTGTTTCTAATACAATAAACCCAAACTTTCCTTATTGCATCATCAATAAAAGTAACATAATAACTTGAACCCCCAAGAGATGATACCTGAGCTGGCCCCTACACATCAAAATGCACCATCTCTAACTTACTCTCTTTCTTTGTAGGTCCAACCTTGAGAAACCTTACTCACTTATTTTTCCCATATATGCAATCCTCACAAAACTCCAAACATATTTCTATTTATCCAGAAAATTCTTCTTTATGATGTCCATGCCCTTATGGCTCATATGATCCATCCTATAGTGCCATAATGTTGTATCTACATCTGAAGTCACAAGATTACAATCATTAGTACTATCAGTGGATAAATACAAGGTTCCAACCTTCTTACCTTTTACCACCACAAGAGCACCCTTGGTAACCTTCCAAGAGTTAGCTGTAAATATCACAGTACAACCATCACTTCCCAATTGCCCCACCGATATAAAATTTCTCCTTAATGTAGGCACATGTCTAACATCCTTCAATAGCCATGTATTCCCATTCTACATCTTAACCCGAACAAAACCTTTTCCAACTATACTGCAAGGCTCATCATCACTAAGAAAAATATGCCCAAAATCCCCTTGAACATAATCAACAAAATAATGCCTATGTGGAGTAGCATGAAAAGAAGCCCCTGAATCTAAAACCCAAGATTCAAAGAATATTATGTAAAGAAAGAATCAAAGCATCCTGCATACATTACCCGATGCCACATTTTCCTCGTTGTTTTCTTCTTGTTGTTTCTTCTTTTCCTAAGCTCCTAACAATCCTTCTTTGCATGCCCAGACTTTCCACAGTTCCAACATACATCTTGCTCTTGGATTTTGACCTTGCCTAATCTTTTGATTTTCCACGGTTTTCTCTATTCTTCTGTCTCCCTCTAGTTTCAATCACAAAGCATTCCCTAAAGTAGAAGATTTCCCAAAGCTTTTTCTTTGCATTTCCTCACTTACAATCACCCCTACAACATCCTTAAACTTCAACTTTGAGTTAGCTAGAACCGAGTTGCTTACCACCATTACCAGGTTATTCCAACTTTTAGGTAAAGAGCACAAAATTAATAAAGCCCTAACTTCTTCATCAAATTCTATCAGAATCAAGCTAGTATATTCACAACCATATTGAAATCATTTAAATGATCTACATCTTGAACTATTCTCAAAATCTTCATATTAAGCAAATTTTTCATTAAAAATATCTTATTAGAGGCAGAGGGTTTTTCATACAACTTCCCTAATGCATCCATCAGTTCTTTTGTAGTCTTTTCCTTTGAAACATTAAATAATACCAAAGATGCAAGACATAGCCGGATCATTCCAAGTGCCTTCTGATCCAACAAATCCCATTCCACATTTTTCATACTCGAGGGTTTGTTCACCTTCTAAGATTAGAGTATAAAAATCCTTCTGATAAAGGTAATCTTCCATCTGCATCTTCCAAAGACTGAAATTCTACCCATTGAATTTATCAACCCTAGATTTTCCATCATCTGCCATAGCTCCCACTCAATATATTACTTTCCCTATGATTCAACACTTCAGAAAACCAAACTAGGATCTCGATACAAATTGTTAGGGAATAAGAGATAAAATATGTGGAATAATCCCTTACAGAATCGTAATAAGAAAACTAATATGCAAAAAAATATTACAGATCTCAAATAAAAGTGTAGAAAAATAAAACAACACGAGAGATAGGATTTAACGTGGTTCACCCAATTTGGGCTACATCCACCAAGAATCACTTGCTCATATTTTATTAAAAGCCTCCACTCTCTCAATACACTACCTAGATCCGTTTGGTGCTATGCTAAACAAACTCTATAAATTCACACCCGAATTCAAAACACATCATCGTAATACATTTGCTTGTATATCTATCATATGCATAAGACCATATAAATAGACAATTTCTTAAGCAGTTTGATACAAAAATGTGGGTATCAAAACCATGGGCAAAAAACCGTGGGTATCAAAACAATTGGTACCGAAAAACCATGGGCCCAAAAACATTCCATAATGGTTACCCATTACCCATGGGTTAATAAACCACCCATGAAAATTTTCTTTGGGGGCTTCGCCCCCGAACCCCCTTGACCCACTCACCGGTGAGCGGGAACACCGTAAAAATACTCGAGTGTAACACATAGAAGGTGTACCACACTCTAACATGAAAACAGGCTCCACAAACATAACATGTGGGGCTGCAGAAAAATTTAAGAAATTTTTCCAGCATTAGAATTAAAATTTTATGTTCCAAAATCCTCCCACACCTCCACCGAGCCATGTGGTAGCACCCGATTGGCTGCGGGTTGGCGGAGCTGCGGGAAATTTAACAAAAAATTCCAAAAATGCTTTATAAAATGGTTATGTTAGAAAAGTTATACCCCTCCACCATGCCACATGGTAATACCTAATTGGATGCAGGATGGTGGGGTCACGAGGGAAATTTAACTTTAAATTTTTCCAAAGTTAAAATTTAAATTTTTAATCGTTAGAGATTTTTTTATGGTTGAATTGAAGTAGAAACTTCAAAGGGCCATAACTTTAGATAGAGAGCTTAGTTTTGGGAAAAAAGGACTTTCTAGAAATATCTCGATTCCCTCTTTTCACATGAAAACATTAATTTTAGATTTTGATGAAGTTTAAGGGGTCAAATTCATGAAAACATTTTACAGGTTCTAACAGAGCAGACTGGTAAATTTTAACTTATAAATTTTGTTCAATTTTGTCATTCATTCACTTTCAACATGTCAAACAGACATGGGGAAATGTTCTTAGATGTATTTCAGGAATTTTTCAAGATTCAATTGGTTTAATTGAGTTGCAAATTAAAATTTTACATCTCTTGACAACAAAATGACTGTAAGAGGTTTAGACCAATTTTGCAATGTTTTGAAGGATTTTTCCTTAAGTGTTTTAGCCTTGATTAACTTCATTAATATCATAGCATGCTATATTTTAATGTTCCAATGTTCATTATTGTTTTTAGGCTCGAACTTTGTATTTTTGAACTTTAAATTTTAAAACAGAGGTCGATTAAAAAGGGTCTATCTAAATTTTCCATCATTCAAGTATGGAAGTTCATTCTAATCCTAGTCAATTCCATTTAGTTGATTCAAAAACCACTTAATGGGTAAAGAGAAAAGTCTGGTTTCCAATTTTTTCATATTTTCAAACGAATAAAGTAATATAATTCCTTCATGCGTATTCCTTTATTTCAAACAGAGATTTCAATAACATTTAAAGATCATATTTCAATGCAACAATGAAAATGAAGAAACGTATTGCAATCCTTTATTGATTTCAAATACAACTTTACATCTCTCAATTCCTTGAATGCAAATAATAGATTTCAATTTCTTTCTTTCAAATGAATAGAACAGAGTATATATATCTTTCACATTTCGAATTTACAACTCCCATAGCTCAATACAAAGTATCTTTCCATTACAAATAATATACAGAATCATCCACTTCAAAGTGGGAAAGGTTACAATGAGATTTCATTTCACATGGAACTATCAAACTGTCTTTCTCCTCTGCTCTAGAACAACAACATAAATTTCTCCTTTTGGATCACAACAAAGGCAGGGGAAAGGCAAACGCTCTCCACCCAACCAAGACATCCAATGAAGAGGATAAGCCATCCTTCTTCATTGGACCCAGATCCCCAACCATAAATCAATAAAAGATGTGATTCAACCCATGACAACAAGGCTTCCACAACACACATGCAACATTTTCAAATTTTAAACACAATTAAAAATAGAATGTAGTTTGCAACTACATTAAAATATACAAACAAGACTAAGGCTCCATCAAGCAAACAAAAGGAGCAAAGAATTATGGGGGAAGATATTTATGCCTCCTAATGGGAGTTGGGTATCCACCTATAATAGACTGCTAATAAAAACACCTCCCATATATCCTTATGCCCCCACAGGTCCTCCTTCTACCCCTCACAAATTTTCCTTATGCCCCCCACAAAGTAAGAAATGCAATGCCATTTCTTTTCCAAGGTAGAAACCCAATCCTAACTCCCTCCACAAGAATTATGATTCCACTAGAATTCCCTTATTCCCCCGCATGGATTCCCATAACCTTATCCTACACCATTCCTAGGCAGTCTACCCAAAAAATCCACAAACATGCTAAAACATTCACACGATAACATGTACATTCATAAAGAAAAAGAGTATTTCAAGAACCAAGATCTTACCTCTCCATGAAAGAGTTGTCTAAGTTTAAAAATATCAAGCTTTCTAATCCCAAAATACAGTCTAAAATCAACAACCAATCACCTTCCAAAAGCAAAGAGCTCCAAAACAACAAAATAATTCCCAAAAAGAATTATGAAAAATTTCAACAACCCAAAACAAAGCAAGGATTTATAATTTTATATAAGAGGGAAGAGAAGAGAATGAGGTGGATCCATGTAGGATCCCACATCGACATCCTCAATTCCAACACAAAAGTCAAATTTGTTCTTCAATGCACAATAAAGAGGTGGGTGAATAACATGATAATAAACTTATACACTTCAAAAGCCCACACCCCATAAGGACTGAATTTAATAAAATGTAAGAAAAATGCAATTAAAATTACAACTAGTCATATCAAAATGCATAAATAAGGTCTAAATTCAACCCTCCAACCATAGGTAAGGTTGGTATGCAAATTTAAGAGGTATGTGACAAGCATAACTTGTCGCACAAGACTCCAAAATTAGTCTCCAAGGACAAATTCGGATTTCCAAGGAGGTGGAGTGTTTCATACTAAAAATCTAACTTACACAACTCTTACACATACATACACATCACTTACATATGAAGTGTCTCAAATAATCATCATGCATCATAACTAAATCAAGATCAACAATAATCCATGGTCCAAAATATAATATCATACTAAACAAAAACCATAATAATGTCCATAATGTAATCAACAATATCAAGATCGGTATCAAAATGTGTCAAAGGGAGGTGGGCACTACATCCCCCTCCCCTTAGACTCAAATTCCTCTTGGAAGTCACTAGAAAAATGTGGAAACTTAACCCGCAATAATGTAGCATCGTCCCATGTAGCTACAGGTCTTGCCATATCTGTCCCACTACACCCGGATCTCGATCAATCTCTGCATCGAAGGCCCGGGGTCCTATGATCTATAATGCAAACAGGGTCCACCATCACCTTCCCCCGATCTTGCACTGTGTAATGGGGTCCAATCTAGCACATGATAAGGATCTGTAATATATCTCCTAAGAAATGAAACATGAAACACATCATGTCTCGCTGCAAGCTAGGTGGCAACGCTCGAAAGTAAGCCAAAGGGCCGATACGTTCCAAGATCTCTAAGGACCAAAAAATCTAGGAACTAACTTAGACCCTTTTATGTAATGGATAGGGCTCTTATGTGGCCCGACATGAAGGAACACCTTCATGCCCACATCAAAACTTTGGTCAGTCTATGCTAATCCACGTACTTCTTCTTTCTATCTCTGTGCCTCCTGTAATCTATATTTGATCAAAACCACCGCTGCTCGATGTTCTACGCAACAATGCTAGTCTAAGAGAATCCTGTCCTCTAGCCTATCCTAGCTAAGAGGTGTCATGCACTCTCTACCATAAAAATCCTAAAAAGGAGCCATGCCTACGAAACTCTGAAAACTATTATTGTAAGTAAACTCCAACAAGTACATGTACTCCTCCCATCTAGAATATTGATCGATCACATATGCTTTGAGCATGTCCTCTAAAATTTGATTCACCACTCAATCTGTTCCTCGTCTCAGGGTGATATGTTGTGTTGAAATTGATCTTCTTCCCAAGGGCATGCTACATGGTAGTCAAAAAATGGAAAGTTTACAAAGGATTGCAGTAACACTAATGATCTTCTGATAATCCCGTGCAACCTAAAGATCTCATCCATGTATACCCATGCCACTACTCTAGCTATATAAGTGGTCTTCACCAGAGAAAAGTGAGCCAATTTTGTCAATTTATCAATCATCACCATGATGGAATTGTGGTGATATCTCGACATCAAGAGCCCAACAATGAAGTCCATGAAAATGGTGTCCCACTTCCATTCCAGTATAGCTTGACGAAAAATAAGGCTAGATGGATGTTGATGCTCGGTCTAAACTCTCTGGTACTCTAAAAATTGTGACATGAATTAGGCCATATCTCTATGAATTCCTCTCTATGATACAACTATCTCAAGGTGGCATAAATCTTCTTCACCCGAGATGGGCTGAATAAGGTGCAGATGTGCCTCTTCTAAGATGTCCCGCCTCAAGTTTCCATCTCTGAGAACATAAATCTAGCCTTTGTGGCTGAGAATACCATCTTCCTCTAAATAAAAACCATCAAAATTCCCCTCGAGGGGTCTCTGAGACTTGATCTCTACTCGAACTACAATGTAGAAGTTGTCAAGAGGAAGCTGCTGAAGAATCCTACTCCGTAAATTTGTGCTCACTGAGGTGGCTATAGCCACATGTATCCATCAATTGAGAGCATATGCCACCACATTCTCCTTCCCTTTCACATGCTCTATCTCGATATCATACTCACAAAGCAACTCCATCCAATGCCACTGATGAGCGTTAAGATTGGGCTATGTGAAGAGGTGACGAAGACTCAGGTGATCTGTCCTAAATGTTAATCTCCTACCAAGAAGAAAGTGCCTCCATCAAAACAAGGTGTGCACAACTACTGCAAGCTCAAGATCATGAGTTCTATAGTTGATCTCATAATCCTTGATTTTGTGAGACTCAAAAGCCACTACTCTACCCTCCTACATCAACACACCTCCAAACCCTTCTAACGAAGCATCCATGTGAATGAAAAACTCACCCTGTGGATCCAACATTATAAGAATAGGTGTTGTAGTGAGAAATTACTTCATTGTACTGAAGTCCTACTCACATTTGTCTGATCAAACAAACTTATTCTCTTTCCTCTCCTACGAAGGGAAGTGATGAGTTTTTCAATCTAAGAGTAGTCCCGAACAAATATCCACTAGTACCCTACTAATCCCATGAAGCTACGCACCTTCGTCACAAAGTGGGTTCTAGCTAATCTATAATGGCTCTAATATTGGAATGATCGACCATGAAACATTCCCTAGAAATGATGTGACCCAAATACTGCACCTCCATCTCGAAAGACTACACACTTCTCCAAGTTCCCGAAAAGTTGTTGTTCCCAAAAACACTCAAGAACCTCGGTGAAGGTGCCCCTTGTGCTACTCATGTGTACATGAGTAAATAAAAATGTCCTCAAGTAATATGAGCATGAAGCTATCTAAGGTCTTGAATACCCCATTCATCAAACTCATAAATACTGCGCGGGAATTAGTCAAACCAAAAGGCACCATTGTGAACTCATAGTGCCCATATCTCATACAAAAAGAAGTCTTATGAATATCCGCCTCCGTAATCCTCAACTAATGGTAACTTGAATTAAGATCAATCTTAAAGAAAATTGTGGCTCCCTTCATCTGATAAAATAAGTCATCAATACGTGAAAGTGGATAACGATTCTTTATCGTTACCTTATTCAGCTGGTCATAATCAATAAATAACCGTAAGGATCCATCCTTTTTCTTCACAAAAATCACTAGTGCACTTGAAGGGAAACACTAGGATGGATAAGGCATTTCTCGAAAAGGCCCTCCAGCTACAACTTGAGCTCATAAAGCTCTGGGGTGGTCATCCGATAAGGTGCTCATGGGATGAGCTCTCTGCTCCCGAAACTAGATCTATATGAAAATCAATCCCACGTAGGGGTGGTAACCCTAGTAGCTCCCCTAAAAAGACATCTATAAACTCTCTTAAAATGGGATGATCATCTAGCGATGGTCCATTACACCCATCCTCGATATGTTACTAATTGTAATAGCATGCATATGACAACCCCATCACACAAACCTCTTAAGGTGTATACGAGAGATGGTGCGAATAGAAATGGGTCTCCCGACCCCTAAAATCACCGACTCAACTCCCAATCATCTACACAAGATATAATCTTGTGGTAACAATCCATCCTCGCACGCGTGTGTGATAACCAATCCATACCCAAGATGACTCCATATGAGCCCAAGGGAAGGATGTGGAGATCGAGGTAGTGGTGAAAGGTCCAAAATCTACCACACACTCGTTAACTAAGGAGTATACAGAGATCTTGGCTCCATAAGCCATCTCAACATCCTAACTACGACCCTACCTAAGTGCTACCATTCTGCATCTCTCTATTAAATATGGTGTAATGAAAGAAACAAAAGAACCAGAATCAAACAATATAGAGGTAGGAATACCCCAGGCTGCTTACTGTAGTCTCAATGACTATACTCGATGCTCGACATTGTAGTCCTCAACCACTACATAAATCCTATGGCTGCATCCCATGTCACCAATAATCAGCTCTAGATATGTGTCTTACCCTTGTTAGGATTAGAGGGTAGTCTCTTTAAAAATGTCTCATAACTCCACAACCAAAATAACCACCTGATCCTCTCTAATGAGTAGCACCTATAATAGGTGCTCTGGAAGTCTGTGTTGTGGATCCTAATGATCCAACGGTGCTCTATTGGCCTCTACTATTGAGCTCCCACTAACTAAGGTCTAGGTCCACCTTATGTCCTAATGGGACCCCTAGGAGGAGGCCCCATACTCTAACCTATCTTGTCACATCAACTCTCTGTGGAGTTATATAAGGTGGGTGGGACTACTACTGCTGCTTTGGGGGTGGTCTAAATGATGACTATGAAGAACATTAGACACCACAAGGAGGATGAGCTTATCCCCTTGATCTACTGTCCTGCATCTGTTGTATGCAGCTCCGAACTCGGTCTCTATCCTGCTGGGTCTTTCCCTAAGTATCCTCTACTATATAGGCCTTCTCGATGGCCTCAACTAATGTCTGTGGACAATGGATCCGCACTACACCTCTAATGTCTAGATTCAGGCCTTGATGAACCTATGAATCTGCACCTTGTCATCATGCATGTACTTAACATACTAGAGTAGATCCAAAAATCTACTCTCATACTCAGACTATTGTAAGAAATGCCTATCGGAGGTCATGAAACTCATCTATCCACTATTTTATGAACCTCCATGAAAAATTTGTACTCTAGAAATGCTCCTCAAAGAGCTCCTAGGTAATTGTCTCAGAATCAACATGGAGCTTCTTCTCCTTTGTCCTCCACAAAACACTAGCTCCATCCCTCAGTAGATGGATCACAACACAAGATTTTTTGTTGCTAGAACAAGGACAGAGCTTGAAAGCAACCGCTCAAGCTAACTAGCCATACCTCTACTTGAAATCTACCTATGTCACATGAGTAATGTGATGGCTGAAGCTTTAGGATCTCCCTGATGTGATCTGCGTAGCTATGGTTTGATGACCTCTGAGGCCTCTCTGCATGCTCATGCCTAAGCCTAGGGCTCCGAGACCTCTCTCTATGCTCTGAAACTTGGTCACCTTTTCCACTCTGTGGTAACTCTTCCTAGATGACTCTGCATGGGAGTTATCTCCTTCATGCTCCTCACTAGGTGAGGAAATACCCGACCCTCAATGGAAGGGACTTTGTCATGTCCGGCTACATGTCCTCCTACCGATTCTCTGCATAGAGAAGCGTTAACCTCATGAAGTGTTTGCAAAATACGGGGTAGGATGGATGCTACAACATGATGATGGTGGTGGTAATTCTAAGTCTATGTGAAAAGGCTCATCATCTTGTTTGTGCCTTACGCACAAAATAAAATGAGAGTTAGTTCCTTATTCTAGGTCTTACTCAGTTTCCATGTTTACTAAAATGTGAAAATTCCAAACTAAACTGTTTTCTAGATTTAAAAGTGTGCTAAGTTTTAAAGTTCATGTCTCAAGTTTCTAGTGTGCCCAATGGTCCAAGATTTTGAACCACTACTCTGATACCAAGTGTAACGCCTATTAAAACAACCCACTTGAGACCCAAGAACAACCTAGGATTAGTTAGGAAAATTATGGAATAATTTTACTTTTATTAAAAAGAATGTACAACCATGTTACAAGGAAGTAGTTGTCCCTAACATGTTATCAAACAATTAAAATCTACTAGAGTCTATTTTCCATTTATTTATAATTATTATAGGACATAAGGTCCAAATTTTAGAGTTATAAGCCTTAATTAGGTTCATAGGAAAAAAATTCCTCACCATACCCATTCTCTAATAAGATTAAAGTTTCAATTTGATTTTTCTAATACTTAACACATTCAAAAAAATTCCTAAATCACTCCCATTGGATAGGAAATTTCCTTACCTTTCCAATGATATAAAGAAGTCCTCCTAACTCCTTATAACACTCAAGTTATGGACCAACGGACCTTAGGAGGAAGCTTTTCCCAAGGGCGAGCCTGCGGGGCTAGGGGAGAAAATTTTCCCTTGCACGGGTCTGCGGAGAAAGGAGAATTTTAGCACTTTTTCCCTCTTCGGGAAAAAGCATGATTTTCCTCCACACACCTGTAGGCCCAAAGAGGACATGTGTCGGCTTGAGAGATTTACCATCGGGAAGTCGGGTCGTCGGAGAGATTTTTGACTTTAATATTTTAAGGGTACAAAGTTCAAAGTATTAAAATGTTGTGTGCCTCCTCTATCACCTAATTATTCCACGTGTCATATTTCCATTGATCACGTGTGGCAGGGCGATGGGGAAACTTAAGAAATGTTGCCCAAAATGGTAAAAAGGTTAAGTTTCAATCACGGGTCCGCGTGTCCCGAAAAAATAATTTTTCCAAAGAAAAGGTGGGGATGCGTGGGTGTGGAGAAATTTATGAATTTTTCTAGCATTAGAATTAAAACATTAAGTTCCAAAATATTCCCACACCTCTGTTGAGCCATGTGGCAACATCCAATTGGCATGCGGGTTGGCGTGGTTATGGGAAAATTTATAATTTTTTTCAAAACTACTTTCCTAAAAGGTTGAGTTAGAAAAGTTCCGCCTCCACCACCGTGCCATTTGGTAGTACCGATTGGATGCGGGATGGCGGGGTCACGAGGAACTTTAGGGAATTTTTCCAAAGTTAAAATTTAAATTGTTAACCGTTAGAGATTTTTTTTTTTGATGAATTGAAGTAGTAACTTCCAAAGGGCCATAACTTTAGATAGAGAGCTCAATTTTGGGCAAATGAGGACTTTCTCAAAATCTCTCGATGACCTATTTGCACAAGAAACATTAATTTTAGATTTTTAGGAAGTTTAAGGGGTAAAATTCATGAAAAATTTCTGCGAGTTCTAACAGAAAGGTGATAAATTTTAACTTATAAATTTTGTTCAATTTTGTCTTTCATTCAATTTCAACATGTCAAACAGGCATGGGTAAATGTTCTTAGATGTATTTCAGGAATTTTTCAGATTCAATTGGTTTAATTGGTCTAAATTTAAAAGGTATGGGACAAGTCTAACTTGTCCCGCGAGCCTCCAAAATTAGCATCCAAGGACAAATTCAGATTTCCAAGGAGGTGGAGTGTTTCATACTCCAAAATATGACTTACATAACTCTTACAAATACTTACACATCACTTACACATTTAATACTCACACTAATTCTCCACAATTAAAAAATTAATGAAAGGGGTAAATGCATCACAAAATATCAATCAAAAATCAAGGCGAGGAGACGGGAAGGAGAAGAAATACAAAATAATCACATGCAAACAATAATAAAAAGGAACCACATTAATAAATACATAAATCCCTTGTCACAATCAAAGGTAATCCCCCCCCATGGGAATCCCTAACAAAAACAACACACACACACACACAACATGTTGCCATGGTGACCTTTTCAAATTCATCTAGAATTCTAATGTGGTTGGTCTCCAATCCCACGATGTTTGTTTTGATAGTTTAACCTACAAAACACAAATACCTCCTTCGGCCTTGTTTCCATATAAGAACATTCAAAGTTATATAAATATAATCAAAAAATCATCTATACAAATGAATCACAACAACATCAAGGCAATTAACAATATCACTTACTATTTATATCAACAACTATATCATCATCATATAATGTCCATTTTCTAGGTGTACTCATAATATCCAAAATTGCATGTCCAGAACAACATTCATAATTTATCATCCGTGTCAAATAGTATATCGTCATCCATAAATGAAGTGTCTCTAATAATCATCATGCATGATAATGAAATCAAGATCATCAATAATCAATGGCTCAAAATCTAACATCATACTAAATAAAAACCATAATAATGTCCATAATGTAATCAATAGTATCAAGATTAGTATCAAATGGTGTCAAAGGAAATGGGCACTACATCTATGATCGTGTAATCATCATAGATCACATGAAAATCTCACTTTTCACAATATTTTTGAACACTTCTCTATACCTTTACACTCTCTTACATCAAGTGTACACTTTCTTGTACATACTTTTACACAATTCTAAGTTATTTATCATATATATGAATTTGAGTGCACTCTTTCTCTCTCTTATTTTTAGAGGTCCTTCCTTACAAGAAATAGGAACTACGAGCTAAAAAACAACAACTACAACGTAATACATATGCATACATCCCTAGGGTCACTTTCCTTTATAGTATTCATGCTTCATTTTGTAGCATTCCACTCTACACTTGTCCACTTGTCATGCTTTTCATCATACCATCTAGAAGAACACATGGTACACATCCCTTATCTACTTTTTTAATGAGTATTCAGTTAACAACATAAGGTGGGGCAAAATATAGACACTAATTCATCTGCTTGGGTACATTTCTAGGTCCTAAATACATATTATCATTCATATGATTCCTAAGCATGAAAACTAGTAATTGACGAATGTAATTGGGCATTTTTATGTGTTTCTAGTTGGTCTTAAACACCTTAAGGCCTAGTCACAATTTTATTGATTTATCTTTCATGGCTCTAGACACCAACATCCATCTTGAACAAGAGCACATATAAATACACATTTTTCATTTATGGGTTTTACTTCTAGTTAAAAATTATGAAACTCAAACAAGGGAATCATATAAATACATAGGTATGTGACCAAAATCAAGGAAAAATCACTAAGAATACACTATCATCACCTAATATTGTATCCAAATGCACCTAAAACAATTCAAGGTATCCACCTAGCATTTGTTCAAGGGAAAAGGAAATGCATTTTTGCATACACAACATACAAAGGGGAAATTATTTATTGTATCTAAACATTCTATCTACATTGTTACATTTTTTCTATCCCTCTAACAATTTTTATTCACACTAGGGCATCATTCTCACGGACACTCACAAAAACTACATGCGATGCAGAGACGTGAGTACAACACTCGTTTGTAAGTTTTCTGTTGAGGAGACCATTAGGGTCACTTTAACTCCCATTATATATTTATATTTAATGTTTTTTTGTAGGTGAACTTCTACTTTTTTTAGTTACATGTACCTTGTAAATTTATTATGCAACCATCATGCCACAAATATAGAGTAACTTCTGCAATATACTTGCAACACACTTGAGATTTGACATATAGCTTTGCAAGGTCATGGGTGCCCAAATGTGGTTATAATTTCCCCATGAACCCCTTCCCAGCCATAATTACCTTCTTTCAACCTTGTCCAATATGAGTTTTGGAATTTATAAATCTTGATTACGACGTTTCCTTCATTTTGTTCATCACTTCCCACTTCTTTAAGATCACTTCAAGACAACGTATAAATCAGCTAAGTCCTCTTTCCTTATTCTTTGCTTAATGTTTCAAATATTACATATTATTTTTCTTGTGTCATTTATTTATTAATACATTCCTACATTATTGGTTAATTAGTGATTCTACAATACCTTTATTTAGTTAACAATTAATTAAATCATTTGGTGAACCATTCACTGGAATCTAACCTTCCCTTTAGGGTTTTTATTTTATGTCTGTCACTAGTAGTTTTTTTTTGGTTTCTTTCAATATATCAAGCTTTTTCCCTCTATTAGTATATCTCCTAAATCAATGGTTGAATCCGATAACCCATTTTATAAATTATAGAATATTACTTTAGAATAACTTGAAACCTCTAATAGTGAGTAATCATATGACGATGAAAACAATCTCGATCAACAATTAGAAAATTTCACTAATTTCTGTCAAACTTTACGCTCTAACCTTTAGTAGATTATGCACATTCTCAATGTTT
This sequence comes from Taxus wallichiana var. yunnanensis, assembly GCA_018340775.1. Taxonomy (NCBI): domain Eukaryota; kingdom Viridiplantae; phylum Streptophyta; class Pinopsida; order Cupressales; family Taxaceae; genus Taxus; species Taxus wallichiana. The sequence continues at coordinate 475,143,536 of CM031241.1, forward strand.
TACCCGCTTGTAAACACTCTCGAGAGTTTTCTTATATACCTCTTGTAGGTTCTTATTTGGATGTGATGGCCTCAACATAACATCTTAACATTCCTACTTCCACCCCTATATCCACCACTCCCTTTCTCCATCCCATTGCTTCTAATACACAACCTCCTTCCTCAACCCTTCCACCTAATTCTACTATTCCCATGTTTTTTCCTACTCCTACTAACGATTTCACTCAACCTCTTATCTTCCACACTCAACAAGTCTCGTCTTTTTGTTTACAACACTTAGCCTCTCTATATCGGGATCTAAAAATTCCAATCCGTCACTTAAGCGAGCTACTTTGTGTTCTTCTCCATCTCCCGACTCCTCTTTGCTACTTTAAAATCATCCGCCATACCATTTATTCTTATCTAATTCCTCCAAACTTCATCACCTCTAAGTTTCCCACCTTTCATTTCCATGGTTACTATCAAGATCATCTCAAATATTTCTAAGAGGCATGTCTAAATTATTTAGATTATCATACTCTACTATTTTAGATATTTCTTAGGAGTCTTTAGGATTACACCATGCATTGGTTTTAGGATCTACAAATTCATTCAGTCACTTATTTTATGCACTTATCCGATGTTTTTCTTCCTCATATTCAATCAATATAGGTGCCAAGATCTCTTATGTGAAACTTTCTCAAACAAAAAAAGATCCACTAACCATCTAGGAGACTATGTACTTATTTATAAGAACAAGATAGCTAAGAATACAAATGTGTTTGTTGTTACTAAATTGAAATATTGTTTTTTCCAAATTATTTTACCTCCATTACAAGATAGATTCATATATTCTAGCTCTCCTTTCGATCAATTATGTCATATTTTAAACTGCGTGAAGTCAAACCATAGTTAATGGAAAAATTCAAATACCACGATACTTCTTCATCGTCTTGTAATAAGTTTCAATCTAATTCAACATTCCAGCCATTTCCTAAGGCTGATAAAGGAAATGAAACTATTAATACCATGTGTCGTCTTGAAAAGATTTAATGTTTAACTTTGAAGTGTAATTTCACAAAGTTACCATTTGCCCCTCATTTTCTATTTCCTCAACTGATCGAAAGCAATATAATTACTCTTACACCACCACTCAATATTTATCAATATCATTCTCATTACCAAAATTATGATGAAAATAATAAATGTGACTATCATCAATTCATTGGGCATTCCATTGACCATTTTTCAAAATCGGTAATCTCATACAGGATCTTAATGAAAATAATTCACTAGAGCTCCCTCTTCCATCTGCTTCGAAGCTAGTAAATGACTAGTCAAAGCTAAAAAATAATGACCCTTTACCAAAACATAACAAAAAGGTCATTATTCTTTGCATAATGATACATTTCTTGCTCAACGTCCTCCTTCATTAAGGCCCTTGGCTTGCTTTTCACTTCTACTGATGCATCACCATTAACTATGTCATTTTCACATCAATATTATCATGTGTAACATTCTCCTCGACTTATTACAAATCATTTCTTCAATTGAATCATATAATGTCAATAACACCATGATATATCTAGAGGATCCTATCGGTCGCGCTCTATTGCACTTCTTATGGATATCAAATGTCCAATATCTACTATCTCATATCTAGTTCTTAATTCTTTTGCTACATTAGACTACCCATTCCAGTTGGGCCTCTTACTATGACTATTTCATTGGTTTTCAAATCTTCCATGGAATCTTTTGACATGCTCATATTTTTTCCTTGGCCCTTCATAATTCAAGATATTCCTTCAATGAATAAGTTATGTCTGAATTTCATACAAAATAAGAAAATTATCACTATCAAAGGCATGCTACCTTTTCCACCGTTTCCTAAACCTAGTCTTAAATATATCCTTCCACCACATACAGTATATAGGCTTCCATGACCTATAAAATATAAGGTACATTTAACACCTAGCTGTTCTCCTAATCACACCACGACCTACTTCTTGACATTTTCATTCACATCGGTGCACTAGTCCATCTCGGTGTCATAATCCCCTTACTCGGAAATAATTCACATAGATGTTCACCACCTCCTTTTCCACATAGGTGTCCTTGACATGTATTTCATTACTCTCATAATCAATTTTTCTCGAGAATTGTGAGATTCCTTTATCTTCTCAACCATCGGGTAGAGAGGAATTTTCCGTTCACTATCATTGGATAACATTCTATCCTTCACTCACATGGAGGCATCATACTTTGTTCCCACCCTTCGATCATTATCAATTCTTTTTATTCTCTACACATACACAATATGGTATGCACTTTATATTTATTCTCTCTTACATATCTTCATACACACATGGTATCATCATTACCCTATGATGAACTCTAGTTCCACCATTCATAATTGATTGTTGAGGGTATAAATTATAAATGACCATCACCTTACTCACAATATTCATTCTCTACACTTCAGAAATACCTTTCTAACACGCATTTTAAAACCTTTTCCCAATAAAGAACTCTTGTTTTATGGTTAATTCTTTCTTTTTTGAGGAGTGTTTATAAATAAACCTCATCTCATGCTCATACACATATGTATGGGGCACACTACTCCTATCAAATTTGTATTACATAACCCTCCATTACATTCCATAACATATAATGCTTATTACATGTCTTTGTTGCGGTAACTCTTTCTTACTTATACTTACATGATACACTTTTCTTACTATATTAGTGAGATACCTAATATGTCAACATCATTTCTATATACATGCATGTGCGTTCACATGGTCTTTTGGAGTAAATAAAAATTTATTACAACTCCTCACACAATGCATGATGTTCGACAATGCAACTCTCACGAGTCCTACTATGGCTCGCGTGGGAATCTCCCTTTACTAATTTTACAAATCACATGTGTTATTGTTTCATAATTTTCTACTTTTACATTCTAAAACATCATTTGCATTCATACATACATGATTTGACATTTTTTTTATCTTTCTAACATGCTAATAGGTGCTTCATATACAAATTTTTTTTTCACAAACTATATGACACCATGGTTTTCTATACACTTTTCTTTCCATTTTCTTGGCATTGTATGCTATTTTTGTGGGCCTTTCCCTATGTCTTATTTGAATCAATTTTTTTCTAGATTTTGGTCATACTTCCCTAATTGTCTTGTGATTGTGAGCGATGTCCCATGTATGAAATATGATTTTCACATTCTATCGTGTACACACACTTGATTTTTTCTTATTACATGCTTGCTATTTTACTACTAAAACATGTACTAGCCCCTTTTTTTCACGTGCCTTAGTTTCTACCATAAAAATATATTCCCCTTATAGGGATATAGTTCTTATCAACATCCGATCCTCTCTCGGGATGTATTCTCCTATCAACGTTGCATGTAAAACAAATGAGGGTGGCATACATTAGGTGAATAAACCACTCTTACAAAACCTCGAAGCTACAATTACATTTAACATAGTTCAAAATCCACATAGGCGGATACAATTATAGAATGAAAAATTATCTCGAATTAGGTCCTAAGCACAACACAAACACCGTGCTAGATTAAGACACTAGTACTTGGGAACTCTTGACTTCTCCTAGTGCTAATTTCCTAAGGGAAAATACAACCAATTTCTCATATCAACAAAGTTCAAAGTAGTTTGTGGAGATGTTTTCACATTATAAGCATAGTCCTCTAGTAAGAAAAATGCATGCTATCTACTTTTTAATCGGAATGAACAAAGGATTAAATTTTTTAGGGACAACAAGAACACGCCATATGTAGTGGTGTTTATCAAGTAGAGTCATGGAAAGAGAATAACACTATACCTCTCTCCCCAATCCTTTCTCCTTGGCGTGAGATTGCCCAAAAGCTTGCACTTTATGTGAGATCACCCAAAAACTCACATTTAGTATGAGATTTCCATAAAAACTCACATTTGACATGCGATCACCTCAAAAAACTGCTCTTGAAAAATTTTAACATCTAAATCCATTCCATATTTATTAATAAACAATAAATAGTCAACATGAATAATTTAATTCACCTCTCAAACACTAATTGTGCTCTAGTAATTTTATTAGTTTAACATGCTTGCAATATTCTAGCTTCCATTATGTTGTTTTAACTAAATGAGAAATTTCCTATAATATTTATTCAAAAATAAAAATTTATATAGATAATTCTACTTAATTAATTTTATGGTTGATACAAAATTATCATCTAGCCTTCAACTCTAGAATCAATGATTTTTCTTTTTCTTTTTCTTTTAAATAATCACTTTGTGTGTGTTAGATCCATTATAATTTGGTTTTACCAAATTACATTATTTATAGCATCGACTCATCTCACTTGAATATATTCAATTTTTTAATAATTTGGATTACTAATGATTCCAAAAAGAAAAGAAGGGATGATATGACATACATACATACATACATACATACGAAAAAAACACACATAGAAAAGTTTTGTAGTAAGTGGTAGTCGATACACTCTATCTCGAATTGAAAAGTATTTGAAAGATTATTTGAAAAGATTGAAAGTAGTAAATATGATGTATATAGGTTTAACGATGAGTGATACAAGGAAGTACACTCTATCTTAATCGAAAAGTAGTTGAAAGTTTATTTAAAAGTTTAGAAGTAGTAGATACGATATATATGACTAAAAAAGTAGTCAAGATAATACTAGATAGACTTTATATGAAATGAAGAGTAGTTGAGAATATTATCTATGTTTTATATAAATTGAAAAATGGTAATTACATAAACATTAAATTAAAGTGTAACTTTTTAATATTAACCTTCAGACCCAAGGGCCAGGCGGATTGGAATGTTCTAGAAACTTACCAAGAGGAGAACCAAGATGAAAACCTTGGAGGCAAGCCTCGTGGGGCAGAGGAAGTAGACAACCAGCAATCACACTTCACACACTCATCCATCACATTAACAATTCAGATAATAAATAAAATTAAGAAAACAACATTAAAAATATAAAAGGCGACTCTTCAGGCTCTTTCGGCTTTGACCCTTCAACACCCTCGGCTCTCCCTGTGCCAGCCCAGAGTTGGGCACCAAAGCTTGCAAGCAGATATTCGCGGCGATGTAGACGACTGGACAAAATAAATAAATACGCGTCAATATTATTCAAATGGAAGCGATTTACTCATTTCTTGTTTTTTTTTTTTTTTAATGTGTATGGTTGGAAGCAGATATTCACTGCGATAATAGATTTTATTTGACTTCATAAACATACGTCGTCAGCCAGCACTCGACTTTGTAACCATACGTCCTCAGGCCACCAAACCAGGCCACCGAACCACCCAATTTCAGGCCACCAAACCAGGTCACCGAACCATCCAACCACCAAGCATTTCTTAAACCGATACGTTAAAATGAAAGTGGACGAGAACAACAAAATCTGCAAATAAGAAGCAGAGAATCTTAATCTATATATCATTTGTTAATCTTAATATATAAATCATTTGTTCTATAAACCCTAATCACCAATCATTATTAATTTATAAATCATTTGTAAATCACATACAACCATTCATGGTGCAGATCAACTATAGAAACACGTTTTTGAGAGGTTAGTCATCTCGCCGAGAATTGAACCTTATCCGTGAGATGCATATTTTATACTATTCCTAACAATAATTTTGTACAAGCCTATTATATCATTGAGTGCTGACGAATTTCATGCATTAAAACAGAAACTTGATATTGAATTGTGGGATTGTCTTGATTAAGTACATCATCCACGAAAATTTAATTCACAATTTCATTATCCCTAATTTTCATCTTTTTTACTATAAATAATGTTTTACGATCGCAAGAGAGTAGTCATGTGTTTTGTTATCTATTTTATGTTATCCTTGTGATATTTTTTTATTGGTAAAAAATAGAAAGGCTCTAAAGGCCATTACAATATGTAATATATTCATTGAGATCTCACAAGCAACTTACAATGCAAAAGCAAAACTATCCCAACAGATTCCAAGCCACCAAACAAGGGAACCCAACAATCCAACCACCAAAGCATTTCTTACACCGATGCGTAAAAATGAAAGTCGATGAGAACATCAAAATCCGCAACTAAGAAGTAGAGAATCTTAATATATACTACCACTATCACCCCATTTTTGTAAATTGAAAACACATTTATCCTTGTTCGGTATCCTCTTAGATTGTATATGTTTTAAGTCACCACCATCTAATTGGAATCCTTTTTATTTGAAGATACCGGTATCATGATTTCGACTTTCATATTTGTTCATGCATAATCATAATCTATTGTGACTAAATTAGTTATTTCCTCAATATTAAAATTTCTTGATTCCTCTACATTTTTTTGGCATGCCTCTATAAAGCACAAAACATGTTGAGATCTATACATTACTCCAATAGGTCTTCCTTAGCAAATAATACCTCCTCCAACTCCGACTCCTAAAATATGGCCACTTCTCCTTGCACCCCAAGATGTTGAGGAAAATATTTATACTATTGGTCTTGCTTAGTTACTAATCCCTTGTTTTTCTAAGGTTTTATTTTGTTAATTTTCTTCTTTAATATTTTTTAAGTGTTTTCAATCATGTGTCAAAGATCAAATTGTGCAAATTACTAACATTCTTATTTTCATGTTTTCTCAACAAAATTGCTCAAAAGCAAAAATAAAAAAATATTTACACCTATGGTAATTTTATCTTATTGTATTTTACTTCCTTTTACTTTAATATCACCATCAACACTTTTATTTTTTTGTATTTTGCATTTTCATTTTCATTGTGCACATCACATAGAAAAATATTTATCATGGTGTTTGGTGACAAATCACCCTAACCATAGCTCAAAGCTACAATTTAGTTAAGAAAGTACAAAATCATTGTCAAGAAGGCAGTTATAAAATTGCCCAAAATCCTACTTGGGTCCTCATGAACAGTAACACGACACAATATTTCATCACGGATCTATTCTCGAGGTCCGAAAATACTACTTGGTCACAAAATCTATGATCACAGAATCATCATACATCACTTGAAAAACTCACTTTTACAACATTTTTGAACACTTATCTATCCCTTTACATTCTCTCACATCAAGTGTACACTTTCTGTACACACTTCTAAATTATTTATCATATATAGAATTTAACTACACTCTTGCTCTTCTTTTTGGAGGTCCTTACTTACAAGATGTAGGAACTATGAGATAAAAAACCAACTACTGATGTAATACATATGCATACATCTATAGGGTCAATTTCATTTCATAGTAATCATGCTTCATTTTGTATTATTCCACTCTTCACTTATCCAATTGTCACGATTCTCACCATACGGTCTACAAGAACACATGGTACACATCCCTAATCTACTTTATGTTAGCGAGTATTGACTTAACAACATAAGGTGGGGAAAAATATAGACACTAAGTCATCCGCTTGGGTACATTTCTAGGTCATAAATACATACTATCATTCATATGATTCCTAAGCAATAAAACTAGTAATTGATGACTGTCGTTGGCCTTTTATTGTGTTTTTGGTTGGTCTTAAACACCTTAAGGCCTAGTCACAATTTTACTAATTTACATTTTATGGCACCAAACACCTACGCCCATCTTGAGCAGTGGCGCTTTGGTGTTGTTATCCCCTCTAGATGACCACGACCCTTTTCAACCTTACTCTCTTATTTTGTGTCTCTCTCATCCTTTAGGATCATTTTTCACTTATGGGTTAGACTTCTAGTTAAAAATATGAAATTAAAATAAGGGAATCATATAAATACATACTTATGTGACCAAAATCAAGGATCAGGAATAAGAATATACTATCATCACATAGGCTTGTATAAAAATGCACCTAAAGCAATTGAAGGCATCCACCTAGCATCTGTTCAAGGGAAAAGGAACTGCATTTTCTGCATACAAAACATAGGAAGGGGAAATTTTTTATTCTATCACACATTCTATATACATTGTTACATTCCATCTAGTTAGCTATCAAGTTTAATTTAGACTCAGGAATCATTCTCACACACACTCACATAAAATAAATGCATTCTAAGATGTAGTACAACACTTTCTTGTAATTTTTCTCTTGAGGAGACCATTTGGGTACCTTTAACTCCCCATTACATATATATATATATATATATATATATATATATATATATATATATATATATATGTATAATGTTGTTTTGTAAGTGAACTTGTATTTTTAAGTTACGAGTACCTTCTACATTTATTATATGACCATCATGCCACAAATAAAAAGTAAATGCAACATACTTGTCACACACTAGAGATCATACATATAGCTTTTACAAGGTCATGGGTGCCCAAATCCGAGTTAGAAGTGCCCCATGAACCCCTTCCCAACAATAGGTACCTTTTCCTACCTTGTCCATGAGTTTTGGAATATACAAATCTTGATTACGATGTTTCCTTCATTTTCTTCATCACTTCCCACTTTTTAAGATCACTTTAAGATAACGTATAAATCGGTTAAGTCCTCTTTCCTTCTTCTTTTCTAAATGTTTCAAATATTACATGTTAGTTTTCTTCTGTCATTTATTTATTCCTACATTTATACATTATTGGTTAATTAGTGAATCTACATACATTTAATTAGTTAAGAATTAATTAAATGATTTGGTGAACCCTTCACTCGAATCTAACCTTCCCTTTAGTGTTTTTCTTTTATTCTTGTCACTCATAGTATTTATATTCGTTTCTTTTAATATATCGAGATTTTTCCTTCTATTAGTATATCACCTAAATCAATGGTTGAATCTAATAACCCATTTTATAACTTATATAATATTACTTTAGAATACCTTGAAACCTCTAATAACGAGTAATCATATGACGATGACAACAATATCAATCAATAACAATTGAAAATGTCAATAATTTCTTTCGGGCTTTACGCACTAACCTTATTCAGATTATGCACATTATCAATGCTTTACCTACTTCTAAACACCCTCGAGAGGTTTCATCTATACCTCTTATAGGTTCTTCTTTGGCTGTGATGGCCTCCACCCGATTCTTAACATTCCTACTTCCACTTTTTTATCCACCACTCCCATTTTCCATCCCATTTCTTCTAATACAAAAGATCCTTTCTCATCCCTTCCACCTACTTTTACTATTCCCATGTTTGTTCCTACTCTTACTAACCATTTCACTCCACCTCTTATCTTCCACACTCAACAAGTCTCTTCATTTGGTTTAGAAGACTTAGCCTCTATATATAAGGATCTACAAATTCCAATCTTTCTACTTAAGTAGGATACTTTGTGTTCTTATCCATCTCTTGACTCCTCTTTGGTACTTTAAAATCCTTTCACACCTACATTTCTTCTTATCTACTCCCTTTGAACATCATTAGCTCTAAGTTTCCCACCTTCAAATTCCATGGTTACTTATCAGATCATCTCAACTATTTCCAAGTGGCATGTCTAGATTATTTAGATTATCATACTCTCTTGGTGAAGCTATTTCCTAAGAGTCTTCAATATTACACCATGTATTGGTTTTAGGATCTACCTATTCATTTGGTCACTTATTTGATGTTTTTCTTGCTCATTTTCAATCAATATAGGCACCAAGATCTCTTATGTGAAACTTTTTGAAACTAAACAGAGATCCACTAACCATCTAACACACTATGTAATTATTTATAAGAACAAGCTAGCTAAGAAGACAAATGTGTTTGTTGATATTGCATTGAAAGATTGTTTTGTTCAAAGTATCTTACCTCCATTACAAGATAGATTCATATATTCCATCTCTCCTTTCGATAAATTATGTCATATGTTTAAAGTGCGTAACGTCAAACCACAATGTATGGGAAAATTCAAATACCAAGATACTTCTTCATCGTATTCTAATAAGTTTAATTCTAATTAAACATTCAAGACATGTCCTAAGATTAATTAAGGAAAGGAAACTATTCATGTCACGTTTCCTCTTGAAAATATTTATTGGCAAGCTTCAAAGTGTAATTTCATGAAGTTACTATTTTCCCCACATTTTCTATTTTCTCAAGTGATCAAAAGCAATATAATTACTCTTCCACCACCACTCAATATTTATCAATATCAGCCTCATTGCCACAATTATGATGAAAATGATAAATGTGACTATCATTAATTCATTGGGCATTCCATTGACCATTGTTTCAAAATCGGGCATCTCATCAAGATCTTATTGAAAATAATTCACTTGAGCTCCCTCTTCCATCTACTTCCAATCCCGTAAATGACTACTCAAAGATAAAAATATAATGACCATTTACCAAAGATAAAAATATCATTATTATTTAGATAATGATACATTTCTTGGTCAGCGTCCTCCTTCATTAAAGTCCTTTGGCTTCCTTTTCACTTCTACGATGCATCACCATCAAGTATGTGATTTTCACATCAAGATTATTAGGTGCAACATTCTCCTCTAATTTATTACGCATCATTTCTTCTATTAGCTCATATAATGTCAATAACACCATGATATATCTAGAGGATCCTATCGGTGTTCACTCTATTGTACTTCTTACGGATATCAAATGTCCAATATTACTATCACATATCTAGTTCTTAATTGTTTTGGCTACATTAGACTACCCATTATAATTTGGCCTCTTACTATGATTGCATCATTGGTTTTCAAATCTTCAATGCAATGTTCTGACATGCTCATATACTTTCCTTGGCTCTTCATCATTCATGATATTCCTTTAATGAATGAGTTATTCCCGAGGTTCATACAAAATAAGAAAATTATCACTATCAAAGGCATCCTACCTTTTCCACCATTTCCTAAACTGATTCTTGAAGATATCCTTCCACCACATAGAGTATATAGGCATCCACGACCTCTAAAATATAAGCTACATTTATCACCTAGTTATCCTAATCACACATGACCTACTTCTTGACATTTTCATTCACATTGGTCCACTAGTCCAACTCGCTATCATAATTCCCTTACTCACGCAATACATTCACATAGGTGTTCACCACCTCCTTTTCCACATAGGTCTTCTTGACATGTATGTAATTACTCTCATACTCCAATTTTTTAGAGAATTGTCACATTCCCTTATCTCCTCACCCATGGGGTTGAGGGAATTTTCCCTTCACTATCATTGGACAACATTATATCCTTCACTCATATGGAGGCATCATTATTTCTTCCCACCCTTCGATCATTATCAATTATTTTTATTCTCTACTGAGATACAATTTATGCTCTGCGGTTTATATCTAGTCTCTCTTACATATATTCATACACACACAGTATCATCATTACCCTATGATGAACTCTAGAGCCATGGGTCATAATCGATTTTGAGGGTCAAAATTATAAATGAACATCACCTTACTCATAATATTCATGCTCTACACTCCAGAAATATCTTTTTAACACACATTTAAAAACCTTTTCCCAATGAAGAACTCTTTTTTATGGTTAATTCCTATTTTTTGAGGGGTGTTTATAAATAGACCTCATCTCATGCTTATACATATATTCATGGGTGGACACCACTCCTATCAAATTTGTATTAAATAAACCTCCATTACATTCCATCACATATAATGATTTTTACATGTCTTTGTTGAACTAAATCTTTCTTACTTATACTTACACGATGCACTTTTGTTACTATGTTAGTTAGATACCTAATATGTCAATATCATTTCTATATACATGCATGTGCATTCACATGGTCTTTTGGAGTAAATATAAATTTATTACAAATCCTCACACAATGCATGATGTTTGGTAATGCACCTCTCACCATTCCTACTATGGCTCGTGTGGGAATCTCCCTTTACTAATTTTACACATCAAAGGTGTTATTGTTACATAATTTTGTACTTCTACTTTCTAGAACATCATTTTCATTCATACAAACATGATTTTAATTTTTTAATATTTCTAACATGCTAAAAGGGTATTCATATGGAAAATTAGATTTTCAAGAACTATATGCCACCATGGTTTTCTATTACACTTTTCTTTCCATTTTCTTGGCATTATATGCAATTGTTTGTGGTCCTTTCCTATGTCATATTTGAATAAAATATTTCTATATTTTGGTCACTTATGCCCTAATTGTCTTTTGATTGTGAGTGATGTCCCATGTATGAAATATTATTTTCACAGTCTATCTTTTACACACACTTCCTTGTTTCTTATTACATGCTTTCTATTTTACTACTAAAACATGTACTAGCCCCTTTTTCCACATGCCTTGGTTTCTAACATAAAAATATACTCCCTATATAGGGATATAGTTCGAGATCAAAATCCAATCCTCTCTCGAGATGTATTCTCCTATCAATGTTGCATGTAAAACAAATGAGGGTGGCATACATCGGGTGAATAAACCACTCCTACAAAACCTCGTGAGCTACAATTTAGTTCAACATAGTATAAAATCCACATAGGCAAACAATCATAGAATGAAAAAAATTTGACTTAGATCCTAAGCACAACACAAGAAACAATGATAGATTTAGATACTAGTACTCAAGAACTTCTGACTTATCCTAGGTGCTAATTTCCTACAATCGGTTTCTCATATCAACAAAGTTTAAAGTAGTTTGCGGAGATGTTTTCATAGTATAAGCATAGTCCTCTAGTAATAAAAATGCATGCTATCTAATTTTTAATCATAACAAACAAAGCATTAAAAAACATTTAGGGACAACAGAACCCACCATATGTAGTGGTGTTTATTAGGTACCATCATGGGAAGATAATAACATTATATATCTCTCTCAATCCTTTCTCCTAGGCATGATATCACCCAAAAACACACACTTTCTATGAGATCACGCAAAAAAATCACATATAGCATGATATTTTAAAAAAACTCACATTTGACATGAGATCACCTTAAAAACTCGCTCTTGAGAACATTTTAGGACATTTTTCTATCTCTTTACACTCTTTTACAATAGATGCACACTTTCGTTCCACATTTTTCATACTTTTAACATACTTGTAGACAACATTCTCAAATTTATCATATACAAAAATTTGACTACACTCTTGCTATTATTTATGCGCGTCCATTCTTACAAGAAGTAGAAACTCCAAGATACAAAATTTTAGGTATAATACAAAGCACATAGGTATATGCCCCCAAGAGACAATTTCCTTTCCTAGTCTTCATGCTTCATTTTTTAGCATTCCTCTCTTCACCGTCCACTGGGCTTTATCGTTGTACATTGTATAGGAAAAAAAGGTAGAAAATCCTTATCTACTTTATGTTGTCGAGTATTCAATAAACAACATAAAGTGGAGGTAAATGTACAAGTTAAATCTCATACTTGTGTACATTTTTAGGTCTAAAATACATACTAGTGCTTATATGATTCCTAACACAACAAACTAGTCCTTGACGATTGTGTTTGGCAATTTTTTAGTCTCTTACCTTACATCCCCGCAGGATTTTATTTATTTATATCGTCTATGGCTCAAAAGCTAGTACCCGGCTAGGAAAGGAGCTCCAAATTGCTCTTGTCCCCTATCGCCCCCTGAATGTTTTCCTACTTACTCACTTATTTTTGGATTCTTTTATCCTTTTCGAACCTTTATGAAGTACGAGTTGGAATTACATTTTTAAATTACAAATTCAAACAAGTAATTACATAAATATATAGTAAAGTGACCAAAATCAAGGACCAATGACTAAGGATATACTATCATCACCTAATATTTCATCTAAAGGCACCTAAAGCGCTTCAAGGCTTCCACCTAACATCAATTAAAAGGACTAGGGACTACATTTTCTTCATACACAACATAGGAAAGGGAAGTTCATTATTCCATCCACACATTCTATCTACATCACCACATTATAGCTACCCAATTATAAAGTTAAACTTGTACTAGGGAATCTTAAGGGAATCATTCTAATGCACACTCACTAGAACTACATGGATTTTGAGATGTAGTGTAAAACTTGGTCATAATTTCACTCTCGAGGTGACCTTCGGGTCATTCGACTCCCCATAATGTATCTTTATTTTTTTGGATTTGATTTGGTTTTGGGAGTTTTTAGGTGAACTTCAATTTTTCAAGTTACATTTACCTTGATGTGCAACCATTAGGTAATGAATATAGAGTAATTGTTACATAAATGCAACACATAAAACATCAAATTTGGAGCTTCTTTATAGTCAATGGTGGCGGATCCAATCACGAGTGCCCCTATTGCCCTACCCACCCAATTGTAGGTGCCCTTGTCTATCCTTGTTCATCAGTTTTAGAATTTAGAGAGGTTGATTAAGATGTTGTATTTATTTTTTCATCACTTTCCACTACTCATACAACTTCCGATAGAACAAAATCTAGCTAAGTCCTCTTTCCTTACTATTTTCTTAGGGTTTCAAATAGTACATCTTAGCTTCCTTGCATATTTTCTCCATTCCTGTATTTACACATTATTGAATCAATAGTGACTCTCCAACACCTTTAATTAGTTAAGAATTAATTAAATCAGTCCCACATGCTAAAGTAGCCCCTTGATATTTGTTAATTCTATTCAATTATTGAAATGGAGTAAACATCAAAGCAATCAAGACAAGAAAATATGTTTTATTTATTTTATCATTATGACATTATATGTAACCCCTTCATTAGTTCACACAATGATGTTATTAATAATCGATGACCTAGAAAGAAATTCATTTTATGGTTTATGATATAGTCATACTATCACAACTACTTTTCATGACGCACACATCAAATATACTTACCCCATTAGATGGGATACTCAAAATTAAAACATACAATATCTTTTCTATGACCATAATGAGTAGGATAACCTAAATCATAGTTAGAAAGATGTAATACATTATAGGTTATTGAGTTGGGTTATTAGTACCAAAACACTAAGACCATTCTTCTAGTCTCATTACGTGAGACTATTCCAATTATAAAAAGTCACACATCAATTTGAAAGGAAATTATTGAATTTTTCTTAGATAACCTCTATCTCGATGATCACAAGAGAAAATTTCATGTCAATGTGGGAGATATAGATCATTTTGATGACGAGTTATATCCTACATCATAGTAGTAATAATAATAATATCAATCCCCGAAATCTAATTTCTCAAAATAAAATCAACATCCATACAATAAAAATAACCATTACACCCATCTACACTAAATAAAACAACTAATAAACCTAAATATGAATCACAATTTAAATCATCCTCAATTAGTAAATCATGACACTCGTTTTGATCCATACAAGTATATCCCAAGGCACATATATCTTATACTATCCGATTGTCTCCCACCATCACAAAATATGAAAAAAAAAAACATAACATATCACATATACCTTTTTAAGGCCACCATTTTGAAAGTATAAAAACTATATGTATCAAAAAAATTCAAAATGAATGTTGTAGGCCCATAAATATGAAGGTGTAACAACATATTTACACAACATAATTTAATATATTATTCAACTATAAACATAAAAATATATATAAGAGTATTTTCTCCTACATTCTAGGAGAATAAACTCTATAAATATCTCTAGCAAAATATTCTATGGGTGTTCTCACAACCACCCAATATACCTCCAAACCTATTTATTCATGTGGTTATAATAACCATTAAACACTTAAACATTATAACTAATTAATAACCAATCCCCATGAATATATAAACTATTACAATGGAGCAATAAATTAATGATTTCCTAACATTACCCACCTTAGTGAGAATATGGGGAAAACCTGCCTTGTACTAAAACATTCCTCTACATAGCCTACTCATGATCTGGATGGTTTCAAGGAAAATAACAAACTCTGGATGGTTTTCCAAGTAGTTAACCAACAACCACACAGTGAATGGTTTTTTAGGATAATACCAACATCCTCTGGATAGTTTTTCAAGTGGATTACTAACAAGCACACAACAAATGATTTTTTAGGAAAGAACCAACAACCTCTTCATAAATTTTCTTGTGGATTAATAACAACCACAATATACCAATGTTGGAATAGTATCATCGACTCTCATCAAAATATCATTGCAGTAATAACATAGGAAAATTTGTTAAATTCTATTACTCATACACACAAATTGAATACTTGGAAATGTAACATTGGATAATGTTCCCCTCCTCAATGTGATATTTCCAATTATGCAAACACGAACACTCCACAACCGCAATACACACAAAATATCACCACAAGTAATATGCAGCCCTATCATTGGTGATTGACGAGAGGTCACTGAATGACCTCTAACCTCTGATGCCTTCATCCTCTAGTAAATGATGTTGCTTATTGAGAAAATATGATCATGTATCTAAATTTTTTCCACGTTGTTTTTATTTTCTTCCCTTCCACAATGTGAAAAACTTTATTTTTTAAAATGCGTCCATAAGAATTCTTTTTTTTTACAAAATTTTTACAATGAGTCAATATTTTGACTCTAACTCTTGACAATACTAATTTTTTTATACTAGACAACACAATTTGCAAATGACATGAAAATATGCTTTAACAACATACCATGTGACAATTGACTCTTAGGTGTTACAGTCAAACTATTTGATTACCTTTGATGGGACTTTTGAAAATTATGAAAACATATTTGACACAAAAATTAACGACTTTGACACTTGACTAACACGAACTAATAAAACATTTACACATTTTATTTTTGACCACTTATTTTAAATATGATCTTTGGACCATACTCTTAAAAGACACAACCAAACTAAATACGCTAAACTTAAAACTAAAGCTAAGGACCTAACATACCAAATGAACTTGAAGCTTTAAAGGAATTTTAATAGCTATTTGACTCAAGTGATCATAATATACTAAACCAAACAACTCACTAATAGCCAATATATAGACACAACTATATCTTAAAAATAAAAGACCTAATACCTTTATACGACACTCTACATGGAATGAAAAACAACACGTATGATGGGTAAAAACTATTGGTGCCAGAAGTGGATCCATCATCGATTCCAATGGAGGATGAATAATTGTTGCAGCTCAAGGAAGGGTCGAATCAACTTCATTTTCTTATGAACACAACCATGAGAGAGAAAATATGACTATATTATAGAAATGAATTATATACCAATACTTCAATTGATTTACAGAAATGATAGATCTCCACATAGGTGACAACTATCAAGAAGATGTCAATGTACTCCATGTGTGGCTAAGAGGTTTCATGATGGGTAGAATAGGTGACGTATATTTCATCCACGTGGATGAAAAGATGATATAAAATTCATAAATTTCCAATACAGATCAAATATGAATTCATATGTAGATGAGATGAATTGTAATGATAGTAAGGATGAAATGATGATGGAATAAATTTTTGGAAATGATATGAACCATTACACTCGAGAATGGTGGTCGGTTATAGCGAAAATTCCTTTAAGTTCTTGTATATTGTGTAGGCCAAGACACATGTTATGTGAATGTAATATGTTCCAATGAAGCTATTTCACCAATGCAACTTCAAATCTGAGTGAACCCAACTTTAAACACATCCAATGGATTAGATATGATGTGGAAGAATAATATGTATACCGTTTGATATCAAAATAAAAATCACAAGAAAATCCTCCAATATTTATTAGGATGAGGGATCAAAGGTAAGAATAGAAAAAATTTACATTACTGGGCATGTAAATGATTAAGCATGCATTTGATGAATACTCTAGTAAAATCTAAGGATCTGCAATACTTACAACTTTCTAAACTTTTGATGGAGACATGAGATGGGAAAATTAAAGAATGAAGATTAATCTCCCTTGTATGTAACTCACTTTTGCATCAGAGGAACTATTGGCTCTTATACCTGATGAAGGTGTAACAACATATTTACACAACAATAATTCTATATGTTATTGAACTAGCAACATACAAATATATAGGAGGATTTTCTCCTACATTCTAGGACAATAAACTCCATAAATATCTCTAGCACACTATTCTATGGGTGTTCTCACAACCACCCAATATACCTCCAAACCTATTTATTCATGTGGTTATAACAACAATTAAACACTTAAATAATATAAATAATTAATCAACAACCCCAAAAATATATAAAATATTACAATGGAGCACTAAATTAATATTTCTTATCAAAACATTGTATCCTTCCACTACAATATATCAATGATTAGTCTAATAAAATATTGATCATATTTTTCACTCATTTTGATTTACTAGATTCTATTACAATCATATGTCCTTGTTTTATCAATGCCTAAAAAGTTAAGCAATGACTGTTCTTGTTGATATCATAGCACTATCACTCGTTTGATCAACTTATTGTGAATACTTTGACTCATATATGTTGATAATTGACAATGGTATCTACATGATCGATTCCACCTCTCTCTTTAAAACACTAGTCATTCTTAACCCCTTAATAAAAAATAAACATAATAGACTATCTTATCAATAAAAAGGACAAAAATGTAAAACAAAAATTATAGAAAATGGAAAAATATAAAAGACCAAAACCATCTTAATGGTCTCTCTAGGGATGTTTTCAATATCTCTACCGGAATATAAATGCCCAGATAAAAGTAGAGAAACAATTTCATTGGAATCAAATACATTTATGTTAGGGTGATTTAAAGAATAATTTATTTTATGTATTGAATAATTCAGCCAAAGCTGTAGTTGGTTGAAGATCAATACAGATTCATTATATTGAAATGATCTTTTTCATGGACTCCTTGTGAATTTAATTTTTTGTATGTTTCAAATATTTCCCCATGATTGAAACATCAGTTTGAGTTAAGAAGAACTGTGAATTTAAAATAAATCTCATACCTTAGCCAAATAAAAGAGGATATTAAGAAGAAATGTCGTGGAACTGGTTTAATGGATGGTAATTCAAAGTAAAAGATTCAAACTTTCTAGTGATTTAGGAACTTAATGTTTTCTAGGTTATCCTAACCCGGAAGGTAAAGGAGCATCGGTCCGAGCCTTAGGAAGGTTTTTATTAAACCCACGGGAATTAAGTTAAGTCCACGAGAAAAGGTTAAAATGGAGGCCATCCTACAATTGGTGAATCCTCTAAACATCCAAAGACCCCACTAATTTTCAAAGCACCATGAAACGTTTAAAATCCTCCAAAAATTTAAAGTCCTTATAATGAGATAAATTTAACTAACATTTCAAGTCTAGGATTGGGTCAAGAAAGGTCAAATAACATGTGGTAGATGAAGATAATGATAGACGATGGAAGATAAATGACTAAACATGGACACATGTCACCATTTCGATGTTCATCAAAGTGATTACCTCCCATGGAACCCATGCTCGCAAAAATAAATAATTTTTTAAGGCTTCGGGTCTAAAATGTAAAGTGGGATCAAGGTGGACACATGAAAACATTCTTTTGATCCAAAATTTTTAGTCCACCCAAGATGGAAATTGTGACATGAAGGTGAAACCAATGAAATACGAATGCATGGATAAGTGGAGCTTTTCTATTGGCTTGAGTTTTGCATTTTTCATTCAAGGGCTATTAAAATATTGAATTTTGAAGAAATTTGGATCTTTCCTATGTTAGAGGTTACAAGGACTAAGAGCGGGGGTGAATAAGTCCCAAATAAAATTTTCACACTTATGCTTCAAACCCTAACCACACAAACTCATGTAGAACACATATCAAAACATATAGTCTTCACAATGAAATATGCTCAATGCAAGGATCACAATGATAAACACATAAAGCCACTTATATTGATAATAAAATCATATCCACACACTTATATAGATATTCAAATCAGATCACAATGAGTAATGTCTTCAACAATGATCAACAAGGTACAATGAAGATGTATCAAGATGAAAAATATTGTCACATGAATATCCAAGAAGGTATAATTATTTCTAAATTATTACAACTCAATATCAGATCTGAAAATACTTTAGACACCTGCAAGTAACATCAATATGACAAGAAGATATCATCCAAGCTCAAGTCTTCAAATCATCCCTCCTTCTTCAACTCGCTCTCAAAGAAACAACACCAAATTTTCTTTTCTCAAATCCACTTCATGAAAACACAACCAAATGCTATCCTCGAATGGAATTCAAGGGATTTTGGACTAGGTATAAATGATTTTTCTTTTCATCAAAATATTTCTTCAAAAGAAGATAAAAGGGATTCCAAAAGATTAGCACTATTATACCCGAAACTTTATTTTTATAGCCTCTTATTGATTCCAATTCAAAAGAGGCCAGTTTCCCTTCACATTCATGACAACAATATTGTAAAAAATACCCATAATAATCACTACAACATTCACAATTTAACCATATAGGTCGTCCGAGCAAAAAAATTCATCCATACACAAAAATCTATAAAAAAACCTTTCATTGGAATGACAAAACTCCCCTCATTCCAAAACCATGCTTAGTGATGAACCAAAAACCACCATGCATGATAAAAATAAAATTTAACATCCATACACAGTTGAAATTTATCTCATCCAATCAAATTATTTCATTTAATGGGCCAAGTAATCTATATACTTCTAAAAATTGTTGTTTCCTACACCCTTCTTGACCCTAGAAACGTGATTAGATGACCAAAGTATTTAAAATAAACCAAAATATGCCATGTAACAACTATATGGAAATTATATATCATTTATAACACTTCGAATCAAGTTATAATCCTTGAAACAATCACTTTCTGAAACCACAACAACATTTGTCTTCACTAGATCAACCTACCGAGAACATTGTTTCCATATATTAGATGATAACAAAATTTATATAAATATTAATGAAATCTAAATGGATTAAGTTGATTTCAAATTCCTCTCTCTTGACATTTAAGGTGATATAAAGCATCACCTAATAAATATCATGCTTAAAACAACATAAAACATTTAGCAAACCACATCCTGTCACAGGCTGGACAAAAACCTTCTTGTCCAAATAATGACCAGAAATACTCATAAAAAAACCTCATCTAAATTATATTTT
Source organism: Taxus wallichiana var. yunnanensis (assembly GCA_018340775.1). Lineage (NCBI taxonomy): Eukaryota > Viridiplantae > Streptophyta > Pinopsida > Cupressales > Taxaceae > Taxus > Taxus wallichiana. The sequence goes on from CM031241.1 coordinate 475,164,591, forward strand.
CATAAAAAAATTAATGACCTTAAACTTAGACATATATCTTCTATTATGGCCATTTTATTGAACACTATTTTATGGCCTTAAAACGCCTTTTGACTAGTCAACTTTGAATGGAGCTCAACTTGCACTTTTTCATTAAAAACATGATCTCGTAACATTCATAAACATATTTATAAACTCACATAACTTCCATAACATCAAATTATCTCATACCTCACTTGGATAAATTTTCCACAAACTCTAACACTTCATAAACTATCATTTTTAGGTGGGGCCCGCATATGGTCACATGTTATATCTTGACCAGTTTATGTTCTTAACATTCATTCATAAAAACCTGAAGATGAAATGACATAATTTTCTTTGTTAAAACCTATACACTCATGATATAAGCATCCCTATAATCCACAATGATCTGAAAATAAATTTTGACTAAAGAATTGTGAACACACTTAACGTTGCTTTGTATTGATTTTCTATATAAAAATTGACTATTATAACCTTTTGTATTTTTAATAAAGGAAATAAAATTGAAATTATTGTGTAAAATCAGAAAATAAAAATATGAATCACCAACAAATTGAAATAGGAATTGATAACGAAGTTTGGCACTTGTGGCCTATGTCTCGAGTTGAGTTGAATGGGACCGATCTATTAAAATATTGAAAATAAATATTTAAAAATATTTCTACAAGAATATGATATTTTCATCACGTTCCTCTACCAAAAATAACAATAGTCACTTTTTTATAACCTCAAAATTTCTTCTCTAGCTCAAGTTATGAGAAAAACAATATTTCACAGTCCCCAATATCCTTTAAATACAAAAACGCCCTTTTATAACGTTTCTTCTCCTATGGTGTGGTGGTGAAGGAATATCATTTTGGTGGAATGGATCACGGTTCAAATACCATCTCTTGTTCCATCTCCTTAGGATTTATCCCACATTCCTATCATTGTAGATAGGTAGGCACTTTATAATGTAAGGTTTAGGCGCATTTGCATTGTATGGTGGCTTTGAATAGTTGAAGGGATAAGGTTTGTTTAAATGTTGAGACAATATATTACATAAGGCATGGTAATTAGGATATAGTATATAATTTAAATTTGGTAATTTGGATAAATTATATATGTGCAAATTTAATGGGATTGTTTATTATCCCTTTAAAAATGTAAATATGAATAATCCCACATTCATCCCGTAATTGCAAACTTAAGCAAATCTATGAAAAAAACTCGTAATATAGATGTGAAGTAAAGGAGGCCAAGAATATTCCAAAATACACCTTTTTCTCCATCACCTATATTGTCACATGGAAAATGTTTATTGGTCCACGTGTGCACGCATCATCTATGCACATAGTATTGAATTCACCAATTACCCGAATATTTCAATGGGCCATAACTTTTGCATACGAGATCCATTTCTGCAAACAAGATATTTCTAGAATTGTCTAATTTTTCTCCATGCCATGGAACAAACCAGTAACTAATTTTGAGAAGGTATTAGATCAATGTTTCTCGGTGAGGATCCTCTGGATCATTCCTCCTAACTGAGAAACTTTTGGACATCAAAAAGTCAACTTAATTTACGAATGGGTGAGGGTAATTCTCCCTTACCTTTCCATTTTACCTCCATTTTTCCTTGTTCGAGATGCATGACTTTGAACCCAACACAAAGATACTCAATTTCACCCCTTCGTGAAGTTCTTACTTTCCTGTCCATAATGATGTCTTCCTGCGCAACTCCAATATACTCAAGAGAAAATCATCAATGGAAGGAATTATATTAGAATTATCATGATAAAAATCATAGGTGGTTCATACAATCCTAAATTATCAACATTTACAACTGAGTATATTTACATATATGGATGTAAATCTAGCCGAAAGTGTTTTTACCAATAAATTCCAATATTTGAAATGGACCATACTTGTATTGGTTTCATTTTTTACCTTCACCACAACCTTTCCTTGCGGATGTGAAGCCAAACTAAATCACCAACTTTGAACTTATGATCGGTTCTATGTTTATCATGCTTGGCTTTATACTTAGCCCGAATTTTCTGCAATTTTTCATGAACATATTGATGAACCTATTGTATTCTCTTCACAAATCTTTTAGCCTTTTTAGAATAACTTAAATCATTAACAACAGCTTTCATGCCCAAACCATACATCTAAAGGAGAATTAGGTAGATATCCATAACAAGTCTCAAATGGAGAATTTAAAGTATAAGAATGTAATGTACTATTATAAGCATGTTGCACATAATATATATGTTAATCCCATAACTTAGGATGTTTTCCAAATCATCCCTAAGTAAATGTACTATTGTGTGGTTTACAACCTTTGTTTTACCATCGATCATGGATGGAAAACAATGCTCCTTTTCAGTTTTGTGTCCATTAACCCCAACAATTTTGACCACAATTCCCCAATAAATCTAGAATCATGATCAAATATAGTTGAAGTAGGTAATCCAAAGTGAACACAAACAAAATGAAAAAACAAATGTGTAGTTCCCTCACCACTTATCTATTTAGTACATGGAACCAACACACACATTTTGTTAAATCTATCCACTACCACATATAACTAATCATGTTTCTTCCATGTCATGGGAAAACCTCCTACAAAATCCATGGAAAAAATTTCCCAAGGCCTTTTCGGGACATGAAGAGGAGTGTAATGTCCTAATTTCATGTTACTTGGCTTTCTTGTGGCACAAAGAACACATTACTTAATATACTTGTTTACATTTTCATGGATTCTAGGCCAATAACAATATTTCTGTAAATGTGTATATGTCTTACTAACACCAAAATGCCCTCGAAATAAGATAAGTATGTGCTTCCTAATCATATTCACATGTTAATTTTCTTAAATACAAATTTTACCAGAATTATATAACAATCCTTCATGCAAATGATAATATTTTTCTCCTACTTGTTTCCCACTTAATAGATCCTCATACACTTCTCTAAAATCAACATCATTAATATATTGTTCCTTGTAACTAACATGATCCAAAGAAATATGTTGCAAATTAATATATGCTACTACCACTAATGGTCTAGATAACATACGAGACAACTTTTTTTTGAATACCTTTTTCATACCCGATTACAAGATGAAATTGTTGCAAAAATCCCATCCACCTAAAATGTCTAGACTGATGCAATTTGGTTTGTGTTTGTAAGTCCTGAAGCGGTTTATGGTCAGTATGTATAATTGTTTCTTTTCCTATTAAATAATGCTTCCAATTTTTAACACTTTGAACCAAAGAATACAACTCTGTATCATAAGTTGGATAGTTTCTTACCGCACTTGTAAAATTTTACGAATGGTAACACACTAGTCATTTGTTCTGCATTAAAACTTCCCTCATTGCATAGTCACTAGCATCTGTCTCAATCTCAAATGAATTTTATAAATCTAGAAGTTCCAATATTAGAGCGGTACTTATCTTCTCTTTGAATGTGTGAAAGGCTTTATGGTGTTTTCCTCCCCACTGAAGGACCTGTTTAACACTTCTCAAAGCATGTAAAGGAGATGCAATATATGAGAAGTTAGAAATGAATTTCCTCCAGACTAAAATGCATCTGGAAAACTCCTAACTTCTGTCACACTAGTGGGTCTAGGCCATTTCACAATAACCTCTATTTTTTCAGGATCAATTCTCAATTCTCCATTTCCTACAACATAACCGAAGTAAATTAAAGATGTTTTTCCAAATTTATATTTTGACATCTTCAAATACAATTTCTCTCTCCTTAATGCATCTAAAACTTTTTATATGTGTTTCACATGTTCATCCCATGACTTACTGAAAACAAGAATATCATATAAGTATATAATAACGAAATTATCAATTAATGGTCTAAATATATCATTCATAAATCTCATGAATGTTTCCAAAGTGCATTTCACAATCCAAAAGGCATCACTAACGATTCAAGCAATCCTGTTTTATTTTAAAAGTAGTTTTCCAAACATCACCTTCTGCGCGATTCTTACTTGGTGATAACCACTTTTAAAATCTAACTTAGTGAAATAAATTGCATTCTTTAATTAATAGAGTAAATAATATATTCTAGGAAGAGGGTAATGATTATTTGTTGTAATCTTGTTTAAAGCACGGAAATTAACACACTTTCTCCATGTTCCATTATTATTAGGAACCAATATAATTGGTGAACCACATGGGGATGTATTTGGATGAATTCTACCTTGAGATAAAAGTTCCATTACTGTCTCTTGATTTCCTCATTCTCTACTACTACGACAACCTACACATTCTAATATTAGGGAGAGGTGCATTGTGAAGAAACCGTATCTCATGATGAACCCCTCTTTTGGGAGGTAGACCTTATGGATCCTGAAAAAACATCTTCAAAATTAGAATCAATTTTAACCAATTAATTCTTATGTTTCGGATCACAATCCTCAAAATCTATCTCATGTTATTTATCTTTTCTTTGACCACCATTGGGTATAAAAAAATTTCTTGAGTTTACAAGCCTTTTCATTTGACTGTAGTTACCAGGATAGATTACTATTTTCATAGTGAGCTCTAACAATAAACTCAATTCCAGCCTTTAAAATAAAATATTTATTTTCTTCCTATAGAATATTTCTTTACGATCATACAAATAAGGACTTCCCAAAACCACCCTACAAATATCCAAAGGAACTACATCCAATTCGAACTCATATATAAACTTGTCTCGTAATGGCAAACATTAAATTACAAGTTTTAGTTACTTGCAGTTTCACATCATCCCAAACCCATCCCAAAGGATAAGGCTTCGTACAGACAAACATTAAATTACAAGTTTTAGTTACTTGAAGTTTCACATCATCCCAAACCCATCCCAAAGGATAAGGCTTCGGATGTGGTTTAGTTTTGAGTCCTAATTTCTTAACAACCTCCTTAGAAATTAAATTAGCTTGAGACTCACTATCAAAAAGAGTTTCAATTTTCATATGCTTTGAAATTTCTCTAATGTGGAAAAGCTCATTCCTTTTCTTATCATCATGTATAGTTTGTTTACTAGAATAAGATGAAACCTTTGTAGTACTATTGTTTGAAATTGAAAGAGTTGATTTACCTTGAAAACTCATAGTTGTGATCTTGGTTTCATCACCTGAATTTGACCCAAGATCATTAACTGCAGTGTTTGTTTTATTTTCCTTTCCTTTCTTAACCATCCATTTAGGCTTCATTTCAGGATGTAATTTCCAACATTTAGACTCATCATGGTTCTTTTTACAATGATTGCAAAATGGTTTTTCATCTTCCTTTTTAACACTAGAGTTTTTCTTATGCTTATGCTTATCGTTTTCTTTTCCTTGTTCTTTCAAACCTTTTCTTTAGATTTATTTTTATTATCTATAAAGAAGAGGAAGATGACTCCTTTGTCATTTTCCCTCCTGCTTCCAAATGTGTTTCTTAACCACACACTACACCAAGATTAGTAGGACCTAAAAGAAGAATCATATGCCTTAGGTAACTATGCAATCCACTAATATATTTAAGCAATGTTTCTTACGTGTTTAGGAAATTACCAAAATTAGAGCCCTTTTCCTAACTTCCTATGTGTATTCTTGAACAATTTTCCCCTTAGCGTGTCTTAATTTTTTTCAATCCATCATACCTTATTTCTTATAACCAAGAGAATAATTTTTTTTCCTAAGACTTGAAACAAATTCAGACCAAGAACTTATTTCTTTACCTTTGGTTTCTTCCACTTCCTAAAGCTTACACTCCCACCAAATGAGTGTTGTGACATCCATTCAAAGAGTTGTTAAATGAATATTTTCTTCATCATCACCAATTCTTTGAACCATGCAATATAATTCTCTATGCTTGATCGGTTTATCCAACTTCTCTGCATATCTAACTTTAAACTTAATTCCGATATACATTGGAAATTCAAACTTAATATCTAACTTTAATGAATGAAAATCATATTTTAGAGGTTCACCATTAGGAATATAAAAATGAGATATATCTTCTTTTTTACCTTCTCTAGTTCCCTTTTATTTTTTTCTATCTTAGTACATTTCCTCCAACATTTCCTTCATCTGTAAGAATGATTGATGAAATTTTTCTTCTTCTCGATCCGCCACTGTAGGAATTCGAGACCATTTGGTACCAATTTTGGGATCTAATTCTTGTAACTATCATTCATCCTTCTTAGATCATGACCTTGTTAACATCCAACACACAAATTTCAATCCAAAACCCATTAATCTGAACCAAAAATCAGTCAAAACCAGCTCTGATACTAGTGATCTGAAAATCAATTTTAACTAGCAATTGTGCACACACTTAACTTTTCTTTGTATTGATTTTTGATATAAAAATTGACTATTATAACATTTTGTATTTTTAATAAAGGAAATGAAACATAAATTACTGTGTAAAATAAGAAAATATAGAGATTAATCACCAAAAATTGACCGTGAGGAATTGATAACGAGAGTTCGGCATTTGTGGCCTACGTCTCCGAGTCTAGTTGAATGGGACTGATCTATTAAAAATATTGAAAATATATCTTTATAAATATTTATAAAATAATATGATCTTATCATCACGTTCCTCTTCAAAAATTAACATTAGTCACTTTTTACATAACCTGAAAATTCCTTCTCTAGCTCAAGTTATGAGAAAAACAATATTTCACGCAGTCCCAGATATCCTTTAAATAAAAAACACCCCTTTTATAATGTTTCTTCTCCTATGGTGTGGTATTCAAGGCATATCCTTTTGGTGGAAGGGATCATGGTTCAAATACCACCTCCTATGCCACCTCTCATGGGATTTATCCCACATTCCTAGCATTGTGGATAGGTAGGCACTTTATATGGTAAGGTTTAGGTGCTTTTGCATTGTAAGGTGGCTTTTAAGGGATAAGGTTTGTTTAAATATGGAGATAATATAGTACATAATGTGTGGAAATTAGGAGATAGTATATAATTTAAATTTGGTAATTTGGATAAATTATATATGTGTAAATTTAATGGGATTTGGTATTATCCCTTTACAAATGCAAATATGAATAATCTCACATGCATCCTGTAATTGCAAATTGAAGAAAATATATACCAAAAATTTACAATATATATTTGAATTAAAGGATGCCAAGAATACTAAAAATCCACATGGTGAATTTTGATTGGTCCACACGTGCACACATCATCTTTGCACATAGTCTTGAATTCACCAATTGCTCAAAAATTTTAGTGGTCCATAACTTTTACATACGAGCTCCATTTCCTACAAAAATAATATCACTAGAATCAAATATTTTTTCACCATGCCATGGAAATGACTGAAACTGATTATCGAAATATATTAGATTAGTGTTTCTTGGTGAGTATCCTCTGATGACACAAGGTCCCATAAAAATCCCACAATTCATAGTGAGCATCTAAAGTTACAATTTGAGCTAGAATTGCACTATATTATAACCTTGTATCACTAAAAATAACATAAATTACAAATTTATAATCATGGAAACCTGAAACATTTCCCACCATATAAGTAATCACCATACTAGCATCTCCATTCATCTGGTTTTGAGAGGTACATCTCAATCTTTCCATTCGTTGGGACTTACCTAGCTATAGATTAAGTTTTCTCATTGTAGAGGCCAGGTTCAACTAAAATAATTCTACAAATCAATATGAAACCACTAAAAAATGACCCACACATACCTGATATACCGTGATACATTTGAATACATGCATCAATGAGCTCATGGAGCTCCAAATCTCAATCTTATACCTCGTGGGTACCATACCAACTCCAAATGAGATAAATACATGTAACTTCATCATCCAAGTGACTTGAGTACACAATCATTCTCCAATCCTTCTATATATCATTCCAATATTCTTCTCAAGAATCCAAAATGGGCATACCATCATGTTAAATGACCTAGGCACTGAATAGGAGTGGAAGAGCAAGAAATACTCACTGAATCTCCCTAAATCATCATAAAATGACCTGAATCACCATTCCAAAATCATATAGAAGAATCATATGACCTTAATCCATCATCCTCATTGTCATTAATGTGGTTTTCATTAATGACAACATCTAATAAACACATGAGAACAATATCCCAATTTGTCATTGATGGAAAACTACGAACTTCTCCCCCTTTTTACATTAATGAAAAATGCATAATGTACCTACATAATATTTATATTTATCACCTTCATAACATCATTAATGTTTTGGAAATATCAACCAAAGGTCTTAAACTAGCACAAATCCTTAAATTTTTCCTCAAAATCTAACTTCTAGCCTCTTTTGCAAACATTAAAACACCATGTTCCCCTTAGAAAAATCATATTTACCTCTAAGAATGCCAATAAATCAGGAATAATACAACAATTTATCTCTTTGAAGATAAATAATATCATCAATCACCATTAAAGTATGCAAAAATAGTCATTTCTTCTAAAAACTCTATTTTTCACATTCATTGGCCCATCGAAGCAACATTGAACTCAAATCAAACTCTCCATAAGTAAGCAAAAAATGATAAACAAGATTAAAATGTCCTCCATTCCTTCATTATTAGATCAAATTTTCCTTTCCAGGAAAAAAACATTTGTTTTAGTATCATGTTTCTTGTCATACACCTATCTTTAGATCTTAGTTCCTTAATAGGCTCATCGGTGGTTTTGGGATAGACTTTGAAAATCTATCAAGCATCATACACATCATGAAAAAGAACACCAATTGTCCCCTTGGACTTGGGTAAAAAAATTATAATTCAAACTCAAAATAAATCTTCTTACCTTCCTTTCACGTCAAAGATAAGGCTCAAACACTTGATCCGGATCGTCAACACAATCTCGGTTTTAACGGTCATATTACGATGTAATAATGCAAACCTAGCCTTGACACTTTTGACGTTGGCTGGAAACTCCTAAAATATAAATTTTTCTGCAAGAGGATCTCTATATCACCTACCTGATCTACTTTCACTTTCTCCCCTTAGCTAATCATAATTATACACCACTTATTTTACCTTGTAGAGGCATCATTTTGAAGTACAATACACGATAACTTACAAATCAAACTCTCACCTCCATTACTAGATAAAATTTGTCAAGATACATATAATTTGACCACATGAAACATCAATAGCATCTTTAAGATGTCAATTCATGTTCTCCCCATGTCTTGATAGACTCATCCACAATACATACACCTGTAACTATCTCTTCTTAGTAGTGTATCATCATACAAAATACCCTTATTCATATTGATTTTCTTCCATAATTTCCTCTTACACTCTTGAGATTAAAATAACTCTTATAACATTGCATGTAACATATCAAGACAATATAACATTTGTCAAAGTGAATTCAAATTTTTTAGATACATATATCATATCAATGTTTAGTCATTAATCGCATTTAATATACCACATTATTCTATGGAACCTCTGATATCCATCATAATATCGCCTTATCACATGTTAAACTCTTAGCACATATCTTACATCATTGAAGAAAGCTCAAAATGCTATAGTACCATTGAGACACTCTAAGACAAAATTCAACTATTTTCAAGGACAACTCGACCATGACAATGATGATGGATTCTCAATATATATGAAACATATTTGATCTCTGTACCAAAATATTGACTAAGATTCATCCTCAAAGAGGTAAAACATGGGTATGAACTTATGATATATAATAATAGACCTATAAGAATACTCAATATTATTCATAAAGAGTTTTAAAAAAGCTGTAGATGTTCATTTTCCTCTTTTAATAACTTGTTATATCAACATTTTATTTGGTTTAGATTTAATTCCTCTAGTAACCCTTACATCTTTGGCTATAAGAATTGAACCCTTCCATAAGAGATTTTCTTCACACATTTGAGACATACCTTGAAAAATAGTTCATTTATGTGTGTATCACCTTCTTTGTTAAATTATAAATTTAATCTTCAATAAGTCTACATTTGCACTAGTAAATGATCAAGAAGATACACAACACCCTTTCACCTAGAGACCTTAATTTTGTAGTTGAGGAACTATCATTCCCCCTACCTCTTGTAACCTCCTTTAATTTTTTAATGTTATTCTCACAACTCGAGACACTATACAAAAACAAACCCAATTTTCCAACCTTTGATAATATGACCATTCTTGCAGTTCGTAGACATGGAGCCCTTTAAACCACCCGAAAGTTCCTTATTTTTTTACTAAAAGACTTGGACATACATCATAATCCCTTATGGGGTCATCAACACATTCATATGCATGTGACATAAAATTAAGGCACATAAAATAATTTATATGGTTTCATGAAGAAATTGTAACTCATTCAATCTCATACACCCTCCCTCGGTAGTTCATTCCATTCTTCGTAAAATAATTTATTTAAAATTTTACACATTATCTTCATTGTGACTATTTTTTTCAAGATATAGAGCATTAAGATCATTTTTCTTCCATTAGAGCACTTTCACAAATAATTTATAGGTATGAATTAAAAAAATTCCCCGATCATTCTCACTAAAGACCTAAATGCATGTAGTTTATCCATTTTTATATGGAGTGATAAATGAATCAACCAACCATACAAATCTTGATAATATCATGTTTTCTCAACCTCAACACTCATAATGATTTTACAAGTTTCCTCATATGCTCAAATAAATAAAAATGATGCATGACTATCCTCGAACCGTAGGTGTGCAAGATAGATCATTGAGACACAACTTTTTCATAATATCTTCTACATCACATCCTTTTCCCGTGACTCATTGTTTGAATTGGAAGACTCATGGAGAAAATTAAATACATAGAAAAGACACCTTCTTGAGTACACTAAGCTAATACAAAATCATTAGAAGTTTTCAAAATGCAAAAGAATGATGAATAAACATGTGATGGTACATATAAGCTCCTACAATGTCTTAAAGTATTAAATTTGCATTGAAGGAAATCCATCACAATTTTAACCTTTTTCATATTTTTAACCATATTCATGGATTTATCATGTGTTATACATGTACTACAAACTCGAGAGTCATCAAAGTACCACTACACCACATCACAAGATTGCATATTTAGCCTATTAGGCATATACTAGTGTAGAATCACATATAAATCTTGATGCACAATCATTCATGATGAAAACTAACTTGATATGGATATCAACTTGGCCATTGAATCTCCTTTATAAACCTTAAAATCTCACTCTTAAGTGAAAAAACCCAAGTTTTGGAAGATACACCTCCTCAATTAGGTTTCCATAGCTCATTCACTATCAAAACTTAGTCTTGTAAAAAATTCCCATAGTTTTAGATATTCTTAGGGACTAAAACCTCATTAATATCACAATATACCTTTTCAATATACTTTTTATAAAATTTGGGTGTGGGAAAAAATCATTTAGTCCTTGATAAATTTTTTTCTCTATTCCACTCTTTATGCATACCCAAATTCAATATGACTAAGATACTTAAAAGAAAATATCTTCGCTTCAATGAACTCAAACCTCAACACCCTAGAGAATAAACACACTAAGAAAGACAAATCCAACTCAATTTAATGCTTCATTAGAACAAATACACCCATAAGAATCCTAGTAGAGACATATATCATCATGGAGAGGATAGATGAGAGACTTAACAAGGTATTAATCCCTCTTCTTTCTCCTTGAATGATCCATTATTTTCTTATTTTAAATTTTCCACAGTAGACTCTTCTTTTTTATCAGTCACACTCTTGGAATCCTCTTGAGTAATATGACTAGCCACATCCTTATATTTATACACCTAGCTTGTGTCTTGGATATTTCAGTTTGTTTCCTCAATGTTTGTGCATTAAAAAACCTTGCAATTTTCCCTACCTTGTGGCACCTAAAGAATTCAACTTAACTTTTATTGCACTCAAAATCCCTATTTCCATAACCATTTCCAGAAAAACAATATCAATTGAACTTTATTATATACATTCTTGTGTTTGATGGCCCTTTTTCAATATTTATCAAGATGACCATTATCAAAACAATGATAACGTTCAAATCCATATATTTGACCTATCTTTTATTATTTATTTCCTTGACATTCCTCTTCCTTCTTTTCTTCAAAATGATGTTCATGATCCTTTCCTTTATAATCATCATTCTTTTCAATATTATGACTACACATGCTAGCTTTATGTTCATAATAAGCACAATTATAACAATTACCATGAAAAACACCATACATATATATGCATTTGGCTTCTGAAAGATGACCTTGCATGAGATAAAATCTTTGAATTCTCTCCCTTAGTTGGTTTTTTCCTTCACTAGATCCTTGAATCGATTCCTCCCAAATATTCTATGATTTAGATGAACCCGCATTGAAGCCTAGGCATTTTCTATCACCCTAACCTTTTTATTTTCCCAACATCTTACTAATATTTTATGAACTCTCTTGAAAGGATAAGACCTTTCTTGTAATGGAGGATAGATCTTTCTTCATTCCATTTTTTTAATTCTCATTGTTTAAAATTTATTCCCTCATTATCTTAAACTCAAATTGAGCATCCAAAATTGAGTTTGAAAAAGTTGAATGCTTCATTTAAATTTGTAAAAAAATTATCTTGCTAAATTTCAAAGTGTCGAATGGGCCAATAGGTATCCCCATTATTGGCCTCAAAGATATCCTTATAGGTTGTTAGGATAAATTCAAGGGCCTTCTCTGATACCAATTATTGGAGTTGATATGGAATTAGTGGGTGCGGAGTGAACAAGTACCCAAGAAAACTATCACATGCCTACTTCAAACCCTAACCACACAAAGTCATGTATAACACATATCAAAACATATAGTCTTCACAATGAAATACGATTAATGAAAGGATCAAAATGATAAACATGTAGAGCCACTTATATTGATAATAAAATCATGTCCACACACTTATATAGATATTCAAATAAGATCACAAAGAGTAATTCCTTCAACAATGATAAAAAAGATATAATGAAGATGTTAGAGATCACAAGAACTAAGGGGGCGTGAATTAGTGTAGATTAAAACATTTTCTACATAATGCAAGATTTAAACCTTTAAAAGTGTGAATTTTCAAACTATGATCAGTTAATAAAACATAGATATTTACCATGGGAAACTCTTTCGGAGAAAAACCCACCAACACGGTTGCTTATATTTCACAAAGAAAGGACTCGAAGAATATTACACATCTTACAAGATCTTTTCAAGTAAGGAACCATCCTCACAAGGAGCACCAATCCCTACACCTCTTCGATATTACACAAAAAAGGACTCAAGTGAATATTATGCATCACAAGAGATTTATTTTAGAAAGGAACCAACCTCACAATGAGCATCGACCCTAATTTAATCATCTACAACTGATATTTTTCATGGAGTCAGTAGACTTATTTTTATACAAGACTCTTTTTATCAGCCACCATCTTTTTTTTTTCTATTTCCCTAGTTTCTTTTTGTTCCTTTTTGTTCTCTTGAATCTAGAATTGACTTTGTGTGAAGTTGAATGGGGTAGGTGTCCATGTGTATCTTTGGCACACTCGGGGAATGAAGTAGAAAAAGGGGTGTTCTCAAGAAAGCATAGGACCTCCACATGACCCGTGCCCGATAAAGTTGCCTCGATGGGTTGATAAGTAAAAATATAACATAGACGCACAAGGTCTCCATGTGTCACCCGATCTCACTTTCAAATAAAAAAAGAGAAGAAATCCCCAAACAAAGTGCAAGACCTCCACATTCTAGAAAAGGATCATCACTGACTAAGGAAGTCATAGTTGGAAAAATTAAAGGTAAGCAAAAATACCCCAATAGGCGGTTGAGATAAAGACCCGAAATAAAAGATATTGTAAGAAAATTGAATGATGTTGGTGGAAGGTCTTATTACAAACAATTAAACGAGAGCCAAGAGGATTCTTAAAAGAGTTTTTATATCCAGGAACAAAAAAAAGAAAAAAATGGGGGTATATAGAAGAATACGGACTAGAGCTATGAAAGGGATTCTAGTCTAATTTATTTTATATTTGCTAGCCTTAGCAAGGCTCTTCTATAGAAGGAATTTGTAATTTGTGCCATATCATCCTTATGTATCATTTTCTCTATAAATAAAGAGTTCTTGTTATGTGCACTTTAGCTTTAAATATCTTGTGTCTTTTATCTTTCATTGCTAGTATTTTTAGTTTATTTCAAAGATATATCTTGTTATACGCCATTTGTTTTTCTTAATACATCTATTATCTACATATTTTCATGTTTTACACCTTCTCGGACTATGATAATCTACGATAATTTTGTAATAGTAGGTCATGCTAAAAACTATTCAAAATATTTTAAGTAGTTTCCCAAGATTTATCTCTGTGTCTTTTGAATTCTACTCCGATGCATCAGCTTAGATAATTTTAAATTTCATTTCAGTTTTATTCTAATCTTATCTCACACCACAAAGAAGAGACAACTTCTTCAAAATCCGGAGGTTAGCTTAGGAGAACTTCCCACTAATATAAGGTATCCAACAACTCTAATGGTTCATCTACAAAGCTAATTGTTAGGAGGACCCATTATAAGAAGCGTAAAACCCGCTGAATGTGCTAAGATACAATGTAGAATTTTATTTACATACAATTTTTTATCATCTAGCTACTATGTTGCATTCACAACTAATTATGATCACTTTCCGGATCTATCTTTGTTCTTTTCTTCACTTTCTTCTTCTCATCTTATTTTAACTTTTCATCTCAATCAATATGCTTCCCTTGATGATCTTTTCATTTGTTAAATCAATGCATCATCGATTTGATCTCCTCTTTCCTCTCTTTTCTTCTCTATCTCTTTTCTTATCTTGATTGCTTCGTATTATTTTTTTTATGCAGCTATTTCTCGGTCGAATACTTCTTTTCTTACTTGAGAAACATCCAAAATAATTGTTCCTAGTTCAAACCATATTCACAATCAACCCATTCCCTCACTTTGAATTTCATATCATGCACCTTCCTTTCGGATCACTTAAGAATTCAGCCGATTAAATGAATGCATTTTTCTATAGATATTTTTCCTTATGTATGAGGATATATTATGCCATTTTGAATACATGTGCAAGGGAAAAGATATTATTCATTCCTAAAAAAATATTTTCCAAAATTTATAACATGACGAAGATGAGTGAGTCATTTCCTTCTCCAATATTTATTTCCCCTTAAAAATCAGGATATCATGAAGAATGTAAGTGCATTCACATGAAGTCAAGAAGCATTAAATGTAGGAATCTGGAAAAGTATATTTATTCCTTCTTTATCAAGTTCAAGTCATGCATCTAGCTGCAATCACCTCACAATCGAATAACCATTGATTTTTGAGAACCAACTCTTAATTTTTCCATGTTTGAACCAATTTGATTTCCTTAGACACTTTTCAGTCTATGTTCCATAAATTTGTAGCTTTCCTTAACTCCTATGGCTTTGTGTTTTGTATCGCATCACTTTTCTTTCTTCCATGGAATTTCTCCTTATTCAACGACTTTTTAGTTATCTATGGATTTTCTATGCTTCTTGTGGATTCTTCAATGTTTTGTGGATTTCCTACTTGTCTGCTTCCTTTCCATGGCTTTGTTCCATGTCCCCCACTCTATATCTTTTGCTTGTGGCTTTTATTGTTTTCAGCACTTATATTTTTTTTCCTTTGCAGATTTTTAAGTTCATCATGGCTTTTCCTTTATCCACGGTTTTTCCTTAAACTTCCTTACCTTATTAGTTTTTCATTTACATTCTTAAAATTACCTTCATCTTCGAATCCTTACCATTTGCACTTTATAGCTTTTCCTTTGGCTCCATTTCACTTCCCAGCTTTACTCCTTTATGTATGGGACTCATTTACCTTGCATGACTTCTTCTAGTTCTCTATGACTTTCTTCTAATTTCGGAAGCTGCTCCAATTATTCACAAGGTATATCATCATCTTTGTGGCCTTCCCAAAAATAATTCATTTATAACTTATCTTTGATCATCCTAAAGCCTCTATGAGCTGACAATACCAATCAACCTTCATCTTTTCATCTTGCTCACTTTACCAATTCACTCCTTTTTCCATCAAAAAAGTTGACATCAACTGATTTAGCTTGACATCAATGATAACACATATGAAATATGAAAAAGGTACAATAATCTCCCCCTTTGTTATTGATGTCAAAACCTTAGCATTTCAATGCTAATATATCACAAAAACAAATTAACTCCTTTTGATGGAGAAATACTTGCATGCCTAATTTCTATTTTTGATAAGTTAATAGCTACACCCCCCCTTTGAAAAAAATGACAAAGGACCAACCATATTATGGTAAACTATATGCAACATGTTCTTACCTCAAGAAGATCCCTCTAGGCTTATGCTTCTTATCCATCTATTCTTATATGTTTTCGTGATGCTCCCCTAAGTTGATGTATACTTTTGAGAATTATGAGCTAAAATATTAGCTCCCCTTTCTTTGGTACTATTTTTAGGAGCTGATATTTCCTAAGAATGCTCCATTTATTTTCTAAATCCCCTCTAGTTATTGGCGAGATAAGGAATGAGCACTAGTTTACTCCTTACGTGTTCAATTGTTGCTTTTGGCAGCAACTTGGTCATTATATCTGAAATTTCTTCTTTTGTGCTCACATATTTTAGATTGATATTCCTTTCATTTATTTTTTCCCTAAAGAAGTGATACCTTATAGGTACATGCTTGGTTTTTGAATGGAATATTGGGTTCTTGGAGAAACTTATTGCACTTTTACTATCACACAATAGAGGAATAAGATTTTCAGATTTTACCTTGAAGTCCTCCAATGTTTGATTCATACATAAAACCTAGTGCAACACATCATGACAACTATATACTCCGCTTCACATGTTGAGAGAGCCACCGATGATTATTTATTTCTTACCCGTATACTAAGTAATTTTCAACAAAGAACTCTCTTCCCCAGTACTCTTCGTGGCATCACCATTTCTTACCCAATCATAATTTATATATCCTTCGATGTTGAAATCACTAATTTTTGGGCACCATAATACATATTCAATTGTGACCATGAGGTATCTCGAATTCTCTTAACCTCCTTGAAATGTGTTTCCCTTGGATCTTATTGAAATATTCAAAACCAATCCTACTACCTACGTGATATCGGGTCTTGATGTTGCGGAGTATAGTAGATTTCCTATCATTGATTTGTAAAATGTTTTCTCTACTTTTTGTGTATCATCACTGTTTCTTATCTTGCATCCAACTTCCATTGGTGTCCTAGTAGATTTGCATTTTTCCATCCTAAACCTCATTAGATTTTTCTTGATGTAATTTGTTTGGGTTATGAATACACCATTATCTGATTGATTGATATGTATCCCTAGAAAGAATGAAAAATACCCCAACATTGACATCTCAAAATCTTCTTTCGTCAAGTCTACAAACTCATACATCATATTATTATGGTCTCCGCTAAATATGATATCATCAACATACACTATCATAATGAGTAGATTTTCTCCTTGTTCTTTGATGTAGATATTAATGTCTACATCACCTTTTCAGAATAATTTCTCAATGAGGTGTGTGTCTAATATACTATACCAAGCTATGGGAGTGTTCTTGAGTCCATAACCAACTTTCTTCAACTGCATAGATAGTATTTATCCTAAGTTAGTTAAAATCCATCAGGTTGTTCAATGTATACCACTTCATTTACGAAACCATTAAAGAAGGCTTATTTAACATCCATCTAGAATATTTTGATCTTCTTGTATTCCATGTAAGCGAGGAACAATATTATTTCTTCCATTATTTGAAAAGGTGCAAATGTCTCATCAAAATTGATTCTTTCCATTTGAGTGTATCCTTTCCATAATACCTTTTCCTTGTTTCTTGTCACTTATCTTTTTCATTTAGTTTTTATTGAATACCCATTTGGTGCCAACCACATTCCCATGTCTCATTATTTTCAATCTGATCAAGTTCTTCATTTATGGATTCAACCCAATGTTGATCTTTTCTTAATTCTCCAAATGTTTTGGGTTCTATAATTTATAGAGTACAATGTATTCATGATTTTTTTGCTCTTTTAACCTTCTTGTTGTTATAATGCCACCATCTATGTTTCCAATGATCAAATTTTCAAGATATTTCTTTTTGACTTACTGTATATGTTAGGAATATCTATGTTGTAGTGTGAACATAGAATATTATGTAAGTGATTATATTATCTAGGATAATATAATATGTGTTGTAATAATTAATTACATTATTGTAAATGTAATTATGAGTGGGTGAGTAAATATTGTTATGAGTTGTTGAGTAAACAAATCATTAACAATATTAGTTTTGTGAGAAAACAAAATCTCACGTATAATAGCATGGAGTTGTTTTAGGAGTTATGTGTGGAGATATTTATGGAGATTATATCTCCTTAAATATAAACAACATCTCCTATTTAAATGGATGTAATACTTCCTATGTATTGAGCAAGAATAAAGAGTAAGATTTCAATTTTCTTTATGCAATTATGATATTAACTTTTCATTTGTAACGAGCGGGTTTGATCTTTCAGTGCTTTCATGATCAGATCCGTCTCAAAGAATATATTATATTTCAATTTCCAGATGTGGGTTTTTCTATAATTTTGTGTGCAGAATAACGTGCTGGTCAAGAAACTACAGAAGAAATTTCAGAAGAACCCAGAACGTAGTAGTTTGGAAGAAATACGGATTTTACTATGCAGCTATCAAATTAAGCACATCAATTCTTCTCTTGAAAGTTTTCTCCAATTTTCAATAATGTTGAATTGTTAATACAAGTTCTTGACTTGCTTGAGGTTAAAAATTCAATATAAAATTTTAAAGTACTTGATTCAATTTTGTATTTTTTATCAGTATTGTACAAAATAATGGAGAAACTAAATCGATTGAAAAGTTTGAAGGACAAGATTTCCATACATGGCATAATGCAATTACATTTAATAGAAAAGGATCTATGGGATGTGGTGAAGTCTAATTCAACTCCACCCACTTTGGAGGAAATGAATTGGCAAAATGGAATGCAAAGATCGAGAGAGCATTGGGTACCATTTGCGGGCTTATCAAAAAGCCTATCTACATCATGTGGATTTCACAAAATCTGCAAAAAGAAATTTGGGAGTCTCTTAACAAATTGTTTTTTCTGAAGCTGAAATGGTAAAGACTACATTGAAGCCATTTTTGAAAATGGAAGAGAACTCAAAAATTGCAGATCATATAAGTAAGTTTCGTTCTTTGCTAAATCAACTAATTTGGAATTAAAGAACATGTAAAAGATGATGATGCTAAAGCTATTCTTCTTAATAGCATGCAGTTACTCAAATATTGTATTTACTTTGTTAATTAGTCTAGAAGGAGTTTTCTATTGTATCATGAAGAACATGAAGAAGTAATATGATAAAACAAACCAGAGCTTCATCTAAGAAGGAAAAACATAAACCAAATATTTCCTTCATGGAAAAATAAAATGCTTTATTGTAATGAGATTGGGCATGTAATCGATTAAAAAGAGCTCGGGATCTTCTTGATGACAAGATAGATCAGATTCTAGCTGAAGTAGAAACGATTGGGAAGTCTACTCAGTAGTGAAGAACTTTCATGTCCTAGTGATGAGGATTTCCTATGGTAGACTCTTTTCTTGTTGGAGGAAGGAGGCAATGGAGGAAGGAGGAAAATCAAAAAGCGTCCTCTCGTCATTCACCAACGATGGGGTCGCAGGAGATGTGGTGATATTTTATTTCGTTATGTGGTGTGTTTATACACAAGGGGGTGAAACTAGTTTCATGTTTTGATTTTAATGTGTTCACATAGACTAACAACAGTTCTGAGTGTCTATTTGGTGTGAAGAAGCAAAGCTGCATGACTCACCTTACGGGGGAAAATCATCTATTTTGTCCTCACACTGTCAGCGGTCCTCCACCCCATACTTTGATCGGTCGATGAAGATGTTCATATGATCATTAGCGGAATCCAGATAGCAAGATCCGTATGAATACTCCGATTGATGTTTCAGGAGCTCTTACCCCATGTTCACACTAAGGGGGCAAATTTAGGAATATCTATGTTGTAGTGTGAACATGAATATTATGTAAGTGATTATATTATCTAGGATAATATAATATTGTTGTAATAATTAATTACATTATTGTAAATGTAATTATGAGTGGGTGAGTAAATATTGTTATGGTTGTTGAGTAAACAAATCATTAACAATATTAGTTTTGTGAACGTATAATAGATGGAGTTGTTTTAGGAGTTATGTGTGGAGATATTTATGGAGATTATATCTCCTTAAATATAGGAACAACATCTCCTATTTAAATGGATGTAATACTTCCTATGTATTGAGCAAATAAAGAGTAAGATTTCGAATTTTCTTTATGCAATTATGATATTAACTTTTCAAGTAGAGTCGTTCTTCTTCACATAGAATGTCCATTTAATCATCATCTTATTGTTCTTCATGATTAACTCATGTACTCGGTCTAGTTTGGCGTATTGCATTCAATCGACCTTCACAATTGTGTTTTTATCCAATCTTATGTATCCTTTTATTGTAGCATTTGTAAGCTAAGTGACCCATTTGAATAACAAAGGAATATCCCTTCATCACATCTTGAGTCAAATTCACACAAGTTGTCTTCATCTCTTTTGATATAAACTTTGACTCACACTCAATGCCAGTTGTGTTTGAGACCATCAACATATAAACATTTTCAAAGATAGTCTTTCCATTGTCAAAACTTAATGTTCCTTTTCTATTAGGTTAATTAACTCATTATATTAACGTAAGTAATTAATTATTTAATAAGATAATTAGTTTATATATTTTTATAAAGTTTTATAACAATATTTGTCATATTATTGCATAGGTTATATTGCCATAGTTGTAACAATTATTCTTTGTTTGTATTTAGTTATTTTGCTTCTCGTGTATTTTGGAAGTTGTGATTTTTTTGTACTTTTTTTATATTGCTTTCCAATGTATAAATATTGCAACACATGATTGTAATGGTTAATTGATTTGCATTAATAAATTATATAGGCTTTCGTTCCTATTATTGAAATTACATTTGGTACAAGAGAGATAATATGGACTGTGAAGCGAGAGAGGTGTGGAAAGAGAGAGAAGAAGAGACAAAGGATATTGGAGAAGCATTTATAGCAAATGAGAGCACATGTCAGCATCATGTAACTTCCTCCGACCCCATCCTTGCATCCCCACACCTCCCTGTTCAATCCAGTGTTTAGAATGTAATTTTTTTTTCAGGTAAAAATTTTTTGTAGGACTTTAATTTTAAAAATATATATTTTTCCTCAAATAGGGTTTTTACATCTAATATTAGAGGAGCATTTAGTTCTTGTTGCATTTCGTAAGTATCTGTCTCTCTCTCAAACCAAGTTGTATTTGAAGGAGTTATTTTTGGATCAAGTTGTTTGAATTGGTTACGAGACCGATCCACTCGCACAAAGCCACTTCCGGTGATTTATTGCTAGTAGATGAGTTAGGTGCCAAAAATATGACCTCCATTCCACTCCTCTCGAGCGAGTTGATTGATCAAGATATTGGATTATATTTTTGGCGAGTTGGGATTACTGAATCAAATAAAAACAACGAGCCGAGTTTTGGTGACTTTTGGATCAGCCGAGCCATCCACCAACATTACCCTCTAAAACTTGTGCCGAACCTAGATAATTAAAAACAACAAAAACATTACAATACAAATTTGCCAAAAAAATTTGTTTTGGTGAGCGGTTCAAGTCATAATATACTAAAAATAAAACCATCTATTTGAGATCCACCCTTTCCTATTGAAATCCTCCATGACCACGACCTACATATAATAAAAATAAATAAAATGCATGAAGCTCAACACTATGTTCAATCAAAATCAAAGAAAAAAAAATGGCGAAGAAAATACAAAGGCGTGAGTAAGGGATCGAATCTGGATTCTCGGGTGGAAAACCCTAATCCAACCATCTCAAAGTCCACATTGAGATCCACTCCAACCACGTCATACTTTTCATAAGGTGAGTCGAATTTCATCTTTATTAAATAGAATTTGCTTCGTTTTATTGCACAAGAAGCACTATGTGCCAGGTGGTTAGTGTGAAAGTTTTGGGTGTGTGAGGTAAAGGGTTCGACCCCCACCCATAATTTTATTTTCAAACCATTTTCCATTTTGAGGAAAATTTGGAAAGCCAGCCAACTTTGGCTAAATGTTTAGCAGAAAATCCTTCTCTAAACTACTTAGTCATAACTAAATAGACACCTAAAATTTTAGTGAGAAAAACCCTAATATAGGGAAATTTTTATTTTATTGTATTAGGTCTATTTCTTCATTCTCGAGCAACATTTTATAAAGGGAGTACACCAAAAAAATTCATTTTAAGTTATTGTTTTGCTTTTTTTTGCATAGAGGGTCCTTTCGGGCTCCAAAGGCCACCACGACCCAAAAAGCAATTTTTTTTGGCCTATCATTCTTTTTTTCCAAATTTTTTGAATGTAATTTCATGATTCAAGATATTGTACTAATATTTAGGTTTCCATAGTCAATTGCAAATATTGTAACTACTCAAAAATGGAGAATATTAAAATTTGGTTCAAAAACACTCACAATACCTAGATCTCATTGGCAATGTTCAATATATATAGTGCCTCTAGGAAGTGCTTAGAGGTAAAGATGTCGCGACTACTACTTCACTTAACGCCTAATATAGTTGCAACAACATCGTCTGGGCATCGAAACTTTAAATTTACTAGGGAGTAATAAGGTCAAAGTACACACACTATGAGCCATCCCATCCATCTGTGAGAAATTACATGACATAAATGACGGGTGAGAAATTATCCGAGTATATAGCATATTTACACACACGTATGAGGATATTTATTTGATCCATTGTCAATAATCACATGGACCCCTTTCGTACTATCTTGGTACCACCTATTGAATTCTTTCATATATGTTAATGCCTATTTCACATACCTTGAGGTATATAGAAAGGGAGAGCTTCTTCCATGTACCGGGGTATATTGGAAGGGTGCATATATAAAAAGGTTTGTTATATCAGATTGATTTTATATATATTAGGAGATACTATAATTAGAGTGATCGAGCCTAACCCTGTCGGTGATTTCTGCAAAATGGGCACCAATGCCCCCAAATATTTTCTTCCTGATTCACAACTACTAAGAGGAAATAACTATGTTGTATGGAAGACAAAAATAAAGACACAACTTGAGTTTGAAGAGATATAGACTATTGTGAATGGTAGTAATACTATATCAAGTACTTATACAACACAAATAGAGAAAGTTTCATAGAGAAGAATAGAAATCCAAAATCATCATCTTTTTTGGAGTGTCTAACGATGTGTAACCCCACATATGAGATGCCAAAATAGCCAAAGAAGTGTGGGATAAGTTGAGCACGAGTATATGTGGCCAAAAAAAAGAATGTAAAACTAAATTTACAAATTCAGTTACACACACTAAAGTTCAAGAAGAATGAGAAAATCAAAGCTTTCTTGAGAAGAGTTTAAAATTTGAGGGATACACCTCTATCCTTGGGAGAAGCGGTCATAGATGGAGCTCGATTCCCATTTTTCCGAGAGATATCCTTTCTTCTTACCACATTTTTGTAACAACAATAAAATTGTCGATTACGATAGTTAGTTTTGACAAATTTGGTAAACCTAATGCAACAAGAGGAATTCATCCATAATAAGGATGATGAAGAGGATTAGGAATTTCTTCACATCAAAAATAGAAAGGAAAGGAAAAGGAAAACATAATTCCTATCAAAATTCCCAACATCAAAATTAGTAACAACATAAAGGGGAAAAACAACGAAGAAGAGCAATGTCCAATTTGTAAAAGAGGACATGAGTTGAAATATTGTTATTATAATACATTAAAAAAGGTTCATCAAGTAACTCTAGACCTCAACACCAAAATTATCACAAGGGAAGAAAAAGGGGAACTGGAAAATAAAAACCCATCAACAAGGAAATATTATTGAGTAAAAGGAACATTTAGATAATGAAGACATCGTGTACACACTACTCAATCAAGTGAACCCTCCACGTCATCTAGTGATGTCGGGTATGCTGATTTGGGATCCATTTGACACATGACCGCCACACAAACCGGTTTAATTCAATGAGTGACACACCTTCAAAAAACCATGTTTCATTGGGTGATGATTCTTCATATATAGTTCATGGGATTGGGAACATTTCTGTAACCCTTTGTTCACACAACTGTAGACTATTAGATGTCTTATATGTCCCCGGGTTGACAAAAAAATCTTCTTTAAGTTAGTCAAATACTAGATCACAACTTAAAAATTTAATTTTATAGTCATTCCGTCAAGAAAACATGTTTAATTTGAGATAAATCACAAGGATCGAAAATAGTTGCAAATGCTTCTAATGTGGGATGCATGTTCCAACTTGATTTTTTCCTTAGAGATGATCAAGAACTTGTGGCTAAGAAATATTCCTCTGCATATTTGTGGCATAAAATACTTGGTCATGTTAGTTTCAAATATCTCGAGACACTTCATCATCGTTGTAATATGGTACATGGGTTACCATCTCTTCAGAAGGATATAGACAAGTGTCCTCACCGCCTAAGCGGAAAACAACACAAATCTTCATTCTAGAAGAGTACATATCGAGCTCATGGTAAGCTTGATTTGGTTTATATCGTTCGTTTTGGTCTCGATGCAACCAATTCATCATGGATTTTAGTACTTCATGCTTTGTATTGATGACTATTCAATAAAAATGTAGATTTTTGTCTTCGCAAGAAAATTTAAGATTTTGAAACCTTCAAAATTTCAAAGTAGTTGTTGAGAACAAAACTGGTCATCACATTAGAACTCTCCATTCAGATTAAGGGGGAATTCACCAAGAATGAGTTCAAATAATACCTACAACATCATGAGATTTGTCGAAAAATTCCTCCTCCACACACACCATGCAGAAATGGTGTTGTTGAGAGAAGAAATCATACTATCATGGAAATGGTGTGATGCATGATCAATGACTCTAGACTTGCAAATACAATATGGGTAGAAGTAGAAAAGATAGTTGCTCTTGATGGAGTAATGCCACATGAAGCATGGTCAAAGAAGAAATGTTCTATTGTAGACCTTAGTGTAATAGGGTGCAAATAAAGTATCCATATACCCAAGCACAACTAAAATAAATTGGACATTAAGTCACAAAAACTCATCTTCATTAGGTATGCATATGGATATAAAAATTTCGAGTAGTTTTTGGGTGTATAAGACAAATATAAAAAGTGATCCATATGGATATGTATATTAATAGCTGAAATGTTTCTATTCTTTTATCTCATTATATTTCATCAAACTATTTGTTTGATGATTCCAAAGTGAAGGACTCAAAGATAATTTCCAACCATATAAAGTTCACAAGATTTGTAATAATGAATCAAAATATAAGGCCCTTTAAATTTTTGCGTGTTGTCATGAAGAAGAGAATAATAAGTGGTAGAATTTAATTGGCCTTATATATTTCCTTTGCCAATGTGTAAATTTCTCTTAATTTTTCTAGGTGTCTCTCTCTCATCTGGTTGTCACGTCGAGACCTTATTATGTGTCTATTTACTTTGTCTTTTGACTACCCTTTCCTTCTTTCGGACCCGATGCCTTTTACAAAATTACATTCATGACAGGCTTGAGGTCCACCGAGATTCTATCATCTTTATGTTTGACGGAGTCACTCAACATGTCTAACTTGACACCTTTTGTCTACGCTTATGCTCACTACGACTTAGAAGCCAATAAAAACCTCCACATACCTTCGCGATTGTAAGACCATTATTTATCCATTTCAAAGCATGATCTAATAGGAAATATCCATGCCTCTTTGTAATTTAATATTTTGATATCCCATGACTAACAACCTTAAAACTAGAGACAATAGAAAAGCTCGACATATCCACACATTCACCTTTCATTGGTTGCGCCTTCACATCACATTTTCCATATTGGGTCGAATAAAACTATTAGATCTATAGAATTTTTACATCTGTCAAATTTTACACCTTAGATATATGCTATGCTCATTGTGACATGTGATCATTTGACAAATATCCACACACGTGTGTTGTGCTCGACCATTCTTTATTCATTGTGAATCTTGAGCCAACATGATGTTGGCATGTGGTACTATTAAGTGTTGTCATTTATGAAAAAAATTAATGAAAAAGGGGATAATGGACTAGGGTCATATGATTTTATATATGATGTTGAAATTTTGATTCGTGTCATTTTCGATGATTGAGGAGATTCAATGAGGATTTTTTTCTCTTACGCAAGCCTATTAAGGTGCCTACATCATGTAGCATGTTGGTATGAGCTTCTTGTATGTTTTAGAATCATGTTGGAATGATGTATAATAGGATTTAAGAGTTATTTTGGTCTCATAATAGTTACATGATGATGTTACGGTTTTTAGCTATTTTACATGTGCTCATTTGGAGAAGGCATAATACCCATGAGGTATGAGATTCATATTTGGATCTCTATGAGCTCATGGATGCATGTATTTAGATGTATAATGGTATACATGTATGTGCGGGTCATTTTTAGTGGTTTCATGTTGAGTTATATAATTCTTTTAGTTGACCGTAGGGTATGGCTACATAAGTTTAAGTTGTTGAAAAGATTTATGGGTACCTATGACAAGATGATTATTGGATATTATAGTATGGTGTGTCCTTGTGTTATGGGAAAAATTTTAGGTTTCCAAGATGATAATTTTTAAAGTTATGTAAATTTTAGTGAGATAGGGTCAAAATCTATTCTCATTTCAGTTTGAATTGCAACTTTAGATGCTCACTTTGTGAACTGTGGTATTTTCCTCAAAATTGTGGCTATAAGGGATGATTCTATAGTGAATCTTAAATGTTTCAAAAAATTAATTAGGTCAGAGTTGAGAGTCATGTTTTTACGAATGAATGTTAAGATTAAAGTGGTCTAAAACCCTAGCTAGGACAAGTTTGCAAAAGAAGAGGTATAGTGATACAATTTTGATTTTTTATTAAAAAGTAATGATTGGATGTTATTGAAGAATCCTCGAGATTTCTATAAATTTAGGATATATCATGTGATATTATGTGTTACCCACCTAAAAATGGTAGTTTCGGATAGTTCCGGTTTGTGGAAATGTTATCCAAATAAGGTATGAGATACATTGATGTTGTGGAATTTATGTGAGTTTTTATTAATGTATATGAATGTTTAATATCACATTTTCATGAAAAAAATTCAAGTTGAGCTCCATTTAGGTTGACTAGTCAAAGGGTCGTTTTGAGGCCATAAAAGTAGTGTTCATAAAATTGCAATAAAAAGATCTACACTATAATTTTGAGGTGATTCAATTTTTTTGAAATAGGATTCAGAGATATTTCTATTGATATCATCTTGACACATGATGATGTGTGTTGATGAGGTTTCTAAGTCATTAGTTGGACAAGAAGGTTTTTGCCATTTTTGGACGGGATGTGGTTTCTTTGAAAGGATTGCATTATTTCAAGCATGAGTTGGATTAGGGGATTATTTATGTCACCTATAATGTGAATATGCATGAATTTGGAATAAATTCAATCCATGTAGAGGTCATTTATGTTATTATAAATATTTTTATCAGTTTATCTTTGGAAACAACTTTTTGGGCATGTTGATTTGGTAAAGACAAATGTTGTTGTAGTTTGCGCAAGTGAGTGTTTCAAGGCTTATAACTTGATTAGAAGTGTTATATAGGCTTTGAAATTTCCACTAAGTGGCTTACATGGTATAAATAGGTGTTTTTGAAAAAAATTGTTGTATAATGAAGTTTCCCAGTCCCGAAGGGTGTAGGAAACAACAATTTTGAGAAGTATAAAAGTATCTTGGGCCCACTAAACCAAATAATTTGATTTTTTTAGATAAATTACAACCACTTATGGATGTAAATTTTTATTTTAATCAAGCATGATGGTTTTTGAGTCATGAATAAGCATGGTTTTAGAATGGCGATATTTTTGTTATTGCGATGTAATGGTTTTTCGATATTTTTGGTGTATGGATGAAGTGTTCTTACTAGGCCAACTTATATGGGTCAATTGTGAATGTTATATTTATTATTTTGGAATTATTGTAGGATGGTGTGGTCATGCAAGTCGAGGGAAACTGACCTCTTTTAAATTTGAATCAAGAAGAGTCTTTAAAAATAAAATTTTGTGTACAATGGTGCTAATGTTTTAGAATCCGTTTGATCTTATTTCAAAGAAGCATTTTTCTGAAAATACAAACGCTTTGGGCATAGACAAAAATACCTAGAGTTTCATTCTAGGAAAGCGGTTTGTTTTTTTTTCATGAAGTGAATTTAGTAAAAGAAAATTTGGTGTTGTTTCTTTGAGATCAAGTTGAAGAAGGAGGGATGATTTGAATACTTGAGCTTGGAAGTTATTTTCTTATCATTTTTACTTCCTTTGAAAGTGTTTGAAGTATATTTAAGATCTGATATTGAGTTTTAATCATTTGGAAATAAGTATAACTTCTTGGATAATCATGTGAAAAGATTATTCATCTTGATACATCTTATATTAGACCCTTTTCATATTTCATATTTGTTTTCATTTATGTTAAGCTAAATCAGTTGATGTCAAATTGTATTGATGGTGCAAGGAGTGAATTTGTAAAGTGAGCAAGATGAAAAAACAAATAAAGGTTTATTAGTAGTATCACTCACAAAGGATTCAAGATGATCATGTATAAGTTCGAAGGACTTAATCAATTTTTCAAGAAATTCATGGAGACAAGGAGATATCTGCCAAAGATTTGGAGAAGCCACTGAAGTCATAAGAATGCCGCGAGCATTAGAAGAAACCGCGCAAGATAAATGAGTCCCACACATAGAGGAGTGAAATCGCGAAGTTAAAGGGAACCAAACGAAAAGATACAAATTTAAACTTGTAAGGCTACGAAGAAGAAGGTAATTCCACAAAGGTAAAATATAAACCACAAAGGTAAGGAAGTTGAAGGAGAAACCATGGACAAAGTGAAAATCTGCGATGAACTAGAAACATTGTTAAGGATAGAAAATAGCCCAGGAAAACTAAAAAAACCACAAGTAAAAGAGATAGAGCAAAAGACATGGAGGAAAGCCACGAAAAGGAAATAGATAATGAGGAAAGCTACGAGACACTCGAAGAATCCACAAGAAGCATATAAAATTCACGAATAACTTAGAAATACGTTGAATAAGGATAAATGTTGTAGACCAAATAAAAGTTTTGCGATACAAATAAGAAATCTAGAGGAGTTAAGGAAAGCCGCAAATTGATGGAACATGGACTGAAAAGGGTCAAAGGCAAGAAATTGGTTCAAGCATGGAAAAATTAAGATTTGGTTCTCTTAAATCAATGG